>VZRX01004485.1:1843-22312 GCA_013398075.1 Notiomystis cincta | reverse complement strand
AAAAAAAAAAAGAGACATATTTAGGATCATCAGTACGATTCTGAATGGCCTCACTGCAAGTTGGTTAAATTACCTTTTCCACAACTGACTCTGGCTGTAATACTCTGAGGAACTTGTTAAGTCTGCTTTCAAAAGCTGCTATCTAATATATGACTACCAAGCCCTGGTCAAAAGTTCATAATGTGCATATGTAAAAAGGTACTAAATTGCCTGAGGGCTAAAACCAGAGGAGTTTAATTGCAGCAAAATGCTGAAAATGGTCTGTTGAGGGTCTTTCTATTGGGATACTGCTGGCACTAGCTGATTGAAGTACAGCACATAAAAGCCTTACAACAATATTTCCTTAAATGCAGCTGAAACTGCGAGCACTTGCTAGTGCATATATGGTGTGCCAAGAGGCAAAAAAAAAAAGGAGAACCTACTCTAAAACAAACAAAGATTTAAGGACTGATATCATTCATAATTCTAAAGTGTGTGGATAAAAGGAAGAATTAAACAACAATCAGTATCTGTCAGTATAAATCATGTTATAGGCTCCACATGTTATGGTGGGAAATGTAAGAACATATGTAAATATATTTTAATTGGCAGCCATTAAGATTCACTGCAATGAAAACTGGGAAACAGCTTCCATCAATCTATTCATGACCACACTTGGAAATTTTAGAAACAGTCACCTATGAGACTGAAGATTCCCCCAAAATCCAATGACTTGTTTGTAGTAATTTGAGAATTATTTGTCTAGTTATTGACATGATAAAGGGGGGTAGGGGGGCAGGGGAAGCAAAATAAGGAAAAAAAATAAAGCATTTTTATCTGAATCCATTCAAAACATACTTTTCTACTGAAAATGAAAATCACAATATAAAGGTTTAGGGAAAATGGTCATCATCTGAAAACTCCAAAGAAAAGAAACAGCAAATTCTTCACTTGATTCTATTACATTTGATTACCTCAATTAAAACTATTTTTCTATCAGTAATATTTCAGCTGTTTGCACAGTGAACACAAGCAGAATATTTTTGGGGCATTTATGAACATGCTGCCTGAGAATTTGGATTTAGCCATTAACTGTCATCAGAAAAAAAAACAAGTGACCATCTTAAAATTTTGCCTTTTTTTTGTAGAAAACTCCATTATTTACTCCTCAATATTTTGTTACTATCTCAGGCAAAACTTACAGTTACAAACATTAAAATTGTGTAATTGTGAAATATTTCTCAACTCTTTATAAATTTTATTTTTACCCACATTTAAGTGTGGTTAAGGCAGCACTATGCAGGAAATTACATCAGGTCAGTGTAACAGTCCCTTCACAGGGATTTCAGTAAGAATGTTACCTGCAGCCCATATTTTGTTCATCTACATACAGCACGTGTTGTCTTTGGGCACATCATGGCTGAGAAAATTAATCCACAGCATTTCATAAAGGGTTTTAGTTTAAATGCCTATAAAATGTTCAAAGTAGCTCATCTAATTTTCTTAAAGACAACATAAAACAGTCCAGGCAATTCTTTTATTTGTACTGGGATGAATATCACATAGGAGATAAAACAGCCTTTAGCCAGGCATTACTGGTAAAGTGGGAAGTGAGCACACTCCTGATAGCCCTGACTGGGCCACTCTCAGTTGGCATCAGTTAACAAATACAGCAAAATCACAGCCCTGGACAGAAACCAGAGATAAGGTAACAACGACATGGGCAAAAGCATGAGGACCAGCAAAGACTCCAGAAGGACTTTCAGTGCTGGAAAACCCACATACCAATATTCTCAAGTGGCTTTACAGACTGTCTCCACAGGAAGACAAAAATCACATCTGTCTTCTGATACAGCAGTTATCAGCAAAGTCTCATTTTACAAGGTAAAAAGTGCCCAGGCCACCAGAAAATATCAAAAGTAAATCATGCCAAAGAAAAATGGCAATTCATTTTCCTCACCCAACAGAGGAAGTCAGAGGTTTGAAAAAACATGGTTGTAACACCAACAGCATTTATCCTAACAAATACACACTGTGGAAATGAAATCAAACCAATGAAGAAGAAGGAATAAGCTTTCTTTTGTTTGCTGTTGACATTCAACACTGCCACTTGCACAGTAAGGAAATCATTCAAATAAGTTTAGAACACATGCTTGGGAAGGACTCACAAAAGTCTCCTAAAGCAAAAAGGCACAACAGATGGCAAATATTTCAGTAGAAAAGATGTTTGAAGCAAACAGACTGACTTCATTCCAGGTCTAAGTCTCCATTTCAGGTGTGGACAACCCTTTCTTTCCAGGTTCTGAGCACTACAGCATCATTAATTGCTGGATGTATCTACCAGCAGAAGTAGAGAACAAAAGTGGGAGAGCAATGTATTTTTCTTACAATAATAGTGAACAGGAATGACCACAATTTGGCCCAGTCACATTTCATTACCAGCCATAAACATTATTTCAGGGGAATAGATTAGCAATTAGATTGCATTTACAGGAATCTTTGCCATGGACAGCGACAGAATTTTCAGATGAGTCTTCTGTCCCTTCCTAACAGCAGGAAAAGCACTGAGCAGTGTTCAGCTCTGCTGGCTTTGGGTAGACATGCAGAGTATTTGATTTTCCAAGACAAGCAGTGGTCTGGATTGTGTTCTGAAGAGCCTAATTGACTTTAGCTGAAGACCATTTAAAACACCACATTACTGTCTATGGAAAAAGCACACATGTAATTCAATAATGATAAATTCCACCTCATCAACAAAAGCTCAGCTGTTGTTTCGTTAAAAAGACATTCTATATGAAAACATTTCCTTTAGAATCAAAGCCAAAAAGAAGACAATAAATATATATCACAAGTGGAACTGACAGCTTTGTTGATACTTTCTGCTATAATTTCTTTAAAAGTTCGAAATTCACATACATTTCTCATCAAGGGAATGGAAGAAGTCGACATCATTTTTTCCTCACAAAGTCATCACTTTCGGTGCAAAACCTTAGAGAGAGGCTCACTTTGTACATACCAGTTCATCAAATGTAACCAGTGTAGCTCTAAAACCATTCAGCTCAGGTAACACCTTGTTCCTTGGACAAACTAGTTAAATCACTTCTGGTGACTCATGATATCTTGAAAAACAAAAATAAATTTATTTCCCAGAAAACCCCTCTTTTAGTGTTGTTACACACAAAGAAAACAACATTAAATTTCTACATTCATGCCATGAGATAACAAGCAGAATGGTCACCAGCAATCCACAAGAAGAAACAGGAAAGGACTTTTCAGATGCCCAACCCTTGCTGATATTGGGACCTTTGCCTTGGAAAGCAATGGGGAAATGCCTTTCCTGCAGAGGCAGGACACTGCTCTGCCATGGGAAGCCTGATTATCAATGGTATCATTCTGCAGATCATGCCACTGCTCCATAATTAACACTGGTAGATAACCACAATATTTGGGACAGGATGAGCTCCTCGACGTGAGCAGACAATCAGATTCTAAATGACACTGTTACAAATTCATTATCATAAAAAATTGCCAAGACAGTTGTTTTACTTGAAGTGCTAAATTAGTTTTCTCGTACTGGTAGTATTCATCATAATGCAAGTTTGACAATTCAGGACAACAATTTAATAGTAATGCTGCTCAGTGGAAAGAAATTGTGTTTCCAATTTTCTCACAAAATGAACAAACCCTAATTGTATTCATTACCAGATTACAGTGAGAGACTTGGTAATCCCAAGAAAAATACCTACATTCAAGAGTGTTAAATTTAAGAGAGAAAATTTAATCCTAGTATATCCAAGTACTCTTATGATCTAGCTTGTTAAATTGTTCTTCAATATTTTTGCAAAATAGTGGGTATAGCACTCAAAAATCACTGCTAATGTGCCAGTTCAGATCAAGAACTTTCAAATCTACCCCTTCCACATAAAACCTGGTGCTCAACACTTGAGCAAATACTTCCATAGCCAGTTAAGAGTCTCACAGCCATTTGTATGTGCAAATCCACCTACAAGGAAGGAAAGAAATGAGAAATGGTGTGACCAAACACTAAAAATAAGCTCGCAGTAAGTTTCAACACTTTTGTCTGCTCAACTCCAGAGATGGAGATCTACAGCACTGGCAAATCAATCTTGCACGTTTGGGACAAGTAGACCTTGTTTTTCAAGGCAAACAATTCTCTCTATATATCAAAAAATACTACTTTTTTTTTTTTAAGATGCATCATCCAACATTGCTATTTTAAACTTATTTCAAGGTGATGCTTTTGCAATTAATAAAATTCCTCAACTATCTTCTATAGATTTTTTTTTTTGGCAAGCAGTGAAGACTGTGCTCTATCCATAATGATACTTAATAACTGAAAAACATGTTGTCACTAAAATAATGGATGGAATTTGACTGTGTTTTTTATATTTACTGACATCCTCCTTGCTAAAATAGGATTGATGCTACTACTCTAACAACTTCCTAGAAAGCAGAATTAAGAGACTGGAAAAATCCAAGTATTACTCAAGTATTTTAAGTCTCAAAGGAAATTTTAAAAGCTAAGTGAATTCAGAAATTCTCTGATTATAAATCCTCATACAGATTATTGCAAAACTAGTAAGTCGTGTATTATTTGTGGTGCTTTTTTACACTGAGTTAAGCACTGTGGATTGGTTCATTATTGTGTCTACTTTCCCCCTGAAGAGAATGAGTACAGATCTGCTACTTTATCACAAGGAAATCATTCAGACTCAGGTGTTCTAACACATATCAAAACACAGAACCATTTTAATATTTCAACTGCCAAATGGATTAAAGTCCTTTTTTGCCAAATCCTTTTCCATTCTTAAATTTGATTCCTATATGTATATATATATATATATATTTTTTTTTTAAACAATTCTTAAAATCAGGCATTCTTTTTTCTTCCTTTTTTGATAAAACTGTAGTGAGAAAATATAGACTTAAGGTCTAAGAGAGTAGGGTAAGAAAAGGAAAAGGACAGGTGGGACAGCACATCATCTCCCACTGGTATTGGCAATAAAACCAACATCAAACTAGGGAAAACATTGTGGTCTCATTAATTTTTCTGGAACATATATTCCCTTTTCTTCTCATTCTTTAGAAACATATGTGCCCTTTCCTAGAAAGGAGGCACAGGGACAATAAAATAATTAGGAATACAGTAGAAAGAAGCTGAGGATTTGACCAGTATCTAACGCAATCCTCTCAATAACTCAGTGATGTACAATGGAAGGTACTGAAATACAAAATGACAGAGAATATCCAGTGGAAAAACTGAACAGACTCCCAAAAACCAGTCTCATCAAACCACAGACCTATTTCCCTCCACATGGAAATCTGGCCAATGTTCCAAGCTAGGCAAGGAACAAATATCCTGCAAGTTTGAATCTTGCCTTTAGGGGAAAAAAAAGGCAATTGCCACACTCATATCTGTAACACCAAAAAAAAAACCAAAAAAAAAAAAAAAAAAAAAAAAAAAACCCAAAAAAAAAAAACAAAAAAAAAAAACACCAAAAAAAAAACACCACAGCACCAAAACGGGAAGCAAAAAACCAACACAAAACACCAAAACCAACAAACCCAACCCCGCAAGTTCCCCCCTACATTTTCCTCAGGAGGAAAAAAAAGAGATAGATATCTATGTAACAAACTTGAGAATAGACAACTGACAGGAACTAGAAACATTATTATCATCTCAGTGGGATACCTCCCAAAAGCCTAGAAATATTCATATTTCTGTACATACACGTATATTTTAAATAGTTTTCCTGGAAGGAAGTTTTTAGGAATGTTAATTCAGTTATGCAGTTATGTCCAGGGAATGCCAACATGATGATAAATGATATATCACACAGTAAAAAACAAACAGATGAATCTTTTTTCCCCCCCAGGAGAAACAGACTCTTATTGTGTTCACCTGTGCAGGAATATGAACTGTATTAAAGACTCAGGTATATTTTTCATCTCTGTAGATGGACAGATATGTAGGTACATATACTTACACACACGTAAAAATAGTAAGAATATTGAAAAAACATTATGTAGTACTCTGTAGTTCTCTGTAGTTGATATACTTTATTATTTTTGGACCTTGCAAATATACTTTTTTAATGACTTTTCTCTAAAATAAGGGACTTTCTAGCTCATGTTACTTGGACACTGGTACTGTTTACTCTTCCATCTTTTTTGTAAAGTCAGAAGAGATTTCCCTGAGAACTTCAAATAAATAAGATATCCAGCTGCACAAACACTATACATTCTGTTAGATTACTTTGGCTTCCTAAGGAATATTTGACTTTCTCTGGACGTAAATGATTAAAGAGAATCCATCATCTGAAACTGATTGGTGAACTGTTTAAAGTGGTATGGCACCTCTTCAAAGATGATAGAGTGAGAAATTAAAAGACCATGGTACAATAAAGCATCTCAGATATCCAAGAGGTTCTAGGGAAATAATGTAACTAAGCACTGCATCCCCCAATTAAGAAATAAGTATTTAAATGATAGTTCCATAAAACAGGATCCACACCGCATTCTTTAAAAAAAAAAATTCATATTTCATCTATTCGACACAGGGCCAACAAAAGCTTGAGGTTTCCTGAACATCTGTCCATTCATAAATAGAAACTTGAAAAAAAGAAAGTGAGGAAAGATAAACCATGTTCTAGAATCCACTAAATTTATATTCCTCTGTGAGTTATGATCACAAAATGACACGGGCTAACAACATTCAATTATGTAATTTCATTATTTTTACCATTTACCTTTTCAGTTTTGGGCTCAGGATTTTAACTTCTAAGGGTCAAAGAAACAAAAACTAACCTTCATCCAAAAATATTGCTTTTGCTGAACTTCAGATGTGTGGATTATCATTACACCCAGCTCCTCTGGGCAACCTGTGCTAGAGGCTCCGCACCCTCACAGGGAAACAAACCTGCCCTTTATTAGTGTGAAGCCATTGCCCCTTGCCCTGTCACTCCATGCCCTTGTAAAAAAGTCCCTCTCTAGCTCTCTTGGGGCTCCTTTAGGTACTAAAGCCTCCTCTTCCCCAGGCTGAACAAGCCCAGTTCTCCCAACCTGTGTGACAGAGATGCTCCAGCTCTTTGCTGTAGTAGCGATGTCTGTTCAAAACTGTAGAGATCATTAATTAAAAAATATTTTTAGAGACTATTTTTCTATTAAAAGTGATTAAAAACTCATTGCTAGTTCAAAACTCAAACTTTATCACTGAATATTTGAGATCATCTTTCTGGAATGCAACAGTTCATTGGATCATTACACAGGAACCACAGCACATCGACTTTGCTTTGATTACACTTCTCATTCATAAAAATTTTATCTCTGTTACTCCCTAGTTACTAAGGAAAATAAATAAACCTGTGATTTATGTGCTAGCTGGTAACCAAGAAGGTCTGAATAGTACTTTTATTTTTACCAAAATGTGTAAGTGACCTTGCTCAGGCTCACAAATGAGAAACTGAGGTCACAGGGAAGGCTGAGCTGCCTCATCTGCATCCCTCTCCCCTGCAGGGATCTGGGGTGGCAAGGGGCACCCTCCAGGCTCTGGAGGGGCACAGAGAGGGCTCTGGAGCCCAACAAAGCAAAAAACAATGGGGGACTTTGGGCACACTCAACATTTGGCCTTCAGCAATGGGCAGTAATATCAAGCACCAATTTTCACTGCTCACTAAGTCACAAAAATTAGACAGAAAATACAGGATTATTCTATCAAAGTCCTTTTGTTTACCAGGCCTTCTTAAAATTATTCACATAACAATATCTAGCAGAAGCTGAGGCAGATTGAGAGAGGGCAGAGGAAGACCAGCAGCACAGGTAGAATTACTACCTCAGTTCAGATTTACGTTAAGATCCAGGCCAGCAAATATCATAAAAGTGGCTCAGACTGTTGCTGCCACTTCCCCAAGTTAGAAGACATATGTTTGCATTAGCACCAAATAAATGCATGAAATAGAGGCAATCTGTTTCAGCTTTAAAAAAAAAAAGAAAAAAAAAATCAAAACTTAATTTCAAACTAGATTATTCCCAGCAAAAGTTACTGTTGATGGCTAAAGCCAGAAAAAGCATATGAACATGCAAGTTTAGAGTTTTTGAGTTCTACAACTCAAGCATGTAATACACCCAGAAAAGTTCCTCACAGTGTGTTTTCCCTTACATTCTCTTTCCCAGTCTATAATTTTTAACAAAGCTCTATGATAAAAATATTGGATNTAAAAAAAAAAAAGAAAAAAAAAACAAGACTTAATTTCAAACTAGATTATTCCCAGCAAAAGTTACTGTTGATGGCTAAAGCCAGAAAAAGCATATGAACATGCAAGTTTAGAGTTTTTGAGTTCTACAACTCAAGCATGTAATACACCCAGAAAAGTTCCTCACAGTGTGTTTTCCCTTACATTCTCTTTCCCAGTCTATAATTTTTAACAAAGCTCTATGATAAAAATATTGGATTTATGCGAATGACACAAGGAAATTTTTTGTGTGTGGCCACCAACCCAGAAGTGTCACAAACCTGTAGAGAACCAGAGTTTTAACATGATGTTTATGCAGCAAAGTAGCACACACCCACTTTTGAGAGAGAAGACCTTATTTCTAATCAGTCAGAAAGAAGGGAGGCCAGGAGGTTGTACATATAAATCCAGAATATTTTCTAGTGCTGTTATTAGCTATTTTCTCCCCTGACAAAAGAGAATAAAAACCATGCACTGTGGAAAACACAGATTCCCACAAAGAGAACCTTTTTTCCCCCCCAGATTTCCACATTCTTTTGGAATAATTGACATCAAGAAAGAATATCTATACAGCAATATGTTAAATAAATGCAAAAAACCAAAAAATACTCAGAACCACAGAATTTCACTGCCTAAATATTTATTTAAATATCTTTTCTTACAGTCTCTTCCAATTCTCAGTTCCAAATTCTAGTCATCTTTACCCATGGAGAATCAAAGCCTTCCCTTATTTTCAACTATTGCAGTAGTTGATTGATTTTTGAGCAAACAACAACTCATGATGTTTCAGTATGAAAAAGATCTCACGAGCACTATCAGAAGGATGAAGCAAATTCCTGATACTGAGCACAGTGATGACATAAAAAGGGACCAAAAAAACCCCCAACACCTAAACATCCTGTTCAGCTGTTTCTATCAGAGTGCAACATCCTTCCTTTCACCCAAGCACCTCAACACTCATAATACAACAGATATTTCCTTCCTTATGGTTTCTCGAATATATTCTGAGCAGATCAATTCTGCACAGCACCTCAGAGACTCCACTGCACTCCAGGTGCACTTTAGCTCCATAAGTGATGGTGAGCAAAAGAGAGGAAATAATAAAAAGGGGCATTTTCAGACTGAAAAAAATAGGGAAATATTCTTTTTTAATTTAAAATTCTAATTTAATTACATGTAATATAAAACACTAAGGACCAAAGGTTTTCCTGCCTTGCAGCCCACATACTTGACAAGGCATCTGAAATTCTGCACAGATCTGGAAGGGAGAGGAAGAAATTCCTTACTTCCTCCACAAAACTTCAGGACAAAAGCAGAGCTTCCTGGGGCCATGGGGCTGTGCTGGACACACAAATTCCGTGGCCATTGCTCCCCCTGGGCACCATTCTGGTCACTGAGATCCTGACCTGCTCACTTTGGCACGGGGAGAGGTTTCCATAGAGACTTTCCATTCCTGTGGTGTAGGTTACAGGGGACAAATTTAATTTGCCCTTATATTTCATGCTACATTTATTCTTGCAACAAGTTAAAATATGTATCAGTTAAATGTAAGTTTGATAATAAACTAGCTTATATTACATTTTATTGCTAGATAGGACACATAAAATGATCAACAACTACTTTGGAGGCATCTCTACCATCCTATTACAACAAATCAAAATGTTCTTCCACATAGGTCTTCTTTCCTTTTACCCAATTCAGTCAATTTTAAATAGGAGTTTTATGCAATGAAGCACATGCCATCTGGGTTCAATAAAATAATTGTCTCTCCATGGTACTAGAGGTACAGTCCACAAACCTGGACATTAAAAAGGAGAGCTGTGGCTTCACATCACTTTAACATTTACACTTCAGGCATTAATCCACAAAGCAGGAGAACTGCCCACAAGATTTACTCACTCTCTACAACTGCTAATATCCAGTAGGTGGCTATTTCCCTTTCACTCTCCCATCCTCTTTCACTTCCTGCCCAGAACTCAATCTGAGAAAAGAAACTCTCACTTTGATCAAACCTGAACTGTGAGGCTCTCTTCAAAAAGAGCTGCCTGCTGCTTTTCAAGAACCCCCAGTGCATTTTCAGGAATGTCTCAAGGAAGGAAGGAGAGGCCAAATTCTGTGCTGGAACACACTCATACCCACCCTGCCCAGGGCTGCTCCTGGAGCTGAACAGGCACAGCTGAGGGCAGAATTTGGCCTGAACTGTGAATTCAGAACTGGAAGCCAACATCAACTCAACACAGCCCACACAGATCCTTGGACAGCAAAAAATGTGTGCTTGGAGAGGGAATTCTATCCCCAGCTCCAAGGGTAATTCCAGCTTCTTCAGCAAAGGACAGGGGAGAACGCAAAGAGGTGATGAGGCTGCAGGGCCTCTTTCGGCCTTCTATCAAAAGCAAACAGATGTGATCATTAGCTTGAAGTCACTCCTGTAGTTGCAGATTGATTTCTTGCCAGAATAACATGTCTGAGTTGATGTTAGTTGTACATGGAAATCATGACACGAAATTTAAATTTAGTCACCTCCAAAGGTGGCAAGAGCAAAGCCAGTGAAGCCTTTGTAGGCACTGGGCTTTCCTCCTGCCTGCATGAACACTTCAATACAGGGCTACTGCCTCAAAGACCTCTGGGAAAACCTCTCAGTGACAAGAATTCATGGGTTTACACAAAACTTAGACATGCAGAAGACTTCGGGGCCCTTAGAAATATTCCTTATAATTCTCAACAGTAATACTTCAAATACAAAATCTGGAAGGTTCTGGAAAGTTACTGTCTTCAGGGGAGGAGGGAGAAATCAAAGAGCACTCTCACACAGTGACAAATCAAGGGCAGAATGGTCTTACTACATCTAACTGGCTTTTAAAGGTGACAAGTTGAGCTTTTATAAATGTAATTTATATCTCAGCAACAGAACCAGTGTTTTACTCCCAGCCATTAAAAGGGGGTAACACATCTGCTGAAACTCCAACACAATGGCTGGCTTTGCACTGCAACAGGAAATGTAACCCAATAGTCTCAGAACTTCCCCAAACCCCAGCCATTTCTTAATGGAAAAGGATTTGAAAATTCAGCTCACTGAAACATCTGTTAAGCTCTTGCTACTCTAACACACGATATTCTTTCTGCTCTCTTACCTGCCAACAAAAATATTTGGGTCTATGTAAGACTATCACAAGTGTGTGATAATGGTACTCTGCTTATAATTTTATATGTCGTGGTACACTGAAAATCACCTGGGGGTGACACCAGATACCACACTCAGTGGAAGCTCAAAACTTACAATAAAAATACTTTATTTTAATCTTGTGTGTAAATAATGACAAATTAGATAAGTTCTAAATGACTAGAATTAATTTAAAACAAAAAAAAAAAACCCTCAGTCAAACATTTGAGTCAGTTTCTAAAGAGAGAGGGAAAGAGAGTAAAAGAGGTGGAAAGAAAAAAATCCAAAACCCTAGAGGCTAAGATCAAACCAGCTAAATATATGCATGGCACAGTTACTTTCAGAGGTTGTCTTCCAATTTGTTCTTTACAGTGGCCACTTGTTTCAATTGACATTTAATTATAATCTAAGCATCTCCAGCTTACTGAGAAATTATTTAGTGGTAAGTAACAAAGAGGCCCTTTGACATTAGTAGAGCTACAGTTACTTCAATAATAAAATGGCGATTTATTTGCAACCATTTCTTTCTAAAAAATACTTCTCCATTTCTATGTAGAAATCCCTGTGGATTATAGATTTTGAAAAGAGGTAGGTGGGAGAGAAAGGAATGGTCTTCTGTTTCCATTGCTTTACTTCAAACCACTTCCTGGGTACCACAGTAATACAAAAAGGCCTTAAAATCAGGTATGTGCAGCTCCAGTTTCTGTGTGTGTGTGTGTGTATAAATATATATATACACATATGCATCTGCAGACTCCAGGAGCCTGATAGCTCAGGACACAGCAAACAAATTGGCTCTAGGAAGGATTGACCTCTCCATGTACCAAAAAGCTGCAGCAGCTAAAGCTGCAGCCTCAGAGATCAAAACAGGTCCAGGCATCCCCATGTGGCTCCTTGTCCAGGCTGCCAAACCTCCTCTCTCTCCTCACAACCTCAGTTTCAGTCACAGGCCCAGCCCAGCTGAAACTCCTTTAAATGCTGCTGCATCATGCTGCATTGTGCAATGCAGACATCCTTGGAAAGCTCAGGAATGAGCAGCTCACCACCTTGGGACTGCAGCTGTAAAGCCCTGAGATCTCTCCCAGCATTCTGACCAGAACATTCCTCTGAACTCCGGGGTGAGCAGCCACAGAAACACAGAAAGGAAGCCCAGAAGAACCCCAGCAAAGTCTATTCCAGGTTGATACCAGCACAATCCCTAAAAAAGCAGCAGCAGCAAATCATTTGCTCCCTACAAACCTTAAAACAGAAATTCTTGCACTGAAGCTGTTGGGAATTTCAGCCCAGCTTGTTTACATACCCAGGAAGGGGTACTCTTCAAGTTTTACTGGCTATTGAAACACATTGGTAGAGTTCAGGGAAGGATGACAATTCCTATCAGAATATGAGCTGTAAAACTGATGCTGAACCTCAGCCCATACCCTCCATCATGACATTCAAATAACCTCAGAGAAATACAAACATGAAGGTGCTAACAGAAGTGATGTGGGTTGGACCAGAGTGCACTGTTATTCAGTGCTGATAATTTTGTCCTGTACTTCGTATTCCTTTACATGTACTATCCATTAATAGTCACTGTTTAAAAATCAATTGTTTTAAAGAATTCAAAATTACCATCACTGTTTTGTTTTCTTTCTTAGCAGATAAGATTCCCTGAGCAACAAACACAAAAGGCTCCCTTTGTGAAAACGTCAGAATAAATAAAACTAACAATTCATAAACATCCACAGACTGGATCTTTTACACGGGATTTTGATAACATTCACTTACACATTCTCAGGAGAACTTCAAGAATTTGTTTTACAAACAATCCCTAACATAGCAGGGGCATGGTTTTATAGGTCCTGGTCAAAAAAACACGTTGTTGAGAGATATTATTACTTGTCCCAAGGTGCCAGAACACTCACATATCAATCTTGTGGACATAAATAGGTTTTGCATATGTACAGGCTGCAAAATGAAGGCAGAGGTTGGAGGTGTGAGGCTCTCCTGACTGACACATGGTCAAACACTGGAGTGTTTATATTTTTGCTCCACAGGTCTTACTGAAGATGCAGTATTTTTCTTTCATGGACATATAATCAGAGTTTTAAACACCCTGTGTTTTCCACACACATCATCCCAGTATAAATTAAGATTCTGCAGGGGTATGGATCTTTTCATTTCCCTGATTCATAGAAGCAAACATTCAAAGGAGACTCCTTCTGTCTGCTCCTCTTTTTGGGAACATCCTTGTTTGCCAGTGAAAAAGTAATCACAAACACCCTATAAGGTTAAAGGAAGCCACTTCTTAACGCAGCAAATGTCATTCTCTGCCTAAGAAATACTTTGGACTCCTTATAAATAACCTGGCTCAAAGGTTCAAAGGATAAGAGTAGCCTCTCCAAGTGCTGGAGGTGC
Organism: Notiomystis cincta; assembly: GCA_013398075.1. Taxonomy (NCBI): domain Eukaryota; kingdom Metazoa; phylum Chordata; class Aves; order Passeriformes; family Notiomystidae; genus Notiomystis; species Notiomystis cincta. The sequence continues at coordinate 8,521 of VZRX01004485.1, read as the reverse complement.
TGCAAATTCTTATGTAACAAAGACTCATAACATTGGCTATGGAAGAACTCCATAGCCTTTCATTATGTCATGGTTCCAGTCCAAAATCCAATGGAGACAAATGGAGAACACCCATTGTCTTCAGCAGTTTGTAAGAATCAAGAAAATTGTTGGGTTGTTGCTTTTTTTTAAATATGAATGAAGGTGCTTTTACCACTGAAAGCACTTTCCCTCAGCCATTAATAATGCCTGTAGTATCTTTTCTAACTAGGGCATCTGTTTACATAAAAAATGCAGTCAACATATTCCACTTAAAAGCCAAAGCAATTTTTTTGATGTTTTACGTATCTTGAGCACAGAAATAACTCTAAACTATCCCACACCTAAGACATACAACCTCCTTAATCACAGTGAAAATCATCTACTCAAACAAGGTCATGCACTCCATCTTAGGAGGTTCCTTAACTGAAGATTGACAAAGTAAATCTTAAGTGGTTGAAGAATCCTCTCGTAGAGCACTGTCTTGGCATGATGTTTGCCATTAAAATCAGGGTCATGGTTATAAAAGGCAAGAGGTCAAAGCACATACATACATCTGGATTTTTACAACTTTTCTGCCCTAATTTGAAAGAAAAAAAATAATGAAGATGCACAAAATAGTTTAAGGCATTGACTTACCATGGATTTGGTGAAAGGCCGAGCCAAGGTAAACAGCAGAGTGTACACCCACCAGTTACGATGAATGGAGGAATAAATCATATTTCCAGGATGGAGTGAGTTGGATGTCACCCCGTGGGGAGAAAGGCGTCGGTTCAGCTCGTTGGAGAACAGGATATTGCAAAGCTTGGAGCGGTTGTAGGCCAACATAGCCCAATATTCCTTCTTAGATGGAGAAAGCAGGCTGAAATCGAGCTTTCCTGAGGAGTCTTTGATTTCTGTAAATCTGAAAAACAGTAAATATGCCTTAGACATCCCAGAGTTAATTCCACTCTCATTAAGAGCAACATAAAATGTAGACAACAGAGTAGATCCTGGCCAGAACCAACATAAAACAACAGCTTATTTAGCAGTTGAAAGCATCCACTGGAAATTGCCTGAGACCCAAGGAACGGTCCCATATAATATGGTAGTAAAAGTATTGGATAGTTGGAAAAAGCAAACAAACAAAAACAAGTTAAAAAACACTTTGACGGTTTAAAGACATTGTATGTAACTTATAAACCACTTTATTTTAAATTGAAAAGAAAAAGACCAAACAGATTTTGCCATAGATCCATAAAAGCATGATCAACTCAGAAGAAATAATGTAGGATAAAATTACTCTGCATTAGAAGCAGAACAACCCAGCATCTTTTCATTTCCCCTTCTTCCCATCCCCTGATCATTTCATCCAGTGCTCACACACAGCACACTTGCATTTAAGTGTTCAAGTAACTATGGATGAGTCTCACTGCCTCTTAAGCTTTTTTTTAGATTAAAAATTGATGAATATAAAGGGGTTATAACCTTGGTAACTTGCCATCAATAGTCGTATATGTTTAAAAGATAAATGTAAACAAAGCCAAAATGAGTTCTGGCAGAGTATAATGTTTTTAAGTATACCCATGGCATGGCTGAACACAAATCAAAGTAACTAGTTGACGTTTTTTAATTGGGTCTGACAGAGTCATTAAACACCAGCTGTTTGTTATTAAAAAAAAAAGGGAAAGAAACAAAGTAGTGAATGTTCTAAAGACATTTAGATGAAGAAAAGGAAATTTCCATAAAGCATTTCCCCTCCCAGTTCTTACAATTTCGTTTATTTACTGGTATATCTTAATATTAGAAGATAATACTACATTTAGTTACAGATCTATGTTTCATTCAGAGGAGCTACTAAAAATAAAAAGGATTTAGTAAGCTCTTTTTAATACTCAGTTTTCAGAATCAGCTGGGGAGAACAGGGATAAACATAATTATAGTACACACTAGAAAAATGTTTTAAAATATCTTTACTAATTTTGCATCTCATGCCCAGAAATGAAGAGATCAGCTGGAATTTCTACATTCATTCTGTGAGCAGAATTATAATACACTCAGAGAAAAGCAATACAGTATTTGAACTCAAGAGGAACCCAGGATGTTATGTGTCTTGCAGAATTAGCCCTTCAATTTCAACAACAAAATTTCTCTTTCATAATTTTCAGCTAGATAAAATACATTTCTGAAATTAACAGGACTATTCTGGGAGGAATTTCCTCTATTCATTCCACAAGTAATCACTTAGGACACCAAAAATAATCTAAAAATAAAACTCCTTGTGTGTCACTGTATAAAGGAAACATGGTGGCATATTTTGAGCCCAGTCCTGCAAGTGTGCTCATGTGAGTGAATCACACTGAATTCAGGGGAATAAGAGCTGTACAATCCAATTAACAACATAGAAATAAAGACAGAAGGAAAGTCAACCTACTTATTATTCTGATTTTAATATGATGTGCTTAAAGTACCCAAAAGCTTAATTTAAACAGGATTCATTTGTGCTGAATCCAGAGAAGTAACTAGAAATGAACAAAGAGCCAGAGAGGCAAATAAATATTTTGCCTTGGAGCAGTGCAGGATAGCATTTTCTGCAAACATGGGACTTTATTTTTCCCCTAACAGGGGGTCTTGACTCCAGCAAAAAGATCCAGTCAAGGTTTATGGAAGTAATTAGATACCAACACTTGTGGTTTACGACATGGTTTAAGGCTCAGAGTTCTCAAGTAGGTCAGAAAGAACGACTACCTAATAATACCTAACTAACTCCTTACATAAACTTTATGCCATTAAACAGAGTGGGGGGTGGGGAAAGCACAGTTATTTACAGTGATCAGTTTAAGTGATAAGATAAGCTGCAAGACATTATTTGGACTCCTTAGAAAAAGGGCAATTTACCGGTTGTGTTAATTATTTTATTCAAGCATAGTCTGTTACTTATTTCCTGATGGGCTTCTCTAAACCTTGGCTGATCTCACTGACTTAGCAATGAGCACTTTGAAAATGTTTTCAAAAACACAGACAAAGATGTCCAGAGCTGCGAGCCCTGGCCACGCACAGCACTTCATGCAGCGAAAAACAAAGATGTCATTTAAAATACTACCAGAGATACAAACTTACAAGGGGGAACAAGCAGCTGACAATTCAACATAATCTCCCATTAAATAACAGCTCATTTATACGTATCCCATTGTGCCCTCCACATCTGGCAAGTGATTGGAGTTGGCAGATTTATTTCTAGAGCTATCTTGCCTGCCCTGCAGTAGCTGCCCTCACTCCTAACAGGACTCTGCTACTTGCTTTCACAAACCTGGTGTGATTTGCAAAGATAAGGATGTCCAGATTTTGTTACCACCTAATTACTAGACATTTCATGTCTTTTAACAGTGGGGAGGATTATTACTGGCATTTTCTATTGCTTCCTTTCATTTCAGCCATCATAAATTTAAAATGGCAAAAGTAAATCTATCTGCAGTGTGTCATTTATACCATAAGCCCCTGTGTTTGGAAGTGATAAAGGTTTCAGCCCGACCCTTGGCTGGTCTCTCTCTACCAGGTCCCTGGGGTTACATTTTATGGAAACATGATTAAAAAAAATAAGCTCCATTCTGGGTCACTAAAACATTTCAGAAATATGAAGACAGGAGAGAGAGAGGAAAAAAAAAAGGCACTCACACATTCTTCCTTTTGGTTTGCTAGAGCTGCTACACATGACCAAAAGTGAAATAAAAATCAACAGTAATGTTTAAAGCTGGATGTTATAGGCTTAATCCTGCAGAACTAAATCAGCAAGGAGTAAGTGATTTGCGCCCAGTAAAATTCAGAACTGGGGCATTCATTTTGCACAAGGAACTTTATTTAAATCAAAACCATCTTTGCAGTTATTAACAAAAAAACACAAGCACATCTGAAATAAGGCAAACCTCATCAACATCTTTTTTGCCAACTGTACTTTTCCTGGCAGTAGAAAAGATGAGCATCTAACATTTTAATTAAAAAATTCACCAAAAGAGGCATAGCCAGATTTGTAATATGTATTAACTACACTACTTCCCATTTTACAATTATACAGCTAATGTCTGCATTGAATTCCCTAATTTCTCATTATAAAACAACTGGATTTCATCTAGCAGTTTTTAATTGCATTGTTTCTCCTGCTAAAATAACTGCACATTCTTCTTGCTAAGATGTTGAAGTTGTTGAATGACAAATCAATATAGGTCATGCCATTCAGATTTAATCAATTATTATTCCATCTCCTCACAAAATCAATGAGTGGTCTGAAATGCGGCAAAAATCTGCATTCACACAAAGAATGATCAAAAAAATATCTACATACTGTTATAAAACTAGAAGATGCTTTATCCAGCAACAGAGCTAAATCCAGAAACATCCACAGGCATTAGTAATGCTTCTATTTTTAAAAAGATTATTCAAAGGCAAATGCTCAAGAGCAAGGACCTTCATTTCCAGAAACTTTTGGGGTTCTGCCTGAACTGTTTTATGCTCTAAGGATTAAAGATTCCAGCAAAACCAAAGTTAGCATTCACCAACCTGTGGGACTCAGAGGACACCACCACAACCCTGGCAGGAGATGACTGGCGTAAAACATCTTGCAGAAGCTGGACGAGATAGAAGTGCCCCAGGTGGTTCACCTGGAAGGTGGACTCCAGGCCATCCTCAGTCAGGGACCAGGGAGCACCAAACACGGCAGCGTTGCAGATCAAGATGTGGAGGGGCCTGAAAAGAATCAAACCAGGACAAAGAAAGCTGAATTAAATAGGTGCAATGCCAGCCCTGTGTGAACGAGGTGCAGGTGCGCCTTGGGTGCAGGTGTGAGGGATTTGGCTGGCTGTGGGAAGGAGCTGATTCCAGCTGGTTCCAGCAGCCCCACTCAGGCTCCAGCTGAGCCCCACATTGACACATCCCTGGAGAAAGGGTACAGAATAAAAGGTAAAATGCCACACAGCACTGGCACTGCTCTCCCCATTGCTAATTGGGAAACTGTCTCCACCTGGAGCATTTAGAAAAGAAACTTTTCCTGGGGGAGGAGCAACTCCTAGCACTTTCTTGTGTGGGATACATTACACCTGCACAATTGGTAGGGGACAAGTGATTAGAAATGAAGACACAATGCACCAAGGCACATGTACACATTTCAGACTTCTGCAGCTGATGGAGTATGCTGTTAAAAAATGCACGACTGAGTTGGAAACATAAAAACATTCTCCAGAAGCTGTAATCTTTGGTGTAAAATCTGCACACAACACATATGAGATCCTTGAGACAGAATCCTTCCTCACTAAACTCAGCTAACCCAGTTTAAATAGAAATGCCATGACAAAGGAACTTGAAATGAAATGGTAAGATTTACCAAACTAAGCTAGAAAAGAACCTAGGCTGGCACATACCTCTCTCATTCAAAAAACAGGTCCAGAAAACTTCAAATTCCACGAGGTCTCCAGTGTAATCACAGGATACTACACGTTGCAGCCTTCCCAACCTCCAAAGTGAGACCAAGGACAAATGCCCTTTCTGTTCTTTCTTGTCTTTTTCCAAACCCTTATGAAACACAGCAAAGACTCTGGTCCTCGGACCTCAGATGGATCTGCATTTGCTAGATTGCATCATCTCTGAGCAAACCTTGGCACTGACAGCGTGTTCTTGTCCTTGAGTCAGAGCCTGACGCAGCAGAGCTCAGCAAGCTCTACCTGAGCTGAGAACCTCAGGTTTGAGAGCCTGCATCTGCCATCCCTCGCCCTGGTATCTTTAATTTGGAAATGTCACACAAAAGAACGACAGCCAAAAATTCCTGCACTAACACTTGTGATGGCCCAACACCAGAATATTAAGATCTGTCTCATTTGTTTAGCCCGTTCCAGCTGATTATGTCTTTACTGCAGTCCCATGAGACAAAATCAACACTCAAACTCTCATTCTGAAGGTAACAAATGAAGCACAACTAGGAAAAGTAACTGCTTGCCCTTTGTTCTTCTCAAGTGCTTCCTCACTGCTCTACACACAAAGGATGGCAAGAGACACAGAGTCAGAACCTTTCCCCACATCATTGAAGGACACATGTACTGCAACTCTGAGCATCTGCAGAAGGAATTCTGGAAAATAATGTGAAACGTGAACCCCTAGGTTGTCAAATAAGCCTAAGTAATTACACTCCTTCAGGCATGTTTGAAAGCACCAGATTTTGATAGTTCAGTTTTCAAAAAAACATTTCAGGGGAATCAAACACACCTTAGCTGAATACTGAAAGAAATGCATAAGGATTGACATAAAGAGTAGGCTGTATTTTCTTATTAAAATATATTTCGACTTCCAGCCCATTGGGAAGTTAGCAGTGTAGTGTGCTTTAATAAGAAGTTAACAATCTCTGTTCCTGTGCCAGCTTGGAAAATTTTATCCAAAAGCTCTATAAGCAGAGTGAAACATCTGTGCACTTTGAGAGGCTCAGTTTCTGAAGTGCTGGAATTCTGATTTGCCTTTTGGTCAGTGTCAAAAATGACAAAGCCAATTTAAAAAAAAAAAATTTCAAGAGCTTTATTAATAACAAAAAAAAAACCCTTTCTAATTACCATTGCAGGCCCCAAAGCCGGCACTGTGCTGGGCTGTGAGCAAAGGGAACGATGCCGGGGCTCAGCCCCCAAAGGGCAGGGCCAGAGCCCCCCA
>VZRX01004483.1:80245-90938 GCA_013398075.1 Notiomystis cincta | reverse complement strand
ACCTTCTGTGTCTGCTGAACACAAGGTGCACCCTTCTGTGTCTGCTGAACACAGGGTGCACCTGCTGTGTCTGCTGCCAGCAGCCCCCTCTGAACAAAGGCAGCTGTGACAAATGCCAGCCTCAGTGCCACTGTCTGTCAGCAGTCACTCACTCCTGGGGTTTACGGAGACCTAAGTTTCAGAAGGAATCCCAGAAATTAGGGGAGGTTTGGAAAAGGTTCTGGGATGATGATGTTTTCATGGAGTAGATTAAGGGAGGAGATGTTTGGGACAGCAAACACTTCTAGTTGGTGCAAGAAACTCAAGCTGAGTGATGCAGCCTGGTCCTGTCTATACCTGAAGGCACAGAATACACCAGGAGGTGCTGCAGCCTGAAGGAAAATATTTGTGGAGATGTTGTCATTCCCTTTCATTTGAGAGGCAGGATTCCTGCATGGCTGTCAGCATTGCCAAGACTGCTGAGCTCTCCTCTGAGGAAATCCCTGCTGCAGCTGTAGGTTGTACTCCAAGAGAGGAGAAGCCTCCTGGGGCCATTTCAGCAGGCAGGGATGGATGTGTTAGGGAGGATCAGTCACTCATCTGCTCTAGTTCTCTGCCAGATGTCTGCAAAGGAGGTCTCCCTGCTTGAGACTGAGTGATTTTTGGCCCTGTAACATCATACTCACCCTGATTTGAGGCAGCCCCAAACACTGTAGCATGTCATTGACTTTGACCTTTCCAGCAAGAGAAATGACTCCTTATGCCACCTTGCAAATCCAGCTCCTAAAGCAATTACACACGAGGAGTGGTGTGCTCAGGAGTGTGTTTGAAAAGAAAATGAGATTAAACTTTCCATCTGAGAAGAGTGCCAGTATATCAATATCCAAATCAAATAATATAAAGTTTCCTTTGTCTGCCAGCTAGGAGTAAGAATGCATTATACCTCTAATATGATTTTTGCAGTGTCTGTAATATCATGAGGTTTAAATTAAAATAAATATGACTGCATGCTTTTGAAGAGCTAATCAGGCTGAAATATTCTAGCCTAACTGTTGTAGCACATGAAAATAAATATGTATTTATCTAGGCTGCCTGGATTTATGCATAACTATTGTGCAGGATGGGTGATGGGAAGACAATAGCAGGATGAAATACTTGGGCTGCTCCTGGGTGTGCTTGATAAAAGTCAGTAGTAGGAAAATTATTTGAATGTAGCCTGGATGACAGTATTATGGTTCTGCTAATTAATTAGCTCAAGTCTTATTGGTCTTGCTAGCATTTAGTCAATTCTGCCCCATATGATTTTTTTTTGAGATATTTCAGTGTCCATGCTATTCCAGTTCCAGCAGACTGGCACCACAAAATTAATCATTATAATGACAAAACTCCATTCACTTGTCTACTTGTCTTCAGTACCTTTTCATTTGTTATTTTTTTAGTTGCTTTGAAGTCCTTTCTGTTCTTTTGTTTTTATTCCCTCTAACCAAACTCTACCTCCTAAAATATTTAATCCTCTGTCAGTCTTGACTCACTGACCTATGATAGCAAATTATGTAGAAATCTCAGCAGAATAGATCTGTCCTGATTTGAAACTCTTGATAAACAGCAGCCCCATAACTTTTATCTTCCCACAGCTTGTGGACTCAAAACAATTCTGCAAAGGGACAAATTTTAGTCTCTGAAAAACTATAATTTCTAAAAAGCATGTGCCTTCTGACTTTTTGATGATGACCACACATCTGTGTCTCTCTGAAAGACTGGTTCTGGTACACCTTTTTAGCACCCCTTGTCAGGAGAGGTCCAAAATACCATTTGCTGAAGGACTGTATTTCAAAAGCTCAGATTCCTACAGCACTGAGTGCTGGAAAGGGACAAAACCAGCTCTCAGTAAATTTTGCAACCTGTTGTTGCTCTGAGGCTACCAAAGTAGAATTAGCAGGGGATTCTGATCACCAGCCAAGACAGACCTTGAAAGTGCCTAACTCTGGTGCCCAGTTGTTAATTTAAAAGTCATTGCAGGCTCCTCTGGAAGGGATTCACAGCAGTAAAATTGTTGCCTTCAGTGTGGGTTTGTACAGCTCAGCAAGCCACAGTTTTCCTCTTACCAAAAGGGGAATTGCTCCACAAGCAGTAGGCTTGAAGCAAAAATTTGGCTCAGTATAAAGCATGCACTTAATCACTTAATTTTTTTGAATGATGTCCTAAATTCCACAGGCTCCATTGTAACCAAATCAAAATACACACACTGGAGGCACCTAAAAGTTAGAAAGGATAAATCTCAGCTGAGTTTATGTGGTGTTTATTCGTGATAATGGGAAACATCAGCACGCAGGTGATGCTTTTGGCTGAATTTGAGGTGGAGAAGCTCAGAGTTCTTGTTCTTGAGTTCCTTGGATTTATCCCAGTCTTTTTACCAAATTGACACCTCTTACATGTCCCAAGGACCTGAAGGATTATGCAGGCATCTTGAAAACAAAACTGTGCTTTCATGTTTCTGTATTTTAACTTAAGATGCCTCTGTTTCCACATTCAAGATCTGCTATTGACTATTGTCCCCTCTGCCAGGCAGGAACTGCTGGGAGTACCACAGATGACAAGAAAACTCCCTCTTCTGAAAGATGCCCATTGCAGATAAAAGATGAAGTTTCAGAGGTGAACACCCACAGTCCTCATGGTGCTGAGTGCACCCAGCTGAGCATTTGATGCTTTAGCTTTCATTAGAAATAAAGTTAATAGGATAAGTGCTGTCACAGGATCAAGTATTCTCATTTTGAAATCCAGCCTGCCTACAGTTTAACATTTGTTTTCTAATAATATCATGTGAACCTGCAACCCACAATAACAGTCTGTTCTACTAGCATTAATTATTGAGAATGCAAGTGTTTAATTACAAGTACTACCTAGGTAACCCCGGAGTGAAATCATAGGACAAAAAAAAATCCCCCTGCTGAAATCACACCAGGAGTCTGTCTGTGTTTTGTGCAGGTGATTCCAGCCTTTGCTCGGCCTGTGTTCATGAAAACAACGTTTACAGCAGAGTATTTCAGATTTTGTACAGAAATGAAGAGATCATTCTTAATGAGTCAATGAACTTCAGAGTGCACCTGCTTCTGGATGGTGAAAGGGTGAGTTGTTTTGGGATGCACATAAAAAACAGCAGGGCTGGGATTCCTCTTAATTTTAGGTGTGCATTGCATGGGTATCTCCAATCCAGAGGTTGTGAAGATGTCCAGGTGCTGTCAGAAGTCTCATGAAGGCAGCTGGTGGAGGGAAAGGCACAATTTATCTGACCAATACACCAGCAGCTGCATGAGAAGGGGATTGACTGTCCTGTACCCATCAACAGCTGTGATTTATTTGTTTGTACCCACTGACACCATAAACCCTTGCATGAGGTCCAACAGGCCCTCTGCATTGTACCTGTTCTTGAGGAGCAGGCTACACCTTGGCTTTCCAGTGGAATAAGAAGTTGATATGCTCTAGTAAATCAGAAACTCAAGTGTCTCAACCGTAATTTGTCATTTGTGCACTCATTTTACACAGCTGTGCTGATCAGCCCCCCCTGAGAAAACTGGGAGTCTTCTGCTTCTTTCTAGCACCAGCTGCTACTGCCATCCATTAGTATTGCTATCTTCTCCTCCTCTCTCTTGTGACTGAGATTTCCTACAGCTACCCAGCTCCTTTCCATCCTTCAGAGGTCTCCTGGCTCTGTCCCTGGTGCTCCTGACTGCAGGAGTCCATGGGAGAGCTGCTGGAGCTCTGCCCTCCTCACAGTCCATGTGGCTTCCTGTGGTACCTCAGTGCATCCTGAGAGCCTTCTCCCCTTTTCCCACCACTCCTTCAGCCCACAGGAGCACCCACACAAGGTGAGAACACGAGCTGAGGCACCCAGCTTGTAGAACACTTTTGGTTTAATCTTATTGATGTGAACCCAAAGTCTTCCAGCAGTAATTCCTGTTCCCAGAGATACGAGGGTGGAGCAGTCTTCGTTCACGGACAGCACTGTTTTACTGAACCCTTAAAGAGGAAGGGGAGAACATGTCACAGCAGAATGGCATTCAGGCATGTCCAGTGTGCCACCCCTGTGCTCTGCCAGCCCAAGGACTGGGACAAAATGTGCATTGGTGCTTGCTCCCAGTGGTGACAGGAGACACGATATCAGCATCCCTGCCAGGTCAGCCATCAGAGAGGCCCTGAGAGTTACTCAGCCACTGTGAGTCAGTGCTGTGTGTGGAACTGGGGCCAGAGACACTCTCCTGTCCTTGTACAACTTTCTACTTGACCATGATGAGATTTAAAATTTATTTTTTGTCCTATTCCAAAGCATACATACATATATATATATATATGTGTGTGTGTGTGTGTGTGTGTGTGTGTGTGTGTGTTTTATATATAGATCTAAATTAAAACAGCTTGAGAACCTAATTTAAGCTTAACATGCTTCCTTTTCTCTCCCACTTTCCTTTTGCTGGTTTAGTTAGATTTTTTTTTTAACATAGTGTTGTCATTTATTCNGTGTGTGTGTGTGTTTTATATATAGATCTAAATTAAAACAGCTTGAGAACCTAATTTAAGCTTAACATGCTTCCTTTTCTCTCCCACTTTCCTTTTGCTGGTTTAGTTAGATTTTTTTTTTTTAACATAGTGTTGTCATTTATTCCTCCCTAGAATTGTTTGTTTGTGCTTATGTGAAAAATTACTAAGTGCAAATCTATCAATATTTGTTAGGAAAATGTCCCAGCATGCTTTATCCAATATTAATTTTATCCTTCCTCTGTGGAACATCTCTGACTAAATATCCCTCCCCTCAAATTACAGCAGTTTCCACTGTGTTGAGCAGGGATGATTTCTGATGATTTTTTCATTATTATTCAGGAAAGTTGTGCACCTCACAAAATGGAAAATAAAAAACAGCCCACAAGATCCCTCACAGCTAAAACTCATTGTGACTCTTGATGTGCTGTGTGCAGCACCACTGGGCTTTCCATAGGAGACCCCTTGGGAAGAGGACAGCTGCCCAGTTCTGTACTTACAGAGTGGTTTTGCACAGAGAAACTCAACTTTTCTGTGTGCTGAGGTAGCTTTGGGTTTTCATGGATGGAGAATAAGAGGATAAACAGGTCTGTTGTTCCATATGAGTTGCTGAAGGCACTCTAAAGAATCAAATACAAAAGAATAAAGATCTATAAAAATCTTTGTGCACTGACCAGATTAGCACAATTCACTTCTCTTTGATGCTCTTAGGCTTCTTTTTTTTCTGCTTTGTCCTCCACAGCTTTGCAAATCTGATGTAAATGTGGGAGAGACCAAAGTGTGCCACAACTATTCAGAGACAGTTCTGTATCTTTGTCACATAATCTCCTGTGTTGGATGAAATCCTTGCAATGTGGTGCTGGCAAGACACCTAGAGATTTTTAAAGTGTTTTAAATATCATCTGTGTTCCTAACTCTTAATTTATTTAGCACACAACAGATGTGAATCCTTTTTTCTGCCTCTTGTGTGCTATGGTGATTTTTCTTGGTTTAGGTTTGTTTCTATGGATGGAAGTTAGGATAAACAGCCAAAGGAGTAAGTCTGGGTAATGGAAGTATTGAGTTCATGCAGCCCATGAGGTCTCTGCTATCAGAGCTGGAATTATCCAATTTTATAGCAAGGGAGCATTGTTCCTCTGGGTGCTCAGGTCGTTTTGCTGATGAGATATTTTGCTGAGATAGACAAAAAAAAGGCAAAATCCAAACAAACAAAACCAATGTGAATGTCCAAATTAGATTATTTGCTTTTTTTTTTTTTTTAATTTTTCCTCTCATCCCCTAGCATANTGCTGAGATAGACAAAAAAAAGGCAAAATCCAAACAAACAAAACCAATGTGAATGTCCAAATTAGATTATTTGCTTTTTTTTTTTTTTTAATTTTCCATCTCATCCTCTAGCATAACCCTAGATAAGCTTAAATATGTAAATACATCTCTTTTTTTGCCTGGCATTAAATGGAAGGAAGTGCTATTATTTGCCCTGAAGTGGCACTGAACATGCCTTTCACCATATAAATGGTGCTTTAAAACTCTCTGGTTTATTTGATGCCTTTTTTCTATATTGTCCCAGCATACAGAATTTTTTGAATTCGAAGGAAGCAATATTGCAGGGCTGGGGCAGCCTTTGCTGCTACAAAGAACTCTGATCTGTTTTCATAAGATTTTGCTTTCTTTTTTATTGGAGAAGAAGCTTTGCCTCTTTCATCATGCAGTAACCTGCCTGGCTTCTTTTTTGCTGGTCCTGTTCAGGGAAAATTTAGTAGCAGGGAGAGAAAAGAGTGAGGCAAGCTGCAATATGGCAGTATATTAGATTTTGTATTTTCCAGAGAAATTTAAGTGAGATGGGACATCCAGATCATTCAGTTTGAAACTCTGGCTAAATTGTTAAATATCAGGGAGGGAAAAGGGAAAACATTATGTCTGTAGTGAGAACTTGATTGGTTTTATGTGGGGTTTTGCACTATCCTGATCAGTCTCCAATACAGTTTTGGGATTATAAATATCCAACTTATGCATGACCCCATGCAGTGAAGAGCATCTCGTGGTCTCTCAGGCATCAGCTCACTGCCTCAGGGTGTTTGGGGTGAGAGTCACCAGCCACTGAACTTGTTGTGAGCACAGGCTCAGATCTCAGTGGCAGTTGCAGGTGCCCAGCAGTGTTGGGCACAGACCCAAAACTTCATCCCCTTTATCTGGAGGAGGGGGAGGTTTGCTTTGTCTGAAGCACCTTACTGAATTCCTAGATTAAATTCAGAATGTACCTTCAGTAGTGATTACTTTTTTTGCCGCTGCCAGGAACTGTGATTTTTAGTGACAGCAACTCATTAAAAAGGAAGAAGTCTTGTTTAATTTTTTTTTTAAATGAAAGGCATACTTCCAGGTGTTTTGAGACAATCACAAAAGAGAAAGCACATTTTCAGTAAATAGAAGTGGTAATTTTCCCTTCACATCTCCATGCCTGTGGCCATGCTAGAAAAAAACCCATATTACTTCAGAAGGGATTAAATTTAACATCTTTCAGAATTTTTTCAAAGCACAATCAATCCTTGACTCTCAATTTTCTTATTTCAGCAGGAAAAGAGTGTACATTGTTGATGCAGTTTCACTTTTGGAAAACCTGGCTAAATGTGGTTTATGTTATATATCTTATGGATCCCACCTGTCTGAGCAGGGTAGATGCCTCTGATGTTGCCTTCAGTGCATTTTTAGTGTAGTCTGTGCCCTCTTGTTAAGAAGATGATGATCAGCTTTGGAAAACTGAGGTCATCTTGCCTGCTTTAGGCCATCTAAATGCAGGTGTGTCTAGACCAAGACATCTCTCTAAGCTCTATTGTGAGTGGAAAGAGACAAACAGAAATTAATCCTTCTCCAGTGGGTACCTCAGGATGGAGCAGGTCACCCTCTGTCTCTGCTTGTTGCTTGCCACTGACAGAAAACAGAACCCACACATCTCACCTCACCTTTTTGTGGCAAAAATTGGGTAAAAATAAGTTGTATTTGTAATACCATATCCTGGTGAATAACTCCACTTTTTCATCTTTGTTCCTGTGCATCTCCTGTTGTATTCAGTCATATTATAAAGGATGTTTACATACACAGAGAAAGATCATTTTGGTTATAAAATATGTAATTTTTTTGTTCATATTTTCATTCAGGTTGTTAGAATTTTTTGTTTTTTTTTTTTATTCTACTAAGCCTATCTTTCTTGGGGAAGAATTGACATTTCAAAGGAGTGAAGGAGAAAGTGCTGGAATCCTCTTCCATTCTAATTTATTTGTTTATTTATTTATTTCCACTGAATACAGTTGTTTTAACTGTGCCAAGCTGGGATGTTTCATCCAATTTAGTTCTTTCTAGATGAAGGTAATGAACTATCAGCTCCAGCACTGTTTCCAAAAATCCAATCAAACTATTTTACTGACAATAAAATAAGGATAATTTTACTGATGGGACCTGTTAGATGAGTTAGGATGGAGGTACCAGTGAGTCAGACATGATTTCTTCAGTGGTTTTGGTGAGCAGAATCCTGCCATACATAGACACACTCAGCCATCCAACAAGTTAAACTTCTTTTTTGTTGTTTTAAAAACAACAAAGGCCTTTGAATTTTGGGGAAAAAAAATGGTTTACATGTAAATCAGTGACAAACTACCTCCAAGAATCTGCAAAGGGCCTGAAAGAGTGACAGGGGGGCAGGAAAACCTTGGTTTGCTGAGACATAAACTAAAAGATTAGGATGAATGATCAGAAACTTCCAAAATTATTTGAGCCATTTCAGAATGTTTTAAGCTGTAAACTTTGAAATTTGTATTAGTTACAGGTAGATAACCACAAGGATTTGTGGCTGTTTCTCATCCAGGCAAACCCAGTCCTTGCTTTCTTTCAGCTGATAAGATAACCACAACACAGGCTCACTCAGTGAGGGAGAGCAGCCTCAGAAATGCTCCTCTGGCTCCCAGTGAGCAAAGAGCAAGGATCCAACAAATGCAGAACTTGATGCTCTCTGGTTCTTCTTGTCTGGAGTGATTTTTCTGGTGTGTCAGGGCACGTGGGGGCAGATAACACCTCTGACTGCTCTGGCTCCCTCTGAGTCCTTCAGCACTTACCTCGACTCACTGACACATTGGCTTCTTTCTGCCTCTCTGCTGTCATGCTGCTGTTGCTGTGGTTTCACCTTGGCTTTTATCAGGCAAACCCACCCACCTTTGCCTTCTGTGGTGCAGGTGCCAACTTACAAAGGTAACCTTGCCTCTCTCTTTTTGCAGGTGGAAGATGCACTGAATGAGGCAGATTTTCAGCTCAAGCTGGACCTGCACTTTACTGATAGTGAGCAACAGTAAGTGCTCAGTTGGTAATGGGGGGGTCTGTTCAATTGGAAAATTACTTTGATGAAATGAGTCCTTTTTAAAAAAGGGAGAGCTTTGATAAGGCTTCCCTTTCCCTTAGTGTTGAAGTTTTCCTGTTTCTACTCTGTATTTGAAGAGTATCTCTCATATTCCTCTTTAAAGGAAAAACATTTTTTCTCCTTGAAATGTAAGTTTTTCAAAGGTTTTAAGTGTTGCCCTATCTCTGCTGCTGTTAAAGGGAAGATCATCACTGACCCCCATGTGGTCAGGGTCTGTGACTCAGGGATGCATTTATCTCAGGAGGCAATGAAGCATTTTCTGGCTGAAGACAGGAGTATGAACATGCTAAGTACTTTTCTTCTATTAAGAACCAGAGCTGCTTCTGCATTTTAGGAGGAAGGAGTTTTCCTATTGAATTTGATTTCCCCTAATTGAATTTGATTCTGTAATCTTAGGTGAAGTGGGAATAGCATCCCTTCCTGAGACAAAGCAGAAAGTGTGATCACAGATGCTATCCAGCCTCACTGAATCAGGGAAAAGGGTTCCAGTGGTTTGAGCAGCCTTTTTGGGGAGTGGAGTGGAGGCAGAGAAAGCATCTGAGCTGTGTTTCATGCTGAGAGGGTCCCCATGGGATTTTATTCATACCCACAGAGCACACAAACAAGTTTCAAGAACATGTTTCTGTTATCTTCAACACACAAAAAGCAAATACTTCTCTCAGGCAGATGGGACCTGACTATCAGTGCTTATGGCTCTTGAAGAAAAAAACCCAAACATTAAGTTACAGCCAAGAATAAAAAGAACTAAAACATTAAGTTATGAAATTGTGCTCTAACCCATACTCTTAATTTCTGTTATCACCTGAAAAATTAGTGTGATTTACTTTAAACAAAAGTAGTGATTTTTAGAAAATTATGTTCTGCAAATATTGAAACATTTCTTGGGGCTAACCTTGCACCACTCAACTGTTCCTTCCTAAGTTTTCTTAGCTCTGGGAAACAATTGGCTTCAGAAATGTCTTTAATGCTTTAAAATAATTCCTCTTTAGAAGTTTTGCTTGCATTAGAAGGGTTTGATTAGGCATGTTCCAAAAACCCACTCAGTCCTGTCCTATAGATGACTCAGATGTCATGTGGTTGACTGCACACTAGGATAGTTATTCTGGAATAGCTATAAAAGAACTTTAAAGTTTTGACTTTTATTTACTTAAAAAAAAAAACCAAAACAAACAAACAAAAAAACAAAAACAGAGAAGCTAAAACAACTTGTACTGTTTCTTTGCAGTTACTTCACTTTCTCTTTTGAATTTTGACCTCTTCTAAAAAGTTTTTTCAGATTGACAAACTGGAAGGGTACTCAGTATTTTCAACCCTGTCTGACACAGGACTGCTTCTGACTCTCACAGATTGCCAGAACTGATTGTTCTTACATGGAAGATAACAAGCAGTGTGCTGTCCCATCTATGAACACTCAAATAATCTGAACAATTTTCTAAATGCATTTCCTTCTGCTATTTAGATCTTGATGTCCCTACTAATGCATAGGTGGACATCAAAGGCAATCACCAGGGAAAACCAGAATTGCCTCGCATCTGTTCTTCTTTTGTGTTGTATATTCATGTAAAACTCTGCAAATGTTCTTTATCTTTTGTGTTTCTATTAATTATATCTACATTAGTATTGATATTTGTGTCTGGCACAAGTAGAGCACGAGATGCTCCCCAGTTGTGTTAGCCCTGATGGCGCTGACGGAACCTCTCCTGGGGCTGTGTCTGTCTGTCTGTCTGCCTGTCTGTCCATCTGTCTGCCTGTCTGTCTGCCTGTGTCTGTCTGTCT
>VZRX01004483.1:69018-79881 GCA_013398075.1 Notiomystis cincta | reverse complement strand
GTCCGTCCGTCTGTCTGTCTGTCCGTCCGTCTGTCTGTCTTTCTGTCTGTCTGTCCGTCTGTCCATCCGTCTGTCTGTCTCTCTGTCTGTCCGTCCGCCCGTCCGTCTGTCTGTCTTTCTGTCTGTCCGTCCGTCTGTCTTTCTGTCTGTCCGTCCGTCTGTCCATCCGTCTGTCTGTCTCTCTGTCTGTCTCTCTGTCTGTCCGTCCGTCCGTCCGTCCGCCCGTCCGTCTGTCGCGGCTGGTGGCTGTGCGAGCCCGGCCCGCCAGCAGGCCCGTGCTGTGCCCGCAGGCTGCGGGACGTGCCGGCCGTGCCCGCCATCAGCAGCCGCACGCTGTGCCTGCACTTCCAGCCCCGCCGGGGGCTGCACCACCACGTTCCCGTCATGTTCGACTACTTCCACCTCTCCGTGGTCTCCGTCACCGTGCACGCGTCCCTGGTGGCTTTGCACCAGCCTCTGATCAGGTAAAAGCGCCGCTGGAAGGCAGAGGAGGCTCCTCTGCTGCGTTCTCTCGTACAGTTTGCTCACTGGGTGGGAGAAGCAGAGAGGAAGATTTAATTTAAAGTGTTTTTGGTCCTGGGCTGAGAGCGTGGAGGTTGGGGTTTAGAGCCGAGCTTTGCCACAGGCCTCTTCTCTTGGTAAGACATCGGGGGGCTGATCAAAAAGTAACAAACTTTTGGGAAAGAGCTTAATAATTTGGATTTGTCTTGATGTGTTCCCCATCTGTAATGAGGAAAGCGCAAACTGTGTTCTCCTTGGTTGTTTTTCCTCTTCAGTCTAGAAGCAACTAAAAGCATTTCCATCTTTCCTCTGATGATTTGTGAAGCATTCAGGAGAGCTGGACTCACCCGTGGCCTCTGTGCACGAGCATCACTCCTGAGGTGCTCAGGAGGAGGCAGGCAGGAGTCAGTGCTGGATGAGGCTCCTCTGGAATTTTCCTGTGCAGCACTGTGACACCAGCTGCAGTGGGGTCTAGGTGTGATTTATGTTATCTGATTCGTAATGACAAGAAAATAATTCAGAACTCCTTCAAGTAAAACAGGGCTGGAGGTCAATATCCTCTAATATTTAGAGCAGGCGAAGGGAAGCAAAGGTCTCTCTGGCAATTTACTTAGAGCCCAATCTTGTCATCACGTGAGGTAGAGAGGGCTGAGAGGGAGGGAGCTCCTCTGGCTTTGAAACAAAAAGCAGCGTTCAGATTTGCTCAGCTTCCCTTAGGAAGGTCTTGTTTCACAAATGACTAAGAGATCTTAATTTTGTCAAATATCGTGAAAAGAGCATGGTGTCAGAAAGGAAAGGTGAATCTGTAGCGTCAGTTTCCTTCAGATTTCATATTTTAAGACTTCTTTGCTTCAGTTCTCCCTTAGTGTAGAGGCATGGCTGGAACATGGTGCCTCAGAACGAACTGGGATTGTAGGAGGTTGAGCCTGAGGTTGTGAGAAATTGAGAAGTTGTGGCTGCCCCATCCCTGAAAGTGTTCAAGGCCAAACTGGACGGGGCTTTGAGCACCCTGGTCTAGTGGAAGGGGTCCCTGCCCATGGCAGGAAGGTTGGAACGAGATAACTTTAAAGTCCCTTCCAACCCAAACCCTTGTAAGGTTCCATGATTCTGTGAGACCTGGCAGGGATGTGTCTCATAGCAGCAGATCACACTGACACATCTGTGTTCTGCTGATGTGACACAGGTAACTCCTGTATCTCTGATTTTCTATGTGTTGACTCTTTAAACAGTGAATTTGGTTTTAACAGACTACTTCTAACCAGATAGTTTTGATCAGATAATTTGCTTTTTCTTCTACTATAGAGAAGGATGAAAGAACAATAGCTTAAGAGGCTTAATTACTGTTTTCAGTTCTGTGTTATCCTCTAATGATTGGTGCTGCACAGCCTTGTTACTGTTATTAAGCATAAATCACATGATGAGCAACTGTTCCACAGTCAGATTATTACAGCTTTTAAAATACTATTTTGTGGACATTTGTGAAGTATACAATGCATTTACTTAATGCAGTGGAATGAAGATTTTTGACAACACAATATAAACTCTCATTTGCTTAGCCTCATAAAATCATTTTAAAGTGTGATAGTGAGGATTTATCTTCTTCTTGATAAATATTCCAAACACAAATAGTTTTTATATCATCCATTCTCTAAGTATAAATCCGGATGAAGACAGTAATGTAAAATAAATGGCACTTGAAGCACTTTAAAACAAAACCAGAAAATTAAAACTTATTTGGGTTTCCCACAGCTCATAACTTTCCTTTTTATCATTTATCCTTGGAGTTTACTAGGAGCATAAAAAATTAAGTATAAAATCAGATTTTTTTTTATAACACAATAGAACCTGAATGACTAGGGAGTCCTTTTTTGTTCACATTATAGAAAAAACAAACAAACAAACAAAACCAAAACCAAAACAAAACAAAACCCCCAAAAAACAAAGAACAAACCATGCAATCATTGAATGGATTGGGTTGGAAGGGACCTTAAAGATCATTTAGTTCCAACTCTCCTGACATAGGCAGGGCACCTCCCACTAGACCAGGCTGTTCAGAGCCTCATCCAGCCTGGCCTTGAACACATCCAAGGATGGGCATAATTACATTATGAAGGAAAAAAATATCTATGCAGTGTTTCACTGTGGTTTCATTTGCTGCCATGAATTGTCCCATCATGGTACATACTTTGTGTGTATATGCACATTATTCCTACACATATCTATAGATTTATATGTAAAATTGCAACAGGTCTAGACCTGCCCTGAAATAATTATGTAAAACTGAAATTCACTGCTGTATTGAAGTTTTCCTGCAAAGCCACCTTGCCTGAAGCACATCTATCAGCTCATAAATGCCCTGTGGACTCAGCTTTTCATATGTTGTTAGCTCTGTGGACAAGTTAGATACTCTTGTTCAAGTTCTTCCATGTTGTTTGTGTTTGAAGAGGAAAACCAGCAAGACCAATTCAGGCTTTTCACTTCAGAGTAATGTAAACTCACAAACAGCTCCTGCTGGGGAAAACTTTCCAAGGTGCTTCCATTACCTCCTGCTGTTTTGACAAGAGAGAATTTTGATATTGATGTTGTCCTGGTTAAAAATTCTGTTATATTAAATATTACATTAGGTTTGAGACTTTGAAGCCCTCACCTTTTACCAATCTGTGAATGAGTGAAATTCACATTTCTGGGATCCTTTGCATGGTTCTGGGTGGAAATTTTGTGATTCAGTTTTTCTAAAGAGTGTAACACAGCTTTTTGGTAGGGTCCAAATTCATGATAGCTGCTAATGGCTTTGTGGATTTACTGAGAAAGTGAGAGGCTGGGTAGGAAGGTGGTGAGGTGGTCTTTGATTGAACTTATCTCCAGCTTTGCAAGCACAGAATCATAGAGTGGTGGGGTTGGAAGGTACCTTAAAGATATTTTGTTCCAAGTCCCCTGCCAGGCAGGGACACCCTCCAGTATCCCAGATTGCTCAGAGCTCCATCCAGCCTGGCCTTGAACACCTCCAGGGCTGGGGCAGCCACAGCTTCTCTGGGCAGCCTGTGCCAGGGCCTCCCCACCCTCACAGTAAAAAAATTCTTCCTAATATCTGAAATAAATATTTTCTTAATATAAATCCATTTCCCCTTGTCCTATCACTACATCCCCTTGTCAAACATCTCTCTCCCTCTTTTTTATAAGCTACCCTTAGGTACTGAAAGGTGCTGCAATGTCACCCTGGAGCCTTTTCTTCTCAAGGCTGAGCAATCCCAGCTCTCTCAGCTTGTCCTCAAAGGAGAGATGCTCTAGCCCTCTTTGTGGCCTCCTCTGGAGCCACTGCTCCCCTGACCTGTGTCTTACCCCAAACCCAGAGCCTCTGAGCAGGCCCAGCAGGGCAGTGTGACAGCAGGGCTGTGCTGGCTGTGGCAGAGCACTGAGAGCTGCTGTGCTGGCTGCACTGAGTGCTTCTGGCACCTGCAGGTCATGGAGCAGCCTTTCAGACTTGGGGGATGTGGGACAAATAGAGCAGAACCTGCAGCAGGAGTTGGATGCCACATCCTAATATGATACAAGTGGCAGTTCTCTTTGGAAAGTTGAGGGCTTGCCTCTGGCAACCTCATTTTACTCAGAGTGACAGGAGGTGAGCACGGCGAGTCTGTCCAAAGATGACCAGAAAAGGGGAACAATGTTCAAGCTTTGCTTACCCTCCATAAACAGCTTAAATACCTTCCACTCTCTTAGCTGAGATCCAGTGGGTAAATATGAGCAGAAACTTGTAAGAGGAAGGGGAGGAGGAGGAGGAGTGGGTGCTTTGGACTCGAGTTTTGTCATTTGTATGGATGAGTTTGGTTTCTGGCCCGAGGCACTGACTTCTCCCGTAGCTCCCTGTCACCGGCCTCACAACTGCCCCAGTCTGTACGTGCAGCCAGTGCTTATTAGCCCAGCTTCAGCTGTTAGAAAAGACACTTTTTGCTCCAGCATAGCTCAGACTTCAAGAAATATTTCTGTTTCTCCCAAAGGAAAAAGTGCAGGTCTGTGGTGTAGAGGTCTACTCAGTCTCAGGCATGCTGCAGGCACAGTGCCTTAGACTGGACTCGATAAACACGAGGAACATGATTCATTAATCCACAGACCTCTTCACTGCTTCCCAAAAAATAAAAACACAAACAACCAAGGAAATAAAAAAAAAAGCCAGTCTTGAAATCACTGCAGATAAGCAGATCCTTTGCCACGGGCAGCTGGCAAACCACTTTCCTCTTGCTTACACAAAAAAGGGGTTTATTTTTCTCAGCTTTCTGTATTCTCCTCAACTTTCTGTTCCTTTCCCCACTTTCATACATAAGTTTATGTGTAAAAACAAAAGTAGGCTTTCAGGATTTTGCTCGTTAACATTGAATTCTTAATTACCTCCAAATCACTGTTTGAGAAACAAGAAATCTTGGTGGAATCTGAGATGGGGAAATAAATTTTGTTGGTGGAGCAACCAAGACAGAGATACTCAGTTTTTCAGTGCCTTTACCTTGTTTTTTTTTTTCTGGAAGAGAAAACAGAATCAAAGGGACACAGATTATTTAAAGATTGCTGATCTAGCCCTGATCTAGTTCTCTGCTTCACTGCACTGAGAAATTAGGCCAACCCTGGCCCTTCTTGAGCAATTTTCTCTCACCTAAATTCCAGTTTTGCTTCCAGGTATCCTCCTGTTCCTCAAAAGCACAACTGCTCCATCTATAAATGATGCACACACTGCAGCTTTGTGCACCTCAAATCTGGGTGCAGATTGTGCAGGTCCATTTTCATACAGCTGGAAGTACAGCTGACTCCTACTTTTGGGCATCTTGTATCTGAAAATGCACAAATGTTATACTGGGGACTAAAGTTGTTCATGTATTTTCTCCACCCTGTTTGCAAATAAATTAGAAAGAAAGTGGAATTTTTATTCAGTAAAGAGCTATTCCTTCCATAATATGTTTTTTAGAAGAATACTAGTTAATATTATTTTACTCTAACAACTCATCTTTAATAACTGGATGATTTTTCCTTTGAATTTTCTTTTATTTGGTAGTTTGTTCTGTATCTGCGAAGATAAACCTCCACTTTGACATGCCATTCTTCTGTGCTACCAGCTGAGAAGTCACATAAGAAAAACATGACAATTTCTGAGTCAAATTTTAAAAAAAAGAATCCCACTCAAAAGTAAATTAAATATCACCACATGACTTTATCTGCTTTCAAATTTTATAGCAACTAAGGGTAAGTTCAGGACAAATGAGCCAGTAATTTCTAGCAGGCAAAATCACTGAAGATTTCAAACCAGATTTCCCCTCAACTCTGTTTGGGATCTAAGGAGAGATATCTATTTTCATTAAATTTTATTTTAATAAACCTTATCAGTTTTACCCCAAAAGCTCAGAACATTTTACAGACACTGATTATAACCTTAGTGAAACTCCTTGGGTAAGAGAAAACCATGTCTAGAGGAGCACAAATTGTAAACACCCACAGATTATTCTCAAAAATAAATAACAGATAACCCATGTACCCTGTGGCCAGGTATCAGTAATAGTTTGCCAAAAGCTGTAATAAAGTTCTGCATTAAAACAGTGAGTGAAATTAATGTTGTCATTACAATTTTCCTGATTTGTGGGGGAAGGCAGTTCCTGGTGAAAAGCAAACAGTTGGTAGTGGGGACTGTGAGGGTTTAACTCTGACTTATGCTATATCCATGGGACTGACTTATATTTTCAATTTTTAAAGCAGTAATACTTTATGTATAAGGGACTGAGAGAAGAAGAAGTGGTTTCTCCAAGGGTCTGGTCTAAATGTGATACAAGTTCATTCCTTGAATTTCCATTCCTGGTTTACTCACAAGATTATAATTTATGGTCATTAGAAATGTGATGATTCTGTGTGTGTGTAGGTTGTTTAGGTTTTTTTTTTTACAGTTTGATAACTTCATATAGTGCAAGATTGTTTGTTTGTTTTTTTTGTTTTCCCCAAGCAAAAATCAGATCCCAGTTATTTTTCCCCATTCTGCTAAAAACTTTGATTCATGGAAAAAATTGTTTTTCTTACCACAAAAAGGCCCAAACAACCAAACCTCTCCCACTACAAAAAAGGGCCCCCAAACCAAAAATAAAATGAAAGAAAGGTATTTATTTTTTTGGGCAGTCGAATCTCAAAGAGAACATGGTGTTCTATTAAACTGCCCTGAAGTATTTTTTCTGATTTGCTTCAATAACACATCTGAATTAACATTTATTAAGGCCATTCAATTCCTTATGCTAGACAACTGCCATTTCATTTATGTGTAGGAGAATTGTCCACACAAGATAGAAAAGCAGGGAATGAATATTTGATATTTTGTGTTATACAAGAACGTGGTGGTGCCATGTTGAGTTCTGCAGCAGCAAGTTCAAAAGAACCAGAAAGTTCAGCACTTATTACAACGTGCAATTCATTCCAAAAGATGTTACAGAGGCCAAAAGTATAAATCACAAAGTCATGGACACAAATTCATAGGAGGTAACCATGACTGCTGGAAATAATTGCTTGAATATAACCTCTGAGTCAGAAAGGTCTTAAATTTTGATTGCTGGAATCTTGCAGGCTGTAACAAAGGAAAAAATGGACTTTTCAAGGCAGTTTGCAGTACTGGGTGTCCACAGATGATGGCTGTAATAATTGGAGACTCCTTTGAAGGATAAAGGCATAAAATCATGGAATTATAGAATGGTTTGGAAGGGACCTTGAAGATCATCTTGTTCCACCCCCCTGCCATGGGCAGGGACCTTCCACTATCCAAATTTGCTCCAAGCCCCATCCAGCCTGGCCTTGGACACTTCCAGGGCTGGGGCAGCCACAGCTTCTCTGGGAAACCTGTGCCAGGGCCTCAGCACTCGTGGTCTCATGGAGAAGGGTCAGCAAAAGGCCAGCTCAAAAAAAAAAACCCACCATAAAACATTCCACTGGAAATATTAATAGTTCTGCACACATGTTAATCCTCTTGGGCACACACGTGTTACCTCTTTTGACCTTTTTTATCCTGACTCCAATTAAAAGCTGAGGTTATCATACTGGATAAGGATCTAAATGTTGACATTAAATCAGTGCTATTAAATAGATAGTCCAAATGGGCACATAAGTAACCAAGGTTCATGATTCATACAAATGAGTATGTTTGCAGAAATAATTAGGAGAAATAAATACAGCAAAAAAAAAAAAATTGATGTAGAAAATTAACCTGTTATTGCTAATAAAATTTTTTTTCAAGCATTATGTACTTCAGAAAACATTAGGGGCCTCAGCAGTTTGTAAGCCTTCCACTTAAACTTTCCCTCAGCAGACTGATGATGTTTTGGCATGTTTCCCAAAAAAAGGCTTTTGTTTTACAGTGCCTNTAATATAAAAAAACATATATATTATAAATATATATAATATAAATAACCTGCAGCAGTTTTGTTCTACAGACAAGGCAGGGATTTGTGTTTAACCTTCTGAAACTGGTCCAATTTGTAATTTAGCTTGAGATTTTCTTTCTGATGTTGCAAAACAATTTCACACCAGAACCTCATCTGTTCTGTGGGTATTACTGAGCTTTTTTTGTTTGAATCTTTAATATAAATCCTTCTAGCACTCAAGAAGCAAGTGGATAATAATCTCTTGGGCACATGGTGTGGTTCCTGGGGCTGCCCTGTGCAGGGTCAGGAGTGATCTTTGCAAATCCTTTCCACCTCAGGATGTTCTGTGATTCTGTGACTCTGTTTTCTGTGTGTTCCTGTACAACACTCATCACTTTAACCTGTCCTTAAAACCTGAATGAGTGTGGATATCAGTGACTCAGTTTGATGTGAGCTGATGTGGCCACGTGATACACTTCTGCACAGAGGATTAATGTTGGATTGGAAAGGCATTGCAGCAGGACTGGCACTTCCCTGTGGCTTTTACTTATGGAACATTATGATTTTAAGATGGTTTTTGTGCTCTGCACCGTGGAAGTTTTTATTCTTTCAAGGAGACCAGGTCTCCTGGGTATGATGTGATTTGGGATGCTTGGATGGGCATCAGATACCCTTGGATAGTGATCCCAGCCTGGATGCTGTAGCACAAAGCCAGAGGCAGCACCTTTGCACTTGGTACAAACAACAAATGTGTTTTCCTTTTCCTCCACAGTTCATTATTTCAGTTCCACCTTTGCCTGCATATTTTTTAAGAACTCTTCTGGTTGCTTGCATTGCAGTTTAGCAATCACAGTTTGTAGTTTGACTCATTGCATTCCCCACAAGTAGCCTGGTTTCCCTCTTGAAATCTGGATGTAGTTTGTGTACAGCCTGTGTTATCAGAGGGACTCACAGTGGGGTTATCTCATCTGCCTCCAGTTGTTGATGAGGCAGTCATCCAGCCTCTCTTTACAGCCCATAGTAAGCATTAAATATTTGGAGGGGGATTCCTCTGATCTCTCTGATATCTCTGCTTCAGCAAGAGATGACTCAGATGCTGGAAATGCCAATTCCTCTCCAATGAATATAAAGGCAGCCCACATCATTAACTGGGGTGTAACTACTGCTCAGATTAGTCCAAAGGATGAGCCCTGGCTGTGCATCAATACTCTGGTGGCCTTGATGCTGAGTGAACTGCAGACAGGATATTCCACCCTTAATGGGTTCCTGGTCTTCAGTAGGAAATGTACAAAAAATGCTCAGAAGGGAGCACTGACCACAGTTATCAGCACTGTGAATAAAGCACTTTACATTCTGTCAGTTTTTTGAGGAAGAATTTGGATAACAGTGAAATCATGTTGCACCCAACAACAACAACAAAAAAAGCTAGCTTTTTGGCTGAAGTCTTATCCTTTTTGTGCTGAAAACTAATGTCACAGGAGAGTGAGCAGTGGGAACCAAACTTCCAATCTATGAGAATAAGTTTGGGATAAGCTAGAAAAGATATTGGGTAGTTAGGAGAGATCATGAACAACTCAAAGAGAAGGGTGATGTGGTTAAAGCCAGAGAGAAAGATGTTGCATCCATCTAGGTGCAAGCTGCTGAGAGTTTGCATAAGAATTGATCCCTGTGGATGGAGGGAAAGGTTGTGTTGGTGGGATGTTATGCTGGAAAAAGATCTGTAAGACAGCAGAAAAAGGAGTGAGAGAAAGATAATGCTGNCCTTTGAAGGATAAAGGCATAAAATCATGGAATTATAGAATGGTTTGGAAGGGACCTTGAAGATCATCTTGTTCCACCCCCCTGCCATGGGCAGGGACCTTCCACTATCCAAATTTGCTCCAAGCCCCATCCAGCCTGGCCTTGGACACTTCCAGGGCTGGGGCAGCCACAGCTTCTCTGGGAAACCTGTGCCAGGGCCTCAGCACTCGTGGTCTCATGGAGAAGGGTCAGCAAAAGGCCAGCTCAAAAAAAAAACCCACCATAAAACATTCCACTGGAAATATTAATAGTTCTGCACACATGTTAATCCTCTTGGGCACACACGTGTTACCTCTTTTGACCTTTTTTATCCTGACTCCAATTAAAAGCTGAGGTTATCATACTGGATAAGGATCTAAATGTTGACATTAAATCAGTGCTATTAAATAGATAGTCCAAATGGGCACATAAGTAACCAAGGTTCATGATTCATACAAATGAGTATGTTTGCAGAAATAATTAGGAGAAATAAATACAGCAAAAAAAAAAATTTATGTAGAAAATTAACCTGTTATTGCTAATAAAATTTTTTTTCAAGCATAATGTACTTCAGAAAACATTAGGGGCCTCAGCAGTTTGTAAGCCTTCCACTTAAACTTTCCCTCAGCAGACTGATGATGTTTTGGCATGTTTCCCAAAAAAAGGCTTTTGTTTTACAGTGCCTTGTGAAATCAATTTCCATAAAACCAAAAGATTAAAACCCCTTCTCTGCTGTAAAAGCAGAAGATAAAAAAATAAAAAAGGCATTAAAAAATGCTTCTCTTTCCCTTTAAACCTCTGAAAGCTTTGCTCATATTCAAATGAGGAGTTTTTCATGTGCACACATTTGTTTAAGCTTCTCTCTCTGATAGCACAGCAATCATTTTTTATTTCAGTTTCTTGAGCCTTTCCAGCAGATCACACCAGAAAACATCGTGCAGTAAGAGCTGAAATTATTCAGAGCAGTGTATAGCTCTTGTCCATTTGAAATAGCTTTATTTATTTGGTTAATTTATTATTTTTATCTTAAATGATGCATTTAGGAAATACATGGAAAGGCTTCATGCTGCTTAGAAGGAACCAGCTAGAAATTGTTTTGATCACATGAATTAAAATATACATAAGCATGAATAGATATTTGCTAATTTTTTTCCCATCCTCCCTCTTATGGAATGGCCTTTTTGCCAGTATTTATATATAATATAAA
>VZRX01004483.1:0-68899 GCA_013398075.1 Notiomystis cincta | reverse complement strand
TTGGAAAGGCATTGCAGCAGGACTGGCACTTCCCTGTGGCTTTTACTTATGGAACATTATGATTTTAAGATGGTTTTTGTGCTCTGCACCGTGGAAGTTTTTATTCTTTCAAGGAGACCAGGTCTCCTGGGTATGATGTGATTTGGGATGCTTGGATGGGCATCAGATACCCTTGGATAGTGATCCCAGCCTGGATGCTGTAGCACAAAGCCAGAGGCAGCACCTTTGCACTTGGTACAAACAACAAATGTGTTTTCCTTTTCCTCCACAGTTCATTATTTCAGTTCCACCTTTGCCTGCATATTTTTTAAGAACTCTTCTGGTTGCTTGCATTGCAGTTTAGCAATCACAGTTTGTAGTTTGACTCATTGCATTCCCCACAAGTAGCCTGGTTTCCCTCTTGAAATCTGGATGTAGTTTGTGTACAGCCTGTGTTATCAGAGGGACTCACAGTGGGGTTATCTCATCTGCCTCCAGTTGTTGATGAGGCAGTCATCCAGCCTCTCTTTACAGCCCACAGTAAGCATTAAATATTTGGAGGGGGATTCCTCTGATCTCTCTGATATCTCTGCTTCAGCAAGAGATGACTCAGATGCTGGAAATGCCAATTCCTCTCCAATGAATATAAAGGCAGCCCACATCATTAACTGGGGTGTAACTACTGCTCAGATTAGTCCAAAGGATGAGCCCTGGCTGTGCATCAATACTCTGGTGGGCTTGATGCTGAGTAAACTGCAGACAGGATATTCCACCCTTAATGGGTTCTTGGTCTTCAGTAGGAAATGTACAAAAAATGCTCAGAAGGGAGCACTGACCACAGTTATCAGCACTGTGAATAAAGCACTTTACATTCTGTCAGTTTTTTGAGGAAGAATTTGGATAACAGTGAAATCATGTTGCACCCAACAACAACAACAAAAAAAGCTAGCTTTTTGGCTGAAGTCTTATCCTTTTTGTGCTGAAAACTAATGTCACAGGAGAGTGAGCAGTGGGAACCAAACTTCCAATCTATGAGAATAAGTTTGGGATAAGCTAGAAAAGATATTGGGTAGTTAGGAGAGATCATGAACAACTCAAAGAGAAGGGTGATGTGGTTAAAGCCAGAGAGAAAGATGTTGCATCCATCTAGGTGCAAGCTGCTGAGAGTTTGCATAAGAATTGATCCCTGTGGATGGAGGGAAAGGTTGTGTTGGTGGGATGTTATGCTGGAAAAAGATCTGTAAGACAGCAGAAAAAGGAGTGAGAGAAAGATAATGCTGAAACCACTGGGCTGAATGCCTAGAAAACAAACTTCATTCATATTGCTTGAGCTACTACACACTGGACAATGATCATTGTCAAGGAAAACATGAATTTACAGTGCAATTTGAAATAAACAAAAGCAAACCCCACAAAAGTTGTAAATTTTTTCTAAGCAAGGGAATTATACTGGGACAACAATGGTTCTTCTCTACCTGTGCTCCTCTGATTAATTTTTTCTTCTCCATTTTTCTCCTCGTAGTTTTGCTCGTCCAGGGAAAGGTTCATGGCTTGGTAAAGGCAACCTGGAGGCAGGACCAGACCAGTCCAGTATGTCATTAGAAAATCTGGTGTTTGGAGCTGGCTACTGCAAACCCACTTCTTCAGAGGTAAGCAGGATGAGGAATGATGTCTTCCTTGAATTCCAGCCCCCAGAGTGTCCACACTGTGCAGGACGTGTCATGGTTTCCTATTTCCAGTAGAGGGATTTTGTTTGAAGAACAACAATTCAAGCATTTCTGCATGAACCAGCTGGCACTTGGCTACACAATTCCTGGGTGTTCAGCCCCCACCTGCATGGACCATTTCACAGGTCAAGATGTATGGATATGACCCCCATTGACAGTGGCACTTTTAAGACAGGATTCACCTGACCAGGCATCTGCTGTAAGGTGAAATTAATTATTCAGGAAAAGGTCCTGGCTCTCAGGTCTTGTGTATGACAGTCAGAGGACATGAGTCACTGTTAAGGATGTTGTGAAAGAAGGTTTTGTGTCCAGAGTATTGTGTGTTTTCATGAGGGGGTGTTACACACAGTGCCTTACTCACTGCAGGTCCCACAGTGAATGTGGGTCTTTGATCTTGCTACTTACCATAGGTAAAAAGGAGAGCTCTGTGCAATTTTTAGTAGAATTTAGAAGGATTAATTGGTTTTTCGTTGATTTTTCTTTTTTCTAATTTCTTTTTTTGTTGTTGTTTTTAAGTGATAGCTTTGGAGTTGGTTTTTTTTTATTATTTTTTTTTGTAAACAATGTTTCCTCTGCTCTAGGAACTCACCCCAGAAAATTGCAACCTTAACCTGTTAAGAAACCTTGATTCAAGGCTTCTGATTAACGTGCTGCCCTCAGCTTCCCTCAAACTTTCCTGTCAAAGCTTTTCTGTGTAAATATTAAAAATATGCAAGCCTAGAGCACCTGCAGGAAATAGCAGGGAGTTAACGAGGGCCAAGAGAATGTTTGGCCTGGGGCTGCTCTCCCAAACATTGGGTCAGTTTATGCTTTTGGCAAACAAACTGACCTCAGCCTCTGCCTCTCTGGTAAACAGTCACATCACAGACATTTAAATAACTTCGTATTTAGGCCCATCTCTGTACATCTCTGGACATCACAAACGAGAGAGGTTTCTTTAGAGAGTGGTGCCTATTTTCATTATCCTCTGGACAAGTCTCTGTTGAAAGAAGAAGGATGGAAAGCTCTCCACTCCCATTTTTGCTTTTAGTCTCCATGGAAAAATCTCAGTCTGTTGTAATTTGAAAAAAATTTATTTCCTTCCCAAATTTTTTCCTTAGCTAGAAACTCTTATCTTCTACCTATCTCTGTGGACTAGTTTTTTTTGTTTTGGTTTTGGTTTGGTTTGGGTTTTTTTGTTTGTTTTTGGTTTTATTTTTTGTTTGTTTGGTTTTCTTTGTTTTTTGTTTGTTTGTGTTTTTTTGTTTGTTTGTTTGGTTGGTTGTTTGTTTTTGGTTTTGTTTTTTTTTTTTAATGATGGTGTGATTTTGATGAGTTGACCTTGACTGGAAGCCAGGTTCTCACCAAGCCAGTCTATCATTCCCCTCCTCAACAGGACAGGGTGGGATAGAGAAAAACTGTGGGCAAAATAAAGTCAGTTTAATGAAACAAAATCAAGGCCATGTGCAGGAACAAAGGAAAGAAAAGATTTATTCTCTCCTTCCCACCAGCAGGTGATCTCCAGCCACTTCCTGAGAAGTGGAGCTTCAGATTGTGTTTTTCTTTGGAACACAAACCTTATAATAGTGAGTGCTCCCCCTTCTCCTCCTTTTCCTCAGCTTTTATTGCTCAGCAGATCCTGTGGTATGGAATATCCCAGGCTGGGTCAGCTGGCCTGGTTGCCTCCCTGCCAGGATCTTGCCCAGCCCCAGCCTCCTGATGGGGCAATATTGGAGGGACAGAGCTGGTGCTGTGCCAGCCCTGCTCAGCAGGAGCCAAAGCTCTGCAGTGTCACCAACACCTCTGAAGCCACCAACAGCCAGCACAGCTCTGGGAGGGCTGTCCTGGGGAAAGGCAACCCCATCCCAGCCAGAGCCAGTACAGTTATTATTACCCCAGCAGCTGAGCTATGGAACACCAGAAGGAAATTGCTCTGCTGAGAGCTGACTTTGGCCTCTGCTGCCCTGCACTTGTCAGAAGGCCACTCACCAAACCACCAGGAATGCTGCACAGCCCACAGGGCCAGATGTGCACTTGCTCAGCTTCAGAAACCTCCATAAGTCATGACATCTGTTCTTGAGCTGAGTGTTTTAATTTAATAGACAGGGATGGCCTTTTGCCTATGCATGATGTATGACAATGAGCAAAGGCTATTTTCTCTTGGCTTAACATAAAAAATAAAAATTCAAAGCTAGAAAAGAAACTGTTGTGGGGCTAGACCTATATCCAAGCACAGGCCTTGTGACTGGCTGATGGTTTATATGGAAGTTAATATCAAGCTGTAAGGGACTGAAGGAAGAGGAGTAATATTAGTTCTTACAGTCCTGCAATACTTGGCACTGGGTCAAATTTTCTTCCCTTTAAAAACTTGTAGATGCTATTCCAGGTTTGAATGTGTTTGTTAAACTTCAGTTGGTTTGGAGGATTTTGCATCACTGCCAGAGGGCATGAGAATGGATCCTGTCCTTTTCATTAAATAAAAGAACCCCAAACCTGCACACCTCTCTGATTACTTTACATCTATTTTTGTTTGGACCTTGTCTTCAGCATGTCTGAATTAGTAACTGTTGAAAAGCAGAACTCTAAATATACCACACATATTTCTGTTTATAAACTATTCTGGTTTGATGCAATTGGCTAAATCTAGGGTGGAACATTGATAGATCTGGTCTTCCAAAGCTGACAAAGCTTCATTGGGAGGCAGGACATAGGAAAATCAATTTTATAGGGACGTTGGTTAGTTCCTTTTAATATCATAAATTGTGGTGAAACAGTTAATGTTGGTCTATCTTGTTTTTAATTTTATTTCTTTTTTTTTGATCTCCTTCTACATTTCATGTGCATTTCTGTGTTTTCCTTGATGTAAGAAGTCTCCAGGCTTCAGCTCTTAAAATGCATCTCCTGGGCAAGTGTCTTCTGTTTAGTAGCTTTTCTAGGGAACCAAATCTGATTATTATTCAGTTTACTGTGAGACTGCAAACAGCCAAGACTTTCCTTATTTTAGCCTTAGCTAATGTGAGTAAACCAAAAAGAGCTTCTTTTTCCCCTGACAGCTGCAGATAGATTATTTTAATAGAACAATTTCCAAACTATTACAAAGGAGCAGAAGTTTGTACAGGGTAGGAACTCTAAATCATTACTATTGCACTCTTTTGCTCAGGTGTAGGCATAAAACCCCAGGAAAGTTGTAGTTTGTGGCATCTGAAGCACTTAATAACTCCACAATTTATTCAGTTCCATAAGTTTGGTATAAATTGTACAAATTCCAGAAGCAGAGTGGCTCAAAGAAGTAAATTTTGTCCTCTCTAGTGTCATTGTATGAAGTAGACAGATTAGTTGCATGGTGTTTTGGGTTTATATAGCAAAGATTTTGGTACCACAGGGGGATGGGACCAGGAGAGGCTTCTGTGAGAGGAAAGAACCTTCCTCCACATTAAACAAAGACAATTCACCACTCATGGTTCAGAAAATATTTGAACACAGTAGAATAGTGGCTGGATTTACAGCCTCAGGAAAGCCAGAAATGTGCTGAAATACGATGTTAAAACTACCAAGTTATGTTTTCCAGACATCTCTTGAGTGCAAAGTAGAAGCCTCTTACCTTAATATATCATATATAGGTCATACTTTCCATTTAGCCTCTTTTTTTCCTGATGGGACTTGGATGCATCAGAGAGTTAATGCTCCTTTTAGGCCTGCAGGTTGACTGTGGAAGTGCTCTTCTAGTTTATCTCCCTGATTTTCTTTTTCCTCACTGAAAAGACAATTGACTGCCTTAATTTTAAAAGGTACTCTGCATCAATCAGCTCTTCTTTCCATTTCCTGACCTAAACTTCTGGGTTTGGGCTGCTGAGGTGCCACTGCTCAATGGCAGATCCTGAAGGCTTCTCCTTCTGCACTTCTGGCTTCTCACTGTGGAGATGAATTAAATGCCAGCAGCTTTGGATTGTACATGTGCATTTTCCTAGACCTCACCAAGTGACTTCTGGACATCACTGACACTTTTCTTATCTCCTGGCTTAGCAGAGTAGTTATAATAATTAATTCTGTTTAAACCTAGGTGTTATTTTGGGTTTTTTTAAGTCTTCCTGTCTCTTCCCAGTCCTCTACCCAGCTAACAGGGATCTTCTTTTTGTCCTTTCCTCCTTCCCTCCCTAACATTTTTTTCTATCTATACTACATTTTTCCTTCGAAGCACAATTAAGACAACAAAGATATTTATTATTGAAAGAAGATATTTAGATAAATGTGGAGCAACACAATTTTGTGGTCAACAAACTAGAAGAGAATAAACTACAGAATAATAAAGTCTATGAAATAATAAAAAATGTTAGGACTTTCTTAAGTTATCTTCAGCCCATAACCTTTGCTCACAGGGAATATATATCACTGTAGATTGTTCAAAACAGAATCATATCTACTGCAGTCTTGGGAGATGCCAGTGGGGTGAAACAGCTTCCTGAGCTGTGTGTGACTTCTTCCCTTTGGGGAACCTGAATTCGCCTTTGTGTCTGCTAAATTGCTTTTCTGTGTGAGGAAGTTCAGGGGGTTGTTTTGGATGTTACAAGGTCTGTATCTCAACTCCACACTGACTCACTCTTTCAGGTGATCTCAACAGCCCTAGATGCTGAATACAGAAAATTTCAGCAGCTTTATTTATCTACAGTAAAAGAAAGTATTCCTTGCAGATCTGCAGTTTGAATGGTCACTCACACTTCAGGATTTCTGTGCCTTACCCAGTAGCATAAACCTCTTCTGTATCCACTCTTGTCAGGCTGGTTTAATGTCTTTGTAATATTGTGCATCACATGCCTGCTGTGTTATAATCAAGTTGAATCAATGACATACTGGGGATTATTAATAAACTGTACTCACAGTAATCTTATTTTCATTTGGCTAGCAGTTGCCCTGCAGATAAATTGACTTCTAAGTAACCAGATTGATTAATCATATGATTTCTCATTATTAAGGCACTGGTGTTTGATGAGAAGTGTTCTTCTTTCATCTAGCATTGATGTAGCAATCCCAAAAGACATGAGGTTTATGCCTGGCATAACACAAGAACCAGGAGTGTCATTCAAATAAAATTTTGTTGATGATAAGTGTTCTTTTCCACAGATAGTTTGCTAATATTTTCATCCTTCCAGCAAAATATGCAAAACCTGGGCTGTTCTACTCTAGCACCAAAACATTATTCAGAGCCACATTTTCCTGTCTCATAGCAGTCATCTGTGGTTTAGTCTTCTTTTCTTCTCTATAGTTATGGCTCTTTGGCCAAAGAGTGAAATTTTTCAGCTCTTGAAGTAGGAAGACCCTGAGATTTTCTCAGTTCGTTACAGCATGGGGCTAATAACCCTGAGGTTATGGTTTGATCCCTGTACAGGCCATTCACTTGAAAGTTCAACTTGGTAATCCTTGTGGGTCCCTTCCAACTCAGAATATTCTTTGATTCTGTAGTGACTGTGCAGCAGAGAAGAGCCCACATGGGATCCACTGTGGGAATTGTAATATGTAACGTGGTTCTGTGGTTCTAAGACAGCTGATACATATTATTTTTTTTACATTTTTTTTTTAAATCCCAGTATTTAAAATAGCTTTTATCTGTAATTGCTCAATGGAGTTTACATCAGAATTTCACCTGGAATTGTTAATTTTACATGGAAATGCCTTTAGTTTTCATCTCAGACTTCTCTGCTCTGATGTGAGTGTGTAATGGCAAAGACTTCTTTCATGTGTTAGAAGGTTTGTAATGGGTGGTTATAAAAGATTCTTTGGGTGTCTTGCTGATGCAAATGGTGATTAGCTGTGATTGGGACTCCAGCAGATGTCCAACACATAATTATTCTGAAATACTAAGAGAGCTGATATACTGCTCTTTATAAGGTACAATGACAAGTACCTTTAATCAGTATGTTCAGGGCACCATTTGTGATAATTACTGATGAAATCTTTAATCTTTGGTTGCCTGAAGATAAATGGCTGATCTCTGGGAAGAACTAAATGATTTCCTAGCTGTAGCAGAAAACATGTAGCTCATAATGTGACAATAACTGGTTTCTTTAATCACTGGCATATTTCTTTTCTGTGCTTCTTACTTTCTGATCTGACACATGCAGAGTATAGCAAAGCAATGATCTGCATTTTCATAGAGTTCAAAACTCAGATTAATTTGGGTTCATGTATGAAACACAGTGTTAAAAAGCATGCAATCTTTTTGCTATGGGTGTTCTATGAAAATGTCATGAAATTAACTGGAGATTCTTGTGAGAATTCAGATAGGAGGGTGATGGAGACTTGTTCTGGAGAAAATCCTTGGGAATTGATCATATTGGACTCTTAATTTATTCCTTTTGTTAAGCAATAGAATTTTCATGGGAAGTTGCTCTTTTCATAAGTTTTTGCTGGTTTTCTGCATTGTTTATGTATTGGAAAGAATCAAATTACTGCATTTTCTTTCCAAATCTCACCTAAGCTTATATAACTGAAAGGATTTTTATTATAGCTAATTTAGAGAGTTGTGAGTAGTGTGGTAAAAGGCAGCCTAAGCATGGAGGATTTACTTCTCTTTCACAGCTACTATTATGGTTTATACTGAAGAATTTATTTGGCTTTCCTCACCATAATTTCTCACTTTGTCTGAATCCATTTTCATGGTTTATGCAGTCATTCACTTGGCTGACATTCTTTCAATTCAAGGTTTTCCTTTCTGGAGAGTTCATCAATTTTTCAGGAATTTTATGGAAGGGGCTTGTGCAATACCTTTTTTTCCCCTTTCTTCCCAGAAGTAAAGTGCAGGAGCAGCAGGAGCAGACTTTTTACTCCTCACTTCAGGAACTGGACTTGGCTGCTGTCTACCTTTTGAAAGAGTGCTTTATGATTCACTTTTTATTTTCCTCTCAGTATTTTTTCCAGTGGTACTTTGCTTAAAAATCATGTTTGTATGCCCTAAGGAACACTAATCTTTAGTTCCTCAGGAGCAATGATTCCCACTGGCTGATGATGAGAGAGTTCCTGAAGGGAACCAAATCGGGTCTCCTGGACTCCGAGCTGGCGGCCCTTGCAGCGTGAGCGGAGATGCCAACAACAGCACAGCTGAGATCCATCATCTGACAGCCAGCCCTTTGCTACTGGCAAGTGTCCCAGACAGCAGCTCAGGGACTGGGGAAGGAGAAAAAAGATTCCCTCTGATTCCAGCCACTTTGGCTCGTTTTGTGGAAACAAATCTTCGAGTGGCAGCAAAAGCCTGCACCTTGTTCTCAGCTATCCCGTCAGTCCTAATGACCCAAGAAACAGCTGCACAGCTGATAAGAATGATAAGTTTGGGGGCAGTGCTAGGTAGAACACGTAGAAGTGCAGTCCCTGCAACATGAATTTGTTCAAAACCAACTGACCCCACTCAAATGGTCTCATATTTTCTCCAAGGATCAGACAGGATTCGTCAGTCTGACAATCAGAAAAGAATGGGCTAAGGGAAAGAGATGGGTCAGTGTGTATGGTTCTTCAGACTTATGGCAAAATAATTTTACAAGGACAAGAATAACTTCTTCTGAAGAAGACTTGACTTAATCACATATCCAGAATCTGTACTCCAGTGTTATGATGAGTGCTGAAAAGAAAATAGATTTGGATCAAGATTGGTTAATGCTTTAAGGAAGCTCTTTCCATAAGCAGGAAAAGTGTGTGAATATTTATGCAGTTACACATAGGAGTACTTGGGTGAGAATATGGGTCTAAAGACTTATTTAGGGTAAGCCAGACACAGTCAGAGGCAAATGAGCTTACACTACTTCTTTGACTGGCATAAACCTTGAGAAACCAAGCTTCCAGTCAGCCTAGTTTTACAATAATATTTACTTCTTCTGTTCCCAGCTTCAGAGTATGGTATTTGAACAGGGTCTGATGTATTGTTAATATCTGCACTCAGTCTCTGCATGATCCCAGGTGAGCTGGGTGTGTCATGGAATGTGAAGGAGCTGCAGTATCATTGGTCTGGTTCTTAATAGATCAGATAAGGCCAAGTCAGATGAGCCTTTTCCCATCACTTTTCTTCCTTGTCTTCTTCATAGGCTCATAGAGTGGTTTGGATGGGAAGAACTTTAAGTATCATCTAGTCCAAACCCCCTGCAATGAGCAGGGTCATTGTCAGCTAGAACAGGTTGCTCAGAGCCCTGTGAAACCTGGCCTTGAATGTTTCCAGGGATGGGACATTTACCAGGTCTTTGGGCAATCTGGCCTAATATCTCAGCACCCTAATCACAAAAAATGCCATCCTTATATCTGAATACACCCTCTTTTAGTTTTAATCCATTACCCCTTGTCCTATCTCAGCAGGCTCTGCTAAAAAGTCTGTCCCCATATTTCTTATAAGTTGCCCCTAAGTATTGAAAGGCTGCTATAAAGTCTGCTGAGATATTCCCAAACTCTTTCCTTGGGTAGGATAAACCCATAATTTCAGTTGGAGGCACCATATATCTACTCTTTGATGACCCAAGGCAAAAGCCATTGCCCTCTCACAGGTTTTTGTTAGGCCTAGATGCAGCCTGCAATGTCTCTGCTGGAATTAGGTCTTCCTGGCACTGGCAGACAGAGTTGGCTGATGAGAAGCAGGGGTGAAAGGCTCAGCAGGACAGCAGGACACCCCCAAGGCACTGTTAAATAACGTTCATGTGGGTGGTAAGGCTCTGGTTCTGCTCTACACACTGTGTTTCTTTTGTAAACAAATACAGTTCAACTCTCCAGAGCTGTCAGTCAGTCTCTTTCTACACTACTGAACTCATTAGAAGTATTTTATTTAAAACCATAAAATTATGGCCTGCAGAATAAATGGTAAGCTACTCACAGCTCATGAAATTTGATTGTTTTTGAGTGTAAATTACTTGAGGGCTGGTATATGTACTATGCATAATACAGGAGGTATCTATGGGGCTGTGAAAATGAACCTGTGAAGATGTAATAGTTATGCAAATTTATACAGTTCCAGCTATTCAAAAGTTCCCTATTTTATTCCAGTAAATTACAACATATCAATGTAATTGCTTTAAAGTAACATGCCCAGGAAATATTCTGATTAGCCATTATTTCTGTTTCAGTGTTGGAACAGAAATTGTGGTTTCTGCAGTGATAAAAAGGACTGTATATTATTTTATCATTGGCTTTTCCGTTTGATGTATGTTTGCATGCATGTGAAACACCTATAAATGATTCATTGCCTGAGAGTGACATAAGTGAAGACTTCAGGAATGTGGCATAATCACAGGATTAGATGTTGAGCTGTTCCCTGGCAGCAAAAGGCATAGAAACCACAGCCCCCCACATCAAAGAAACCAGACCAGCATTACAGCACCTGGGCCAAAGAGGAACAATTTTTCTGCAGACCAATTTTTTGCAAGAAGGAAAGTGCCTTTAAGCCAGGCTGTAAATGATTTTTCTGGGTGTGATCGGTTGAAATAAAATAATACTCATTAAAACCAGGTTTTGATACATTTCTAAAAGAAAAATCTAATGGATCTCATTGAGCCATTTTGAAAACTTCAATTACCTGAGTGATGGGACTCTCTGAGCCTCAGAATTATCTTCAGCAAAATAAGTGGGGAAGTAATGGGAATTGATTTGAGTTGGTTTTACAACAGACCTTGGAGTATGTTTTCACAACAGATCTTCTGTTGATTATTTTTCACAATACAATTGTGGACAAAATTCAGGTAACATGAAAAATAGCACATTTAGACCCAATAAAAGGATTCTTTTCCTCCCCATTTCTGTAGACCACAGGAGTGCTGGTGTAACACATTGCCAGAAGGTGCTTCTGTGAACTTTGTAGGATTTGACACAATTGTGCAAAGTGACAGCGCTGACAATCCCTGCAGTCCCTGTTCTGAAAGGATGGGAACTGTGAGGGCTGTGATATAAACCAATATTTGGGTAATTTGAGGAAGACTTTGCTTGAAGGCATTCAATTTCTGAAGCTGTCAGGGCTTAGGCTTTTATTTTGTTCTCTGTGTTTACCTCTCTCTCCTCCGTGAGTATCAAATACTTGACTGTGATTGCTTGCAAAACACAAGACTTGCTGGATTTCTCTTCTGATCCAGTTTGACAAAAACTATACAAGTCAAAATCTTTTACTCACCTCTTTGGGGAAAAATGAGAAGTCAATCATGAATCAAGTAGAAAGCCTGGGATATGTAGGAGCATTTGTAAATAATAATAAAAAATAACAGTCCTGTCAATAGAGACATGATTTCTTTCCACTTGCATATGAATCATAGGAACCTACTTGGTAACACTTGTGGCTGTGCAACAGGCTGAAGGAAACAGGAAAATAAAAACCCTGCTTTGATAATGAAATGTCAAACTGCTTAAAAAATAAACTCATAAAGGTTGAAGTAATTTGTCACTGTCAAAAGACAGTTAAATATT
Source organism: Notiomystis cincta (assembly GCA_013398075.1). Classification (NCBI taxonomy): domain Eukaryota; kingdom Metazoa; phylum Chordata; class Aves; order Passeriformes; family Notiomystidae; genus Notiomystis; species Notiomystis cincta. The sequence continues at coordinate 56,798 of VZRX01004483.1, read as the reverse complement.
TCCTCTTTAGCCATTGTTTGGCATTATTGTAAATGTTTGAATTTGCCAAAATGAGGAAAAGACCAGAAATAGTGTAGTGATTATTTTATTTTTTTATCTCCATTTGTGAAGACAAAGGTAATTAACCAGCATGCTGCAACTGCTCTGATTATAGACATTTCAACAGTGAATTCTGGGCAAAGCTCTCAATAAATAGATTTGGGTGGGCATGGTTGGCACCGTGTTGCTTCCCTCCCATGAGAGTCTGTGTGATCAAGAACCAAAATAACCCTCCAGGAACCTTTTTTCAGATCTTACCTATAATTTCAGAAGCCAAGCCAGTGGTAGCACAATGACAGGATTCAGTGATTTTGGCCACCTGCTGTAGTGGCCTGGAAAGCAAATGGTGCAATTCATAAACATCCTGCTAATAGTCAGGAGTATCAAAAATCCCAAGGTACTCATGTCTATACCCTCTTATTAAAATAATTCACAATTCTTCTTTGTCTCTTGATAGCACCATGCCATGTTGCAAGACAGTAGGGATATGTTCTTCACAGTTAATACCAGAGAATGTTGATAAAAGTAAAGGCTCAGCCTGTCAGATTGATGTGGAATACAGTCAAATAGACCTTTTTTTGTTTAATATATGGCCTCTTTCAATTGTAGACTTCCCAAGAAAAGGAAATATATCTTATTTTTTATTGTATTTATATGATGTTTGAATAGCGGTCCTCAGACTTTGTTTGTAGCAGCATCTAGCTCATAAACTTCTTTTCTACAGAATGTGCAGAGGAAATGAGGAAATTCATCACCTCATTTAAGTGAGACAACTTTTATCATCTCTTTAGTCTATTTTCTGCACTTTTGTTGTGTCTGGTTCTTTATATATTCCTTTCTTTGGACAGGAGGTTCCCTGTCTTTGCCTTTGAGTTTTTCCTTCTGCACAAATGGTGCTCCAGTGTTTGAAGTAAGCAATTTTTCCTCCATACACAGACAGATTTGTAGCTGAGGATAGTTTCATTTTAAGAGAGTAGCAGGATGTCAGGTGGCTGGATTTTTAGGCTTAAAATGGCAGTTTTGTGTGCTGTTGTCTCAAGGTCTTCACACAACTCAGGCACAGTTTGCTGGGAAATTTCAGGTAGCCCCAAATAAGTTTTCATTGGCATGACCTGCTGCATAAACAGAGCAAGATTGGTTGCCATTAATGAGATATTCAGTATATCCTGTGCTTAGGGGCAGGATATCAGTCAGGATAACCCTAACCAGTCTGATTCCAGTGATAATACTGGACCTTAGAAATAGAACTCATCAAATGTGTGATCACTTTGATATTTAATTTTGAGGGGGTTCTTGTCAACATTTTGGAAAGGTAAAAAGAGCCCAAATTTCAGAGAGCCCAAGTGGAATATCAGTGGGAGAAGTGCAGTGAGGCTTGGGCTATTTCCAGAATCTGACAGATGTGCTGAGAATGCAGTGTCAGCCTGGTTCTCCAGCTGTAGCCCACTGAAATGCCATTTTCTAGCAAGAAAGAACCCCCAAACTTGGTGGTCAGAGACAGGAAGGAGTGGTGTGACTGCTGAGTTCAGTCCACCACCTCTGTAGGAAACTGTGAAATAGGCATATGCCATAGTAGGTTGGAATATATTTTCCATATGAACATCCTCTCTGCATCCTCCTGTTTACTGTTGACCATGACAGATAATTGCTGTGGCACCCTGTGCTATGTTACATGACTCAGCACTTGGCAATTTATCTAACTTGACAGTGTACAGGTGAGTTTAAGGTATTAATTTGTATTTTTAGCTCATTAGGAGGTTGTAAAAGGTTTGTTGTGGTGCTTAAGGGGCAGGTCGTGACACGTGAAGTCACAAGGACTAGATAGCTTGCAATCACTGAGAAAAATGTCTTTGAAAAAAAAGAAAAAAATAAAGAAGGGTGTTTCATTTCACTTTGAAGAGGGAAATACTTCTTTCTAAGTTGACTTAACACGTTCCTTTTTTCCCTGTTTGGGCAGTGAACTGTAAAATCAATTATTCCTGTAGCTCTTGTCATACGTGAACAGAGATCCAAGCCTGAAGTCACTTTCTCTCTGGCAGTGATTGTCAGTACATAATAGAGCCTGGCATTTCTAAATAGGAAGCTGCAGTCCTTGTTGTTGCTTTTATTAAATAAAAAGCATGTCAGAGTGACCATTTGCTTTGGGTCTGTGCCTCAGAAGGCAGCACAGAGCCAACTAGTTTGGTACATGCAGTTTGATAGAAGTTCACTGTGTTTAATAGCATATTCTGCCAAACTCCATGAGAGAAATGGCACCTGAAGAGAAATGAGTTTAATTGGTTTGTTGGGTCCACTTTAGCCCACCTGCATTGGCAAAGTACCTTCAGCCAGCTCTTGTATCAGCTGTGGCCATTATCTCTTGTAAGGCCAAGATGAGACCTTCACATCCCTACACATCACTTCTATCCCAGGTCCCTTCAGTTCCTAATTTTTTCTCTAAGAGGATTTCCAAGCTCACACTAGACCCAAAAATACATGCACTGGGTCTGATTGTCAGCTTCTTGGAGTCAGCAATTACTGCTGAGTGAAGACTCCAGATCATGATGTCTGAAACATTTCTCCTCTCTGAGGAAAGAAAATACCTTTTTGAATTCAGGATGCTCCACATTTATTTCCTCTGTTCGAAACAATTTATTTTTTTTAATAAGCACTGGGGTGGAGCTTCTCTGCCCATCTCTGAACTGTCTGCCTCTGAGCTTCTAGTTTAATTTTCCTTCATGCACAGTCCTTTCCTTTCATACACAGTGGAAAGTAAGGAGCATTTCCAGGGAATTGTGCATTATAAGAATGTTGAAGAGGGACTTTTTGTGAGGGCATGAAGTGATAGGACAAGGGGCAATGGTTTTAAGGGTAGATTTATATTGGATGTCAGGAACACATTCGTCCCTGTGAGAGTGCTGAGGCCCTGGCACAGGTTTCCCAGAGAAGCTGTGGATGTCTCAGTCCTGGAAGTGCTCAAGAGCAGGTTGCTTGAGGCTCTGAGCAACCTGGGATAGTGGAAGGTGTCCCTGACCATGGCAAGGGGTTGGAACTGGATGACCTTCAAGGTCACTATAAACCTTTCTATGGTTCTATGACATCAACATTTGAAGTAGAGAGGATGAACTGTGCTCAGAAAATGCCTTTTTCTCTCTGTGTGCTATGAAGGGAGCCCAAGGGGATGAGCTGACATGCTTATGGTCTAAATATAAAAGTTTTCCTAGATACCAATCTCACCACTCTTATGCAAGCAAACTGTGACATGTATTAGAGCTTTTTTGTAAACAAAGCCACTAATATTCTAAAAAATCCTGGGAAAATGTATTTATTTGTTTAATTACTTAGCTATTTATTCACATACTCAATATCAGGCAGTATATAGCATTGATTTAAAGAGAAGTACTCTGCCAGCTGCTAACCTGTGTGATTACACAGCATAAAGCCATTTCCACCTCAGCAAGAGCCACAGCTGAGCACATCTTTCCCTGTTGCTAGGCATACAAGTTGAATCAAAACATTTTTGACATTTTCTGATGTCCTGAATGCCAATTTTAATGCCACAATTGTGTTAATATCACTGAACAGGGTTTTCTTTTCTATGTGTGTGTGTGTGCACATACAGGTGGGAGAGATGTTAACAAGTGTTCTTTTAAAAATTTACTGGTTTAGGCTGCTGCCTGCAGAGATGAGTAATAACAAGGCAGCTCTGCAGCTCAGGGGTCCTTGTTTGATCACAGAAACATTTTTGATGTCTCCACTGTGTTATTTTTGGTTAGGAGATCAGAATTTGCACCATAGGTGTGTATGTATTAGTAAATATTTAATTTAAAATTACATATAAAGATCAGCTTTAGATAGAAAAATAGGTAGATAGATGGATAGATAGATAGATAGATAGATAGATAGATAGATAGATAGATAGATAGATAGATATACAGACAGAAAGATCGATAGAGCTATGTATCTAATCTGCTAATCTGGCCTCCTTTTTTGCATAAACAGTTATTTTCAAATATTTCAAATTCAAATTACAAATAAAATTGTAATTATTCAGTATTACTCTGTCATCTCTTAGTCAAAGGAAGTCAAAGGATATCTTGATGTGCTTTGTGGATGTTCCCTACACAGACTCTTAGTCTCAAGAGTCTCAAGATATGGACTAATATGCCATTTTCAGGCCTAGATGTAACAGAGGGAAATAAAAGCACACCCAGAGGGTTGTATTGAAAGGAGTGACATCAAGCCGGCAGTGTAAATAGTGGATTCTGCAGGGCTCCATCCTGGTCTCAGTTCTCTTCCACACCTTCATAAACAGCTTGGATGCACAACTCAAAAGCATACGAAGTGAGTTTGGTTTTGACACTAAACTGGGAGGAGCTGTTGATTCCCTCGAGGGCAGGGAGGCCCTGCAGAGAGACCTTGATAAATCAGAGCTGGGCAATCACCAGCTGGATGGAGATTAACCAAAGTGCTGGATCCTGCACCTGGGATGGGGCAGCCCTGGATGGACAGACAGACTGGGGAATGAGAGGCTGGAAAGCAGCTGTGGGACAGGACCTGGAGGTTCTGGTCAGTGGCAATGTGAGCCAGCAGAGCCCTGGCAGCCAGGAGGGACAACCCTGTCCTGGGGCATCAGGCACAGCATCACCAGCCTGGCAAGGGAGGGGATGGTCCTGCTCTGCTCTGAGCTGGGGTGGCTTCACCTCAACTCCTGAGGGCAGTTTTGGGTGCCACAATATAAGAAAGACATAAAGCTATTGCAGAGCGTCCAAAGAAGGGTTATAAAAATAGTGAAGGGCTATAAAGACAGTGAAGGGTCTAGAGGAGAAGACATATGAGAAGCAGTTGAGGACTAGGAATTGGGTTCAATAATCCTAATGGGTCCCTTCTAAATCAGGAGATTCTCTGATTCTTTGATACGATTCAGAGAACTTTTCTTGTGCCAGATGAGTCAGTGCCCATCTTGGAAGAAGGATGCCTCATGTCAGGCACTGCTCTGACTTTCATGAGACATTTCTTCCAGTGCTTAATTTACTGCTAAAGCAATGTTTTTATGGCTTTAATTCTCTCTGTGGCAATGTATAACCCCAGAGACCAGGTGGAGGAGAAGGATTTTTCCCCTTCTTATTTATCATGATCAGAATTGTTCAAAAACTTCTATAGAATGCCCTATGTGTGCTTTTACATGAAGAGCCATCATGACTGTAGACACTTGTGGTGATATATAGGATTTAACATAACCTCCAGTCACTAGGTTCAGTTTTCAAAGTGATGTGAGAAATAGACTTCAAACAATTGCATAGAAAGTAAAAAATTGTGAAATGTCCCCTAAAAGAAAAAGCTGTGGAAAAACTCACAAGAAACCAAAACATCTGTGCATGAACTAAAGTATTTTGGGTTTTTTTTTTACTTTAAATTCTAAAATGTATTGCTATATGAACTTTATCTTGATGAAAAATAAAATAAAAAAAAAGCCAGAAATTTTATTTTAAATGAAAAATCATTTTTCCCCTTATAAACGAGTCAATATAAGACATCTGGAACATTGTCATTGTTTTTTTCTCCTAGAATAACTTTAAGGGAAATCAGTGCAATCTGTGAAACATTTTTGCTTTACTAGAATGATATTTTTGGATGGTAATTTTCCTAAAAAAATATTTTCCTGGACACTTCTTCCTTGGCTAATTGTAAGTAATAAATCTACAGCCTGCATTTAGAGCAGTAACTTGGAGTATTGAAATCATGAGACACAATCATTAGAGCTGACCAGGAGAATTCTCTTCTGTCTGTTCAGAGAATGCTCTTTTTCAGGCCTGATGGTTCCTATTTTTCAAGAGTTTCAAGTCAAATACTTTCTATCTGCTAATTTTGTACAAAGTGTAAATTATCACTGAACCTGTCACTAAATCTGACTGTGATGTCAAATATTTTTTCTACTGCATTATTATCCCAGGGGTTTTACCAAAGTAGCTCTAATTTTTAGAGGTAATACAAATGTCAAATTGTATTTATGAAATACCAACATACATTTTCTTACTTAACAGATTTAGTGAGAGGCATAACATAAATAGTTCCATATATTGTCAATGCCTTTCTAATTATTGCCCATTATTGAAGCTTTGGATTAGTGTTATTAGTGTCAATGAAATAGAATTGGAAAATAACAGTAATTTTATTTTTATTTTAGAGCTTTGGATAATGAACCAACATCTCAAATACAGACTAGTGAATAGAAACAAAGCAATTTATTAAGTTGATAGAATATGCACATCCTAGTCCAATATATCTATTTATCTTAAATGTTTTATCCTCAGCTTTACTTTTTTTAATGGAAAATATTAATTTTCTCAGTTTTCCATGACTGTTCCTCCCATAAGCATGCTGTCTTCCTGCTGGTGTATATTAGAGGAAAGAGCTTATGTGGGTGTCACCCTACCCTCAAGAATGTTCTGTGTTCACATATCTGCTGCTGAGAGATGGAAAACAGAGATGCATTGTTTTTCTGCAATATAGGACCAAGATTTGTCTTTTCTATGTGTTATATGTAGTCAGTGGTTGCTCTGTTCAATAAAAATATTTAAAATTCCAAAACTGGGCTGAGAAGAAACAGTGTCACCACAAAATGGCATCCACAATTTGGCTTCTCTGGGCTTCCATGTCTTTAAATTACGGTTTTTTTTTAGATTTGTCAATAATTTTTCACTGCCTGGCACAGGGATGCAGAAGATGTTTACATGGATGAATGAATGAATTAATGAGGGGGAGTTGTTTGGGTTTGGCATTTTTCCATAGCTGAATGGAGATGTAAATATACATACACACATATAGAATTATTAGGGGTGGAAAAGACCATTAAGATTATCAAGTCCAGCTGTCAACTCAGCACCCCCATCATTTTCACCATTAAACCACGTCCTCAAATCCCACATCCAAGGGATTTTTGAACACTTCCAGGGACAAATGATTCCACCCCTTTCCTGGGGAACCTGTTCCTGTGCTTGACAACCCTTTCAGTGAAGAAATCTTTTTTGATATCCATTCTAAACCTCTACCATGATTCTATGTGTACATATGGGCTTTTTTCTATATATACCATACATATTCTTAGTCAACTCAAATGCAGAATTTTTTCCTTTTATTTTATTGTTTTTTTGTTGGTTGGTTGGTTGTTTTCCTCATGAAATATCGTCATTAAAAGCTTTTCATTTTCAATCATCTCGATTCTTTCTTCTCTTTAAATTTCATGTAATTTCTGTCATAAGAATGGCTCAGAAGACATTCTTTGCCTCTTCAGTCTTCTCTGAGTGTTCATTTTAACATATTTTCATAATAACCTCTTGAAGACAAAAATAATTTCTGACATGCAACCAGTTTCAGAAAATGGAATAAAAACTTGTCCTTCTTCCACCACTGCTCACACACCTTCACTAATGAAGTGGAAACACTAAAGTTTTAGCTCAAGACATAACTATAATTTAATTTCCAACCACAAATAACAGGAAATGTCCTGTCTTAGAAAACAGCATCCAAAGTAGAGAGCAAAGCCTTGCTCCTTGAGTTTGAAGCCAGAAGAAAATTTTCATATTAGGTAATCAAAATGGGCTTGCAGATGAATGGGCAGATGCTGTGAACTCAGAAATTACATTTACCTTGGGGGGCTGAGATTTATCTCTCAGTTTCAAACAGTTCTGTAGATCTGTCCCAGAAGAAGGTAAGATAGGGCAGCTCTCCCTGCTACTGGAAAAGAGTTGGAGACTGCAGAACTTGTCTATTTAGACTGAAATGGCTTTTTAGTATACTAAAATTCTTGACAAGCAATTTGATTCTGAATTGTGAAATGTTTTAAGAGTTAGATTAAACATAAAGGGTCTCATTTGCCAGCTGTTAGTGCTATTGTTGAATGTTGCATGTAGTTAACATAACTCATGAAATTGCTCTAATACAAAAAAAATTACAAGCTACTTACTGTACATTATAAAGCATAAAATTCAGTTGGTGCCTTTTGATACTTAGATAGACATAGTGCACAGGAAGTGAATATCCACAAATTGTTCTCTGCATTTGAATAATGAATTGACATGAACCTTATTTGATGAAGGTGTTTGCTTTTTGCAAGTAATTTTCCATTCTCTTGTTATACAGGAAAAGTACATTTATAAAGCAATACAGTCTAATTATAGGAGGAGTCTGTTGACTGATAAGAGCATTGCACAGGGAACCTATTCATTTAAAAGGCTGATTAATACAAATGTATTCAGCAGGGATATTGCCAAGAATGTTTAGCTCATTTGGGGTTGTTGATACTGAAGGCTCTTTTACCTGGCTGTGTAAATCTAGAGGGAGACCAGCTCAGAGGAGAGCTGGACAAGGGTCAGTGATGGTCCAGTGTGGGGTCCAGCTTTGCACATCATGATCAGAGTGAACTGAAGCCTTCACATTTCCAAAACACTGAGCAGTAGTTTTTATCTCACATTTGACTAGGTTTTTCTTTTTGTGACAGTCTAGTGTGAGGTCTCCCTACCCATGGTGGGTGTTTGGAACTAAATGATCTCTAAGATCCCTTCCAATCCAAACCATTTTATGATGTTATGATTGATAATGATCACAGTAAGCAGGGAAATGAAGATATTAGGCCTATAAGCTTATGATTCTTCATGAGAAAAGAGCTTCAGAACTCTTTAGCTGGAGAGAGTTTATGACCTTTGGAAGAAGTTGCAGGAAGCTCAGGAGGACTACAAAGGTGTTGTGAGGTTATTCAGGGAGAAAATTAGAACAGCCAAAACTCAGACAGAACTTAATTTGGCTACTACTTAAAAAATACAAAATATTTGTATAAATACATTCAGAACAAAAGGAGGGCTAAAGGGAATTTTTGACCTATTTTGCCTTAATGATGTTGGCACAATGGAAAAAAATCATTTTGTGTGTCAGTACTCCTAGCTTCTGTGTTGTCATCCATCTTTGCTATCAGAGTACCTTTAGGTTTTAAGTCCTGAAGTGAAATTTGTCAGGAATTCATGTCCTCCCAAAATGTTTAGAAATGGAAAAGGGCAAAAGGCAAAGATGCAGTCTACCACTACAGACAGAGGGGGCCTTGGAAAAGGAAATCAGCACAGATGCATTTTACAACCAGCATAGAAGAATCTGTCCACCTACAAAGCAATGAGGTTAAAATAACAGTAGGCCAGAGGAATTAGTTCAAAAGGTCAAGAGAATCTTTGCAAAGGAAACCAAAAAGTACTTTTACAATGGATATTAGAAGCCCAGAGCAGCCACTGGGCTTTGTGCAAGATGGGATTGTCTGCCTCAGTATTAATTTTTGGTTTAATGAGAGTTTTGTCTTAACCAGAACTAATATTTGTCACTCTGAGTCAAGAAACCTGGAAAGCTGAGCACTTTATAGCTGTTTAATGGGTCATAGCCACTGTTTTTCTTAGTGCTGGTTTTGCAAGGGTGTTTTCCTTTAGAACAGCACATGGCATAATTCTCACCAAACTCGATTTGTTAATATTGCAGTCTGAATCCATGTTTCAGGCTATTGGCAAGGAAATAGGGAATCACCTGAGTAAATGCACAGAAGAGGCAATTAAAATAGCAAATGTGAAAGGTCTGCAATCTTTAGACTGTCCCAAAGGAAGACATTTCTTGACATTTCTCAGCTTACTGAGCAGTGATGGATAAGCTGATTTGGCTGCAGCAGTTCATAATGGCATCATCTGACAGATGCCTGCCCTGCTGGGGTGCCTGCAGATGAAGCTGCACAGACCTGAGTTCACATTAGTTTAAACTGTCCCTGAGGTGGGTTTAATAATCTCTGTAATGTCCTGCTCTGTGTCCTGTGTGTGTGTGACAACTTTCAGAAGAAGCAGCCCTGTGAGAGCAGTAATGTCTTTAAGTCAGTGAAGAACCAGAAATTCGGAGCTTGTCGCCTTTTTTCTGTCACGCTCACTTTCCACCCTCGACAAAAAGATTTTTCAGACTAGGATGGATGTTCCCATTAAACAACAGGGTTTCAAAGCCAGTCACCATTTAATAGAATTTCATCAAAATGCTTGATGATATGTCCTCTTACTCAGGCACAGCACAGCCTGGTCTGTGCAGCGCTGGTCCTCTCGTGCAATGGCATTCTCAAAGCACAGTCCCTTCCTTTGGCACAGGACCCTTCCCAGAGAGCTGGGACAGGAGGAGAGAGCCCAGAGCCATCTTTTCAGCTCTCTATTCACACAGGTACACCATCTATATCTTAGAGGAATTTGAAGAAAGTTTACTTTGCAAAGGAGAGGTGCTGGAGAAAATTCCGCTTGCCTGTTGTGCTTGTACTCAGTGCTCCTCATTCTGTGTCTGTGGTTTGGAACAGATCAGTTGTCCAGCATAAATCAGCTGAGGACAAATTTGGAAAAGCACCATAAGATAGGAAGGCAAACACTAAAGAATTCAAAACTGGACTAATTGAGTAATATTTTAAGCATCTTTAATTCACACAAGTTTTGAGCCCACCTGCAGGTGCGTTTTCATATTACTTTTTATGTTTCATCTATAATTTATGCCAAAGGATGGCTGAAAATAGACCTGTTAAAGTGTACTGATGCACAACACTATGTTATAGCATTCATATGAACTATGAAATTAACTCACTTTCTTCCTTCTCCTCATCAGTGTAGCATTTAAATGCCAGACTAATTTTTGCCTAAAAAAAAATTGGCAATGGATGATGAGGGCATATTTTCATGACATTGTACATCGATCCACTTCCAATTTTCTGTTGTTTTGAGCAGCATTTCTTTATGCTGCCTTTTTTGTTTTGGCCATGGTGAGAGTAAAAAATATTCGTGCTGAGGCTGGAGATTTTGAAACCTTTGAAGAACAGCCAACTCTGTCAATTATCATCAGCTGTTTCTCTGTGGGTCTAGAGAGCAGTTCCTTTTGTGCCTACCACAGAATTCTAGTTAACTTCTTGAAATTTGCATGAGAAGCTGAGGGAAACATCCTGGCTCAGCCAAGATTTGTGAAATACAGGTTTTAGGGAAGTCAAAGGGAGAACAACACAGGAGATGCACTGGCATGTGGTTGGTTCTTCTCTGTTGCTCCTGGAGATGTGCAACTTTTGGGACTGTCCAAAAAAGCAGTCAGGCCCTGGCTGGCCTGTAGGAATTGTATTCTTACCCCAGCAGTGATAAGCAGTGGACTAAGTTGCAAATTGTCCATATTTCACAAACCCAGGGATTAATAAGTAATTTCACTGTAAACCTAAGCAGTGAAAATTTCAAATAGCACTGATTTTTACAAGAATCTTTTGACAAAGTGAAAACCTCTGATTCATGGTGCCCTAATGAAAACTCAGCTTACAGTCTAAGTCTAAAAGTGTAGTTTGGGAAATATTTGTAGCAAACACGCTGTGAGCTGTCCAGTTACAGATGCACTAACACAGGCATTGATCCGGGACTGCAGAGTGCCTCATGTTCCTGATGGGGCAGGAATGCCACCTGCATTTGTTCACTAATACAGATAACAAAGCACTCCATGGTCCCATCAAGCTGTAACCTTTGCAGAGGTGATAAGGAGGGAAAAGAAAAGTGAATGTTACCATCTTTGTAGTTCTTTCCACCCCTCCAGCAGAGAGGGTGTATTTCACACAGGACTCTCTGTGTTGTGGGGAGAGGCATTGGCTCCACAGTGGGACACAAAAGAGATTTCTCTTTTGGACTGTTTGGTTTGAGGGTCTTTGCATGTGACAGCCTTGCTGAGACCTAATAGTTTTATTATGATTTGGGCAAAATGAACATGTAGAATGAGATACTTTTGGATTACACATCTGGCTCTCTGGGTGGCTGTGAGTTTGGAATGGTTAAAATCTCTCTTTGGTGCCATCAGCTTGATTAGAATTGAAGAATCACAGAATTGCTTGGGCTGGAAGGGACCCCAAATACCATCTAGTTCAAATCCCTGCCCTGGGCAGACACACCTTCCACTAGACCAGGTCACTCCAAATCCCATCCAGCCTGGCACTGAACACTCCCAGGGATGGGGCAGCCACAGCCTCTCTGGAAAATCTGTGCCAGGACCTCACCACCCTAAAAGCAAAGAATTTTGTTCCTAATATCCTATCTAAACCTACACTTTTTTTAGTTTAAAGCCATTTCTCCTTGTCCTGTCACTGTATACTCTTGTAAAAAGAGATGAATGGCTGTCCACAACTGGGGTTTTGTGGAAATCTGTCACACGAATGGAGTCCGTGAATTTTAATTTCTTTATTTTCTTGATATTTCTGCTACACAGGGCAGCTTTTATGTCCCATCTGAAAACTGCATGCAGCATGCATACAAGTGGCATAAGGATCTCTGTCTCCTGCTCCTGAATGCTCAGAGGGGTCTTCACACATACTGCACCCTCATAATGAACGAGATTCCTGATTTACCACAGCTGAAGTTGGGTAAGTGAAAAGTCATTTAAAATCACTGAATGTTTTACAGTGCTGCATTTTTAAACACATATTTTAGTACCAAAATTCTTGGTGTCTTCAGAGACTTTAAGGGATTTTCATCTGTGTTTTCTTGTTAGTGTTTATTTTAGCTGTTAAAGATGACTGACTCCTTAGATTATATGTATCCTTTCATAGCATGTGGCCTGATGTGTAGATGGATAAAATATTTTGATACATTTCTCAGAATACTTGCCTCAGTTGCATTTTGAAAATTGTAACTTCCAGTTCTGAATGGCCATGAAACCTTGGGAAGACTCTTAACATATTTTTTTCTTGAGGAAACATTTTTTTTATAATTGAAAAGAAAAATCTGAAAGGTGATAAAAGTGGGTTTAAATTTTACTCCCTTCTTTATAACTCACAATATATTTCTCATTGCCAATTACAACTTGCCCTTCAAAATTATTCTGAGTTTCTTTCTAGTTCAATTGTTTAATAGATTTTCTGGTTTTTTGGCAGAAGGTTTTTTGGCTGGTCAAGCCTGTTAGGTCCAATGTGCAAGTGCTGCTGGCTGGATTTGCAGGATGGAGTTCTGTAATTTGTGTTTAGTCATCTTTGTAATGGCAGCATGGGGGCCTATGAAAATGAAACTCATTCTTGACCAAATCCTGCTGTCTCACCTGTTTCTTTGAATTCAAGGAATGTGCCTCATAATTTCACATCTGTATTTTTGTGTCTTTGTATTTCTGTGGTGTGCAGGTTTTGAAGTTATTGGTTTTGTTATGTTGAAGAGCTAATTACATTAGGAGGGTCGATTGCATTGGCCAGCAGGTTTTAAAAGGGAGTAAAATTTTCCAGCATTGTTGTTGTATATAAGAGCTATCAAACACAGTGCATTATGCTTCACACATTTGAGGACTTGATAGATCCTATTTTCCACTTCATCTCTTGTTCCCTAAAATGTATTTCCCCTTCAAGACAGTCTAAAAGTCAAAAGTAAGTAACATAGTGTGCTATTCAATCTAAGTACAAGAGAAAAAATCCGAAAACCAAACAACAAATCAGCATTTTAATTTGCTGTAATATGAGCTCTCAGGCAGAACACAACATGCAACAAAACTGCTTCGTGGATCTTGGTTTTCAGGTATAGATAACGAGGATTTGTGGCTTGCCCAGACAGGGTTATGGGCTGGCAGAGCTATGCATGGGTGAGTGACCACAACTCCAGGACCACCCCTGAGCACACACTTATGTTCCAAACACCATTTTCCTGCTTTTGAAATGAAAACTGGTACTGAAGCAGGCACTTCATTTGCAAATGTACTTCTTGTAACACATGAAAATTTGCAAAATGCAAATACCCTTTTTAGCCTCTTGAGCAGAGTGTTATTTGCATCATTTTATTCACAGTCTGAAAATCTACTAAAGATTTGGTTTTAAGGCTGATCTTCTGACACCTGCTGCAAAAGTCAGTGAAATTATGAGGTGTAAGATTCACGCAGTAAGATGAATATAAATCAAATTTTTATAGCTGTCTGCTCACATTCATTGGGGTGAAACACACCCAATTAAAAATATGTTATCTGACACAGGTAGTACTTTCTAATTTGGGATGGCATAAACTGCACCTTATACTTGCTATGTTTCTTCACTGACCAGGGGAAGAATGTAAATGGCTCATTCAGTTGTAACACCTATACTGGTCATATTAATCTCATAGATTTTTACAGAAGGTTAAGATAAACCCAAGAATATAAATCTCTGTACACTTCCTTAATTCTTTCTTTTTTTCTCTAGCTCCCAGAGCAGTATATGTAAAAAGAAAGTGGCTTACCCTAGACATTAGAAGTGGGAATGGTTATTTCCCAAATTTTACCAGCTCAGGTTGGGTATTTTCAAGGCACAACCCATCTTGGTCTGTCCTTTCCCATTTATTAGTGCTGTCTGAGAAGAGACATTTGGGGTTGAAGAAGGGAATGGTTTGTGAGTTGTTCTGCTTTGTTCCTGCTTTGTTCCTTTCTGGACACTGTTAGAAAGTTCTGCACTGCAAATTCAAGCTGCCAAAGTTGGAGAGCTGATTGATGTCCTCCTTTTCCTGATAGTTTGTGGTGCATTTAAAGCAGTGTCCCTGTACTGGATTGTCTCAGGATTACACCAAAGCACTGCTGCTTGCAGTGCTGAGGTAATTCCAGCTCCACAAGGCAGTACAGAGTTGCCCAATATTTCATTAGTCAGGAATTTGATGTTGCTGCACAGTCCTCTGCAGCACACCAGGGACAGCCTTTCCTTGCACATCATTTGCTGACTCTGTATTCAGTTCTACACTTGGCCATAAATACCAAAGGCTAAAAATCAAGCTTCTAGTGAAAGAGAGTCAACAAAAAGTCAGATTCTGTTGTCTTTGTCACCACAAAACCAACATTTTCTGCTGGTTTAGTGGTCCTGATTGCATAATCAGAAGTTGCACCTGCACCAGTACAAAGTGGTTTGTGGAGTGCCCACACCCAAAGAGAAGCTTGTCTGTCAGGAAGAATACCAAATGACCAATTTCTCTCATGAATAAACAGCAGAGCATTAATATTTCACATCCACTGTTCTCAAACCTGATGTCTTTCTTTGTGTTTTTTCCCCAGAGGAGCTATCTGTGGAAGAGACATTATCCCAGCTTTGTATGGAGCTGCAGGTACTTCCTTCATCAGAACCTGCCCATATGTTTCCAAGTCCATTTTTCAAGTGCTGAGACAGCCCAGTCATATATCAGAGCAGAGAAAAAGGGAATTTGGTGCCATCAGAAAGTTTGTTTGCTGTTTCTCTTCCATCAACTATTTCTCATAACTTCGACTGGTATAAGGAGTTCCTGTCACTTTTAACAAGTCACCAGCTGGATTGTTCTAACTTCCTTCACTGAGCCCAGCCCTGAGTATCAGTATGACAAAAAAATTATTTGGGGTAGGTTGCAATTATAGCTTTTCTGCTGACAGGAGAAAAGGCATTTTGGCAGGTTGTACAACCATATATTTTCAAATAAAAAATAACTAAATGTGTTTGGAGGCTCATGGGAGCACAAAAGTGATTTTGGCACAGAAGTGACTGAACTACTCTTTTGAACTTGCTTATGCCAAGTTTATTTCAACTGAGACAAAGACAAGTCATCAAGAGTGCCAGGAAGAAATGCAAATGCCACCTAATCACTGGAAAAAGTGTTTTAGAATCAGAGATTTCATATATTTTATTTATCATAGGATTATAGAATCATTAAATTTGGAAAAGACCTTCAGGATCATCAAGTCCATCCTTAGACCAAATATCACCATGTCCAGTAAACCATATAAATAAAGTGCCACCTAATAATTTTTTTTAACAGTTCCAAGGTTGGTGATTCCAGCTCTTCCCTGGGGAAGTGAATTTGGTAACAAGTCCAAACTAAATGAGGAGTCCATTTACAGTCCTGTTACAAGTTGTGAGCTAATGTTTGTCAGCATGGCTTAAAAACTGTTTCAAATGGCAAATTTATTAGTTTTAAATCCTGACCTGGATACTTTGAAAGAAATCTGATTTCACATAAAATTCATTTAGAGAATAATAAATTATTGGGCTCATCTCTACTAGATTTAGGAGTTGTAATGGTATAGGGCAGAGACAACACAGTCTAGAGCCTCCTTTGGACTAATTTTCAGTGCAGTAAGACTCTCAAAATTAGAAACCCTCCCTGACAAATTCAAACATTTGACAACCAATAAACCTGGAGAATAGCCACCACACCTATTCCTGAGATGACTTGCATTAATAATGCATCTTGCTTGAAGTCTGAGCTTTCAGTTTATGATGTAAGAAATGGCTTAGTGACTTAACAAAGAGAAAATTAACATTGACATACAGCATATAAAATTGGATGCCATAAATAAAGTAGTGCCCTGACTCTGCAAAGGGAAATGTTATGGCAGGATCTTTTGTTTCCCAGTATCCCTCTTATTTTTCCTGTACCAGAATGGGTGCTAGAGCCTTTGCCATTTTGGACAAGTGATTGAAACAGAATAGCATCCAAACAATGTAAACACACTGACAATATCTGTTTTATCCATACACAAATTTTCTCTGCTAATTAACCACACAGACAATTTGGCAATTTGGTTTTAATGATGGCTCAGTTTGCAGTGTCTCCAACCTGGAAACTACCTGCATAATAAAATGTGAAAAATAAGCAAGCTTTCAGCTAGAGTGCAGTCCCAACAAAAAAAAAAAAAAAAAAAGAAAAAAGAAAAAAGAATAAAAAAGAAAAAGAAAACAGAAAAAAAAAAAGACCTGCTGAATAACATGGATGTAAAATGAACTGGGTTTGTTCAGCCTGGGGAAGATTCCAGGGAGAACATTTAACCCCTTCCATCACCTAAAGGGGCTAGAGGAGAGCTGGAGAGGGACTTTTTGCAAGGGTGTGTAGTGCTAGGACAGGTGGACATGGTGTTCAACTGACAGAGGGCAGGCTTAGATTAGATATTAGGTAGGAAACCTTTATTGTGAGAGGGCTGAGACACAGGCACAGGTTGCCCAGAGAAGCTGTGGATGCCCCATCCCTGGAAGTGTCCAACACCAGGTTGGATGAGGCTCTGAGCAAGCTGGGATAGTGGAAGGTCCCTGACATGGCAGGGAGTTGGAAGAAGATGCCTAACTCAACCCATTCCATGATTCTATGGAATTGTGCAAGCAGGAACTTTGGAGTGCAGAGACTTTGCTTTCTCACAGAGCTTTAGCACAGAGCTGGAGGGCACACAGAGACCCAGCATGTTCTAGGGCACTCTGGAATGTCTGTTTTCAGCATGTGTTGAGGACACAGCGTTTTGGTTGGAGGTTTCTTGTTTGCTTCCCCCTCAATCACCATCTGTATTCCAGTATGACATGGCTGAGAGGGCTCTTTTTGCTATCAGAGCGCTGCCATGGTTTGTTATTTCAGAGCATCCAGCACCATCTGCTGGATAATTTCGAACCCACACCCTTTATTTTTTTTTCCCCCAGTTACTACACCTGCAGTGAAGTGTCTGCAAAAAAATTATCTGTTCTCATTTCTTGCTCTCTAATTCAGCAGCTGAGGCCCTTTGCTCTAAAATATGTGATTTTAAAGAGTAAAAGAAAATGTCTAACCAGCTTTATTTGGGGTAATATTACTGAAAATGGTATCTTTAGTAAAAATATTCCTAAACCAAGGGATTTTTTTCTTGTTGCTGTTGTTCCTAAAAGGACTTAATCTGTGGTACAAACTGATTCTTTTTCATAACACTTCCTTGATCTCATAATTTCCTCTTGTCCTCCAGCTGCTGAGCAATCCAGAGAAGATAGCAGAGCAGATAAGCAAGGACCTGGCCTGGCTTTGCTCTCACCTCCTGGCCCTGTGGACCCAGTTCCTGGAGGTGGCAACACTCCACCCAGAAGTCACAGCTTATCTGACTCAGGAGCACCACATGCTGAGGGTAATGTTCAGGAGTTAAAAGCAAGTTCAGTAATTGTCACCTCCTGATAAACATTAGAGATTTATTTGGATGTGTATTTCCAATCCAATTCTGCGTCCCTGACTATTTACATGAAATGCAGTGAGCACAATAAGAGTTGAAGAGGAGGGGAAGAAGAGGTGAAGCCCAGGATTTGAAATTACAGATTTCAATTTCTGGAATGAAGACTGTTGAGTTTGTGTGAGCCAGGATCCTCTGTAAAATGAGTGGAGTTTGAACACCAGATATAGAACATGAGGTGGGTGGGAAGGGGTGCATGTCACCTATACTTGATATCCTTAAATCATAAACATTTGTTTTAAAAAACTCAAACATCCCAGTGACAAATTAAAAAAATAAAATTTCATTTCAACTGGTTTCACAAAACTACCATAAGGAATATGGATTTGTTTTCTTCACTGTCATATATATGTAGCTATCTGCCTTTTCTCACAGTGAAGTGCACACAACAAAATATTAATATTGTTGATGTAGAAATTGCTTCTTGTGCTTGGTAATAAAGAAGGCACAAAGCCACTTGTCATTTGAGCAACTGTTGTGAGATCTGCTTATCTGATTAGTTCAGCAAGTGCTCTGTCTTCCATCAGGATGTCCTTGGTTATTGCCCAGACACCAGCTCAGCACATCACCTGAGCTGAACCCAAAGTCTGATCTCACCATTAGAGCAGGGACAGCAGAGAAAAGGGCAGGATTCACCTTGCAGGCATCAGGAGTGTGCAGTGTAGGTATTGACACCTCAGCTTATGTTTTGCTCCTGTCAAAATCAGTGGAGGTCAGAGTGACCAGAGTGAGTCTCCCCTGGAGCTTGCAAAAATGGGGCATAAAATTCAGGAAGAGGTGGCTGAGTGCCTGATGCTGAAACTCCCCTGGTTACTCTGATGGGTCTCCCTTGGCTCTGAGGGGACCTGGGTGGCTTTCAGCCAAAGGACACAACTTTGAATGCTCCCAGCTCCAGCAAGGTGAATCTCAGCCTGTGGTTTGTTCCAGCCTTGACTGATGCCAACTATCTTCTTAACCTTTTTCAAATTACAGAACTTTGTGTGGTCTGGTTCCTTCCCATATAAACTGTGTGTAATTATACTTTTTCACCTCTGGAAAACAGTTTGAGAGCTCCAGAAAAGCCCCACTGTTAAGCCACAGTATTTTTGAAGGGATGCTTGTCCTTTGTTCTGTAAGGCCATTTCCTAAAGCACAGCTGGGATACAGGGGGATGCTGAGATGCTCTGACATATGCTTTTTGCTGCCATTTTCTGTCCCTGTAACAGAGGTCATTTTTACAATTATTATTAGGAATGTATGGGCTGCAGTTTAACAGCTCAGTACATTTGATTGCATATTATGCTTGATTCATTTAAACTCAAAGCTTATTCCAGGGCAGATGACAGCACTGAATTTTTTATAGCTTATTTCACACTCTGTGCTCTGCCAGCCAGTTCAGATCTGTGGCTCTTTTGTAATTGATTATCTAACACTGAACAGATCTACTGTCCATGAAGGGATTTGAAGAGCTCTCATTTGTAGGTATCATGACATGGGCAGGTGTGTTTCTACCATGATAGGGATTATTTTCCTCTGGACTGATATGTCAGACTTCCTTTGCTGTTGTGGTAGTTTGATGTTCCCATAGAAGAGATGATCAATTATAAATTATTCTAATTTACTAAGTCACTCCACTACTGCTTTTTGCACAGTGGGAAAGGAATAAATCTTCCCAACTTTAACAATGCAGGGGAAAATGGTAAATTTGACAGCTTTTAGAAAAGTAGTCAGAAGATGGAGATAACCAAACTTTGATTTATTGTCAAGGGACTCTTCTTACCTCACAGCAAAGTATGCAACGACAACAACAACAGCAGCTGCTTTGTGATGGACTGGGAAAATGAAACAGAATTGAACTCCTTTTTAATGTCAGCACTGAGGAATCTGGTCCTGACAGTCACTGCTGTGTTCTTAGACTGATGGCATTTGTCACCTTTCATCAGATCTTAGGTTTAATTTGTGTCTCTCTCTCCTAGGTGAGGAGATTCTCAGAAGCATTCTTCTACACTGAGCACCAGAAACCTGCTGTGCTCATGTTCCAGGAAGGCCTGTAAGTAACCCATTAACACTGCCCTGTCTCTGGAATGACTAAAAATTTAGTTTAAAATATTTTGCAATTAAGAATGAGATCTTTTTCTTCAGAGTATGAAGGAATTTGGTTTGAGAGAGGTCATTGGCTCTGTTTTAGCTCCATATTGTAAACCTATTGAAATGAGTTTCAAAAGTAACTGACTGATCAGGCAGGCCCCAGAAATAATTATATGTATATATTTACCATTTTCAATTAACTTCCTAACCCAAATCCAGCACTGATTCTTTTAGTGGGAAATAATCATTGATAAGCAACAAATCTTTACATTTACGAATTTGTTTTTTACCATCCCTAATATAGATTTTGGAGTGGGCAGTCATGGAATTTTTTTATTGTTTAGTCCAGCCCTACCCTCTCTAGCAGAAGGGGTATTTAAGTGTAGACAGGAGCATTAAACAGGCAGTGCAAAGCTGTGAGTGTTGACTAGCTGAAGCAGTGAAGGGCAGGAATGGGGAGTAGCACCATGTTAGCTGGAGAAAACATGGGTGTGATGTGAGCTCAGGGCTGATAATTAATTGACCAAGAACCAAACATGCAAAACAGACCAGGAAAACAAATATTGCACTAGGCTGCATTCATAAAAACTATGATCTAAACCATTCCAAGGTAAGTATTTCTTTCTGCTGGACAATTCCTGCTTGTAACCAAACTGTGAAGTGTGAGGAACCAGTCTTAAAGTTACATCAGGGCAAATCCTGACTTTGGTTTTAGCCCATGAACCCAAGTGGAACACTTGGATGATACTCAGGACCTGACCCTTGAAGGCAGAGTTCAAAGAAAGATGCTCAGGTTTGAATTTCTGGGTGATGAAGGTCATCCACCCTATTTGTCACCATGGGCAGACCACAGCATTACCAATGTGAAACTCATCTTTCAGAAGGGGCTGAAAGGCCATGACATCAGGTCCTGTCACAATGATGATTTTAAGGGAGACATTTGCTTCAGACCTGGTGCAAAGGAGAAAACTGCTTTTCTCAGACTGTCACTGGGGACATTAAGGCTGATTCAGTGTTGGTGGAAAGGGCCATGACTTCATTAGTGGGTGGGTTCTACAAGGCTGCCTTGTTCTGCAAAATTAGAGCAACCCCATGACTGCAGGGTCCCAGCTGTGTTCACTTGGTTCTCCCATGTCAGGATTGTAGTGAGCTGTGTGAAGGAAGACCTCATGTCAAGATCCTGGTGTGAGGACACAGGCACTCATGACCCTGTTCAAACAAACATAACCCTGCACAAGGGAAAGCCTAATTGCATGAAGTGCTTCTATTTCTCCAGGCAATCACAGAAGTAGCCCATTTCCTATAGATAAACATGATAAAATGTTTTTCATAGTGATTATCAAGGAGAGTGAGTAAAAACTTGTAAAAAATCCAAAATATTTTAAAAAAATTATTAATTGGTCTGTGTAGAAGATCTGGTCTATACAGGCCTCATGGAAGTCATGTTTTCTTTCTGAATTTCCTAGATGATGTAATTGGAAAAACAGTCTTGGCTGTCAGAGTATTATTAATATTGGGAGTGGTAGTAGGGATTATTAGTTGGGTTCACACAGTCTCCAGCTGAGATCAGTGTACCTGATGCTGTACAACCACCTCAAGCAGTAAAGATTTTCTCTGTATTTGGTTTTTTTTTCCTTTCTTACCAGACAAGAGCTTTTTTTGCCTCCCATGCTGCTGTGGGTTTGTGTGAGATTGTGCACACATGTACCTGGCAGCACTTGACTGCTTGGGCAGATGAGGACACATTTCCAGTAGCCTGGGCATGGCAAAGGGTGGAGGCCTCTAGCAGGTGACATGCCCTGCCCAGATTTTACAGACAAAAAATGTTTCTCCTCACTCATTTTAATATCAATTGTTCATCTTTTTCACATGGGTAAGTAGTAATCAGACAGGGAGTAATGGCTTTAAGATGAAGAAGAGGTTTGTTTTCAGATGACCATCTATGAAAATATTTTTGCCTTATTCTCTGCATTTCACGTTTTCCCCATTTTTTGAGACAGATGTTTAAGTAGGAAAGCTCATCAGAAATCAAAAGTATTGTATTTGTTATAGCCAACACATATTCATCTGCCAGTTTAATATCACATTCACTGAGGGGAGCTAGGTAGCATTTTGAGTGGCCCAAATGATGGAAACAGATTTGGAACTACAAAAGAGCCAGAGAGAAACTTTTTACAAGGACAATGGGGAATGGCTGCTGACTGAAAGAGAGTAGATTTAGATTAGATATTAGAAAGAAATTCTTTACTGTGAAGGTGGTGGGGCACTGGAATGGGTTCTTCAGAAACTTTGTGGCTGCCCCATCCCTGCAAGTGTTCAAGGCCAGGCTGAGCAACCTGGTCTGGTGGAAGGTGTCTCTACACTTGTCAAGGGGGTTAGAACTAAAGGATCTTGAAGGTCCTTTCAACCCCAAACCATTCTGTGACTCTCTCAGGAGACAGTGGCTGAATTAATGTGCCTTGGCTCTTCCAGAGTGGTACCTGTGTGAGATACCACCGTGCTCTGAGGTCTGGTGTGAGATAGAGGCTTACCAGGCATCCTTCTTGGCTTTGTTCCTCCCTGTACTGCTCAACCAAATTTTTGATTATTGCTTCCTGTGTCTGGGTTTTGAAACCCTGACCACAGCCAGACCTCATTTCCCGACCAGAACCCAGCTGAGGGACCCAGTCCCAGCCAGCAGCTGAGACCCTTGGAAGGACAGCAATGGGTCATGGCAGCTAACAGGACCCTGTGGCAGTGGGACCTGGAATAATTTCAAAACCACTGAGGTTTTTCAGGAAGGGATTGTGCAAGTTGTAGGTATCTCTAACTGAGAGGTGGAAACCTTCTAAGGGTTCTGGGTTCCCTCCATCAGGCAACACTGCTTCCCTCTCCTTTTAAACACATTGACTGTCCTCTGCCTGCGTATCTGGGCTTGCAGGAGCCATGGAGGAACGTCACAGTAGCTACTCAAGCACTCAAATTGTTTTGTGCTTTGCTGCCAGGATCCAGAGCCACGCACAGATTTCGACAGAAATCCGTAATTCGGATTATTTCACCAGCATGCCCCCGCTGCCGGCGGAATGCCTGGACATCGACGGGGACTGGAACACGCTCCCAGTTATCTTTGAAGATAGGTACACAGACATGCCTTGCAAAGGTGAGTGAAACACCTCAGGCACAGGTTCAGGAGACAGCTTGAGACAGCTGAGGAGGTACTTCCCCGGCTCAGGATAGGTGATCTCACATCCCTTGGGCTTATGAGCTCGGAAGAGGGCATGACCCCAGAAGTAATAAAGCTGAATTTTAGTGTTTTCCCTAATAGCAGAGTATTTCCTTCACACTTTTCATCTTTAAATTAAGCAGTTTTTTTAAAAAAAAGTGCTGGTGGGAAAATCTGGAAAGAAAATCAGATCTTTTGGATTTTTGCTACAGTACTAATTTAAAGGAAAAACACTAGACTGATATCCCCACTATGACATCTAGTGGTAAGAAATCTCAGAACAAAACCCCACAATTTCAGTGTAAATCCCCATACTCCCCTGAAAGGCAGCATTGCCTTCCAAAAATTATTTTTCCTTTTCAGTACTAAAATCAAATTTTTAATTAAGAAATCATTTCTTTCCAGAGTTATTTAGTAAAATCTCATAGCCCTTTACTACCTTTTTTCTTTTCACTCAACCATTAAGATTACCAAGGAAGCAATATATATTCATATTACAGGTGTCCACAGTCTAGTGAATATAGCCTGTGATACAAAATCCTCACTCTTCCACTGTTATTCTACTGCCTAAATTTTGACAAAGCTCATTAAAGGTATTTAAATTATTAAACTGTGTATTAAACTGATTCCAAGTAAGAGCTATACTTTGAACAATGTTAAATGACACCAGGAATTCAGTGAAGTACCCGTTCTGTTTTGCTTACCTATGCTCTGAAAAGTAGCAGTGTAGGTACAGTTATACTGAGGAAAAGTGTCCTCTTTGGTCTAACTATATCTGTTCATCTAGTGTAATCCTAGTTAAATGCACTCTGGAATGTGCATTTGTAATATACCTTTAATGCATGTATAATCTTTATAATATAAATATATGGAATAATATTTTAGACTTTAAAATTGCTTTTCAAAGCCTCCCAATCCTTTGGGGTGATTTGTTGTGTTCTTACAGGTAATACTACTATTTTTCTTTCTTTCTTTCTTTTTTTCAGATCAGAATTTGGAAGTTTTCCCAGATTTTGAGGTTCCTGCAAATACTCAAGCGGATGTAAAACAGGAAAATGAAGATTGTGTATCAGATGATGCCACTGCAGTAATGAAAGGAGACTTTGGGAAAGATACTCCCCTAATACACACAGACAGGATAAGCAGGAATCCCTCATGCCTACACAGCAGTACTGAAGCTGCTGCTAAGGGTTTAAACCAGCACTCCACATCTCAGGTATGTACAGCAAACAAAGAAGGCCAAAGGAAACCTGAAAATATTTTTGTTTCAAGAGAGGAAACTGTTTCTGACTCAGAGCCAGGCAATACAGAACACATGTCAGACGACTTCAAAACATCTGAGGAAGTTTTATTAACAGATAATAGACTTGGGACGGATGTTGCCTGTGGAGACATGGAACCCAGCAATAAGGACTCTCACAAAAGCGAGCCTCTGTTAATTGTCAGTGCTCAGCATGAGTGTGGAGCATGTGGAACTGATGGCTTGGAAGTCAGGACTGAAATACATGAACCAGATGGATTTGGTCATCCTGAAACTAATTTCACTTCCTCTGAGCTTGCACTGAATGAATTGACCAGTCATGGAAAACCAGAGGATGCAGACACCAAGGCTCATCGCCCTGTTTTGAAAGCTTTGCTTTCACTCAGCTGTGAGGTGAAATCAGTCACAAAGGAGCAACGAGGTGAGGAGAGCGAAGAATTTACCCTGATGTCAGGGGTCATTAAGAGATCTTCCTCTATAATATCAGACTCAGGCATTGAAAGTGAGCCGAGCTCGGTGGCCTGGTCTGACGCCCGCAGCCGGGCCCTGGAGCTGCCCAGTGAGATCCTGCAGCACTTGGTGCGGAGGCACGCTGCCCACCGCAATTCCCTGGAGGGGGGGCACACGGAAAGCAACACCAGCTTGCCCAGTGGCATCCAGGCATCGCTCACATCCATCAGCTCTTTGCCCTTCGAGGAAGAGGAGAGGGACGTGGAGCTGACCAAACTGACGAAATCTGTCTCTGCTCCTCAGATCAGTAGCCCAGAAGAGCCCACGGAGGAGGTGGATATATCAAAACACAGCGAAGCCACCTCAGGAGATTCAGATCAAAACTTAAGAAGCTGCATGGAAGCAGAGGATAAAGATGGAAAAATAATCATAGACTTTTCCGAGTGTCAAATGCCCACTGAAAGTGGACAGATAGAACACAGAAGCCATCCCAAATCCCTCCTCAAACACAGTAGCAGTAGCACTGAATTGCAAGGGGAGGAGGAGAAAGGTTTTCCAGAGGCTTGCTGTAGTTTGGAAAATACAAGACCACCCATTTGTCCAAAGCAGCTCCAAGATAATGTCTCTGAGTGCCTGTCACTGGAGAGCAATGGTGAGTGCAGCTTAGAAACACCAAGGGCTTGTAATTACTTGGACAAAACTATAGATAAGGTTGATACATGCATTGAGAATCCAAAGGATAAACTTAAGCTGGACAGTTTAAAAATACAACAGGGCTCCTCCAATAGTAGAATTTCAGGAGAGGAGAGTTTTTCAGAAAGCATAAAGGTGGTACCAGATTTTTGCTATCCTGTTACAGCTCCTTCAGAAACCTCCACTGAATTTGGCTCCCTGGGAGGAGGCTGTGGCAGCTCTCTCGCTGATGAGAGCCCAGCAGTGTGTGCAGAAATGCAGGGGTTGCAAGAAATTGAGCTCAACGACTCGCCCGCCTCAGCAGACCCAGCGGCAGGGTCCCAGCAGGCTGAACGTCCTCAGGAGCCCAGCAGCCAGGACAGTAAACTTGTAGCGAACGGCACCGGCTTTGCTTTGGCCACCACAGAGGGAGTAGCCCTGGAGAGCAGAAAGGCTGCTGAGGTGGTTAACCTGTCTGTCTCTTGCACAGCCACCTGTCTTCCCTTTTCCTCCGTGCTCAAAGAGACCCCTGCCATGGCGGGCTCCTCGGCCAAGCAGGCCGCCTTCCCCATCACGCGCCAGCCCCTCGGCTCCTTCGGAGTCGTCTGCTCCAATTCCGACCAGGTGGATGAGGAGACCAACGAGAGGATGCTGAAGTAAGAATGGTTAATTACTTCATTCATGTAGCCATAATGCCAAGAGACCCTGACACAGCTCAGGGCCTTAATGCACTAGGCATACAGGAAGCTTGCATTTGAGACAGTTGCCTGAGGAGTTTCGGTGTAAGTAATCCAGACAAATGGTTCTTATAGAGTGAATAATCTAAAGAGACAGGAAGGATGAAAACACAGAGAGACCAAGATTGCCAGAGACATCAGGTCCTTAATTCTCATGACAGGCAGTGGGATTCAGATGTCTAAATAATCTTTGAGATCTGACCCCCCTTCCTGAAATCAAGGCTACCCATACAGAGCACTGATCCCAGACAGTCAGTTCGCTGTGGCACTGCCACCCACTGTTTTACTCTTCTGCTTTAACAATTGCACTCAGTAGCTAAACTATGAAATGGGGAGTTCAGATTGGCTGATATGTCTCAACTTCACCTTCTTAAGCTGGAAAAATAGGAGAATTGGAACCATGGATCGCTGGAGAAGAGGCATTATTTCTGTTCCTTGCTTCATTGCCAAATACAAAAGTGCCACATTGTGACCTTGATGTCACAGGGGCCCATTTCACAGATTGGCACACTAGCACTTATATTTTTCCATTATAGTTTTGTGCCTCTGCTGTGCTGAGGGAAAACAGTAGCACTGAAATTTCTCAACCCATTCAGGGGCCCAGAGTGTTACCTCTCTGTGTGTACATTCATCTTCAAATCAAGACTTTGTTTTCATTCTTTGAAAATGTCCTGAAGTTTTTTTTATACATCATGCTTAAGTCCTGACAAATCTGAGCACAGAATTTGTTTCTCCTTTGTGAAACAGAACATTTGAGCATGTATCCATGCATATGAATCAAAGGCTTCCAGATTCATGACCCAAAAGCTATTTTTTCAATCTTGTGTCCCTTAAAATTAGTTGGGCTGATGTAAGTAATTGCTCACCATTAGACTTGAGTATCTTAGAGGTCTTTTCCCACCTTAATGATTCTATGATTACATCAAGTTGCCTTAAGAGATCCCCAAGGTTTAAATGTTATATCTCCTAATCTGATCTGTCCCAGTTTTCTACTTAATTCTACACTTATATTGTGATTATTAATTCCTTAATTATCTGGATAAGTTTTACTGAGTCAAAAAGCCACTGAAGAGTTTGGCATCTTCAGCCAGCAGAATGCTTCAGGGTGGGTTTGGGTGTCAAATTTTAGACCTTTGGTAGGAAAAGTGTTATCTTAATCGTTTCATCGAGCTGATGTTCTTCTAAATGCTACTAAATGTTTTCAAAAGAATCTAAAACCAAATAAACCCATCCCTTAAGTCTAGCTTGAGGAAGGGGGAGAATTACATTCTACCTGACCATAAGTGCATCTGCTGGTGGTAAAATTATACATTTTGCATTTACATTTCGGTATCTATAAGGCAAATTTGTTAAGAGGCAAAATTGCTGGTTCTGTATCTCAGTTTCATTTTATGAGCTAACAGAAAATTACTTTTTGCTACTCTTTCATTTCTCTGGCAAGTGTGAGTTGCTAATGCACTTTAGTTCTTCCCTGTATGTAGCCCAATTAGTCAGAAACAGTTTCTTCCCTTCATTCTACTGTGTCTCATACTAATAGATAAGACTTGCATCCAGGTCTCTAGTTGAAAGTTGAAAACATAATTTCTTGCAAAGAGAAACCTCCTCATTTCTAGTTTGAAGGTTTGTTGCTGAACACATGGTTCTATTGTGATTAATTAATGTATTCTCCAGTTTTTATCAGGCCAAAGAAAAGTTTAAAAAAGAAATGAAGATTGAAGGATTTCTGTACAGTGACTTATCTGTACTAGCTTCTGATATCCCATATTTTCCACCAGAGGAAGAGGAAGAAAATTTGGAAGATGGAATTCACCTGGTTGTCTGTGTCCATGGATTGGATGGTAAGGCCAGGAAGAATTGCTGTTTGTAAGTCATTTTGGTGTAAATTAAGAAGAAAGATGTTCAGCAACTATGAAAGAATGGAGAGTCTAAGTATTTGTTTTAGCTAAGAATTTATTCCTTATTATGCTATTCAGTCCATTGTAATAAAGGATCTAGGAGAATATTAAATATTGTTGCTAATATGTGGGATCCTGCTACCTAGTTTTTGGTTTTGTTTCTTTTTTTGGGGGGAGCATTTTTTTATTTTTAAAAAAAAACCTACACCAAAGCACATCAGTCTTCCAGTGTAGAGGAGGATTGCATTGCAGTAACTGCTTGTCTTTCCACAGATGCTTGGTTGTTTTGCAGTATGTCCTCAGGAGGAAAATGTTATTTAAACCCCAAAACCACTGTTATAGATTAGATGGCTGACTTTAGAAAGTGAGAGAATAAAAATCATTCTTCACTGCAAAGGAACCAGTTCCTGGGAATTTTTTTGATGTGTTTGCTTTCTAAGCAAGAAACAGTTATGTTAAATGTGAATTTTCTCTTGACAAATTATTGATATCAATTAGAAAGGTGTAAATGTTAACACTTGAACTACAGAGAAGAAGTGGTAGAGGCTCTGAAACCTCATTAAAAAAATAAAATAAAAACAAGCACTGGCTTGAGCAAGGACTGTTTGCCATTGAACATCTCAGTAACAGGAATGCCCTTCTTGTGATGTGGCAGGACCTCCTTCACCAACAGAATATTTCAGGAGACTTCAGAATTTCCTAGTACAGAATGAGGCATCTCTGAAGGTACAGCCCTATAGCCCAGCACAGGATTGAGGTGTCCCTGGGGCCTCACCTCAGCTCGTGGTCTTTTTGTCTTACCTCTGCTGTTCAGCAAGTAGAGGACAGATTTAGTCTGAACCTGATCTTTGCCTTTTCTTCCCCAATCTTTGTGCAGTCCCCCACAGCAGCAGGTGAGGTCCAGCCCTCCTGGGGCAGGCTGTGGGAATTCCTGTTCTCTCACTGCTTCATGATCCTGAGGTGTGATAACTTTCTTAGCAGCACTTAGCCAGAGCTCCGTGGTGTCAAGGTTGTTGTGTAAAATTGACTCTCTTGGTTTTTTTCTGTTGAATTGCATCTTACAAAGTCCCATTTGTTCCTAGGTAACAGTGCAGATCTGCGGCTGGTAAAGACCTTTATAGAACTGGGACTTCCTGGTGGAAAACTGGACTTCCTAATGTCTGAAAGGAATCAGGTAGTACACAGCTAATTCCTGTCTTCCTTTAGATTGCTGAAATAGTGCCTTCAGCAAAAGCCTTTCCACCAGCTGAGTGAAACAGAAGCACTGGGGAATTCAGGGAGTTTTGTGTAGTATTTAGTGCAAAGGCCTGGTTCTATTCCTGCCTAATTTGATAGGGTGTTCAAACCAATTGGAAAATATTCCTGGCATTAAAGTCAAAGGCAATGACATTAGCAGTAATAGAACTAGACCTTAGAGGAAGAAAAGGGATTTATCCTGCCAGTTTTCAAACCTGGCAGCCTGTTGCCTCTACAACACAGCACACACAAAAAGCAGCAAGTTTAGTGATGGTAAATTCTCTGGAGGATGTGGAATATCCAGCAGGTGTTGTCAGCTCCCTTTGCTGCATCAGCCATTGTTTCTCCTGTTGCAGCTTTTGTGAGATTTATTTCCTTGAATGATAAAGAAATGTCTTCCAGAAAAATTGATTGCTGGTCTAGGCAGAGAAACAGAAATGAATCCTGTGCTTTGCTTGGCAGTGGAGCCATATTTATGACCAAAGGCCTAACTTTATGCACAAGATAAGGATTTCCATTGTGCAGTCAGAAACATTATTCTGATTTACGAGTACCTGAGAAACCTGAGTTAAAACTTTCTAACCTTCTTTGTTCAACACCTTTTATATTTTGAAGTGGCTGGCTGGTGTAAGTCTGTGAACTTGCCACCTCCCAGTGCACAGCTCTGTCAGCAGCAGACCTGCACAGTGGATGTAAGCAAGGTGAAAATAGTCAGGAGGCCACCTCACACTTCCATCAAGGCCTCTTCCAAGAGAAGAGGATGTTTTCAGAGAATGAAACATCTTACAGCATCTGTATTTAACATTATCCACAGTCCATAATGGAAATTATTTAGAGATCTTATTGTCTGGGGAGGTGGGGAAGATCTCACAGTACTGGAAGTGGAACTTGGGTGACTTGGTGGCTGTTTTAATGTTTTAAAGCATCTCGTCACTGTTTTTCTCTTCTCTGAGAACCACACTGAAAATAACACAAGAAATCAGTTATTTAACTGGTTTGTCTTAGAGAGAAAAATTCAATTCACTCTTTTAGGCATTCATTTGTGATTCATTTGACAAGCTCAGTCAGGTTGAAATGATAGTAAAGGATGGAGATATATTCAGGTGAAATATGACACTTGATGTGTTTTGTTTATGATTAACATTCGTGCTGATATTCTTGCACTTTTAAACAACCTGAAAGGTTTGGGATAATGAGCCTAGGAGGAAATAATTAATTATCAATGCAGACAAAACAAACAGGCAGAAGGTTAGTGGACTGTTTGTAGTTTATGAAAACATTTATTTTAAGTCTGTATTGCAAAGTGAATATGCTCATGTTTTCCTTTGCAAGAGCTGCAATTAGCAAGATGAGTTGTGTCACAAAAGCATTAATTACTGATATGTTTCAAAAGCATTAATTACTCATATGTTTGCTCTGAATAGCTGTTCCAACATTTGATGATTGTTTTGTGGCATCTCATTAGTTATGAGTTTGATTTAGAATCCTGTTGGATTGCCAAATTACAAAGTTCTGAATAAGATCTGCCTGTAATGGTATAGACTGGAAATATATTGCTTGTTTTATTGTCTCACAACTGGCAGTACTGTTGTGAGCAACAAATTATTCATCTGTCTCTAGCACTCATTCCCTTACTGATGACTGCTGAATAGCAAACACACAGCATTTGATTAAGATGGCCAGACAATTTTGTGATGACATCCTTAGGATCAGCATAACCCTCATGTCGATGTATAATCCTGTAAAGTATTTTATTGCAGTAATCTGTTGAATCCTAAATGCCAAAAGCTTTTCTTCCATGTGCAGAGCCTGGTATCTAGAGCAGCTGAGCATTAGCAGTTCTCACCAGTGTCAAGTCAGGCTGCTTTAGCATCATGCTTATGACGCTGGAATCACTCAGCAACCTCGCTCAAAGGAGAACTTCAGCTTAAAAGAGGACCTGGAGACTAAGAAAAATGTCCCTTCTTCTACCTTGAACATGTATAAAGAAAATTTACACTTGTTGTTACACATCTGCTTGCATTTGACTTTGAAAATGACATCAATGTGCAATAAGTGTAATATATTTTAATTCATCAACTCATTTCATTTTTCACCAGACTGATACTTTTGCTGATTTTGATACAATGACTGACCGATTATTGGATGAAATTATTCAGCATATCCAGTTGTACAACCTCTCCATATCCCGAATAAGGTAAGCTCTATGATAGCTAATAGTCTGTAACTGAGTTACATGAGCAACATCCAGTGAAATTAGCTTTTCCTAAAGTGCCCTATGTCAAAAGCCTTTGAATCAGTGAGACTAATTTTTACATTCTTATAGATGAGAATGAAAGAGAACGATTATTATGAAAGAAAATCCTATAGGCTGAAAAAAAACATTAAGTGTTAACTAAAGGAAAGCCCTGATAGAGTTCCCCACCCCAAAAAAAGCCATTTGAGTCACCTTTATGTTTAATTTAAAGAAAACACAGCCAGGTTGCAATGTTAATGCAATTCTTCCTTTCCCAACAGTTTTATTGGACATTCCCTTGGTAACGTCATCATTCGATCTGTACTAACTCGCCCCAGGTTTCGCTATTACCTCAACAAGTTACACACCTTCCTGTCCCTCTCTGGGCCTCACCTGGGAACCCTTTACAACAACAGCACTTTGGTTAGTACAGGTAAGAGCTGATGGGAAAGCTTTGACTGGCTGTGGTCCATGGCAGAGTGCATGAGAGGGCAACAAGTGGAGGTAGGAATTTATTGTATCATGACTTGTACCTTGAAGTTGTGGGAAGTATTTGCGGAAGACTTCAAACCCACACAGAAAAAAATTCAATTTCAATATCTAAGAGGTCCATCATATTGCTCCCTGGAAAGCTCAGTGGTGTGCAGCAGTGAGAGATGAAGTTGTTTCCACTTAGTCTCCCACTTCTCTGCTGAAAATAGAGAGAGGCATCTCCATGGCTGAAAAAGACATTATTATGGAAATGGAATCTCCCAGAGTTCAGTCTTTCTGAATGTTTTCCTGCTACCATGAGACATTTACAGAATCATAGAATAGTTTGGGTTGGAAGGGACCTTAAATAAACATCATCTAGTTCCACCCCTGCCATGAGCAGGGACATCTTCAATTAGATCAGTTTGCTCCAAGCCTTGTCCAACCTGACCTTGAATGTTTCCAGGGATGAGGCATCTATAACTTTCTCTGGACAATCAATGTCTTCCAGTGTCTCACCACCCTCCTTGTAAAGAATTTCCTCCTTCTATATAGCCTAAATCTACCATCTTTTAATTTAAAACTGTTGCCTCTATCCCGTGAGACCCTTGGATTTTCTTTCTGTTGATTAGGGGCACAAGAATAAACAAGATATCTACTAAATTACAGTGCTGTCCTTACTGTAGGCATATGTTTTTAACTCCTCTGCTTGATTTACAAAGGATAAAAATATGCACCAATTTTCATTCCAGGTCTGTGGCTCATGCAGAAGTTGAAAAAGTCAGGGTCGCTTTTGCAACTGACCTTCAGGGACAACGCGGATCTGCGCAAGTGTTTCCTCTATCAGCTCAGCCAAAAAACGGGTGAGTAGGGCTTGATGTGCCTTTCTAAACACCAAGGGCTACTCCATTGGCTTGTGCTGGACTGGCCTCTTCTCCAGGGAGTAAAGGAAATTTGCCTTCTGTTAATGAGCTTTATTTAAGCACCCTTTTTAGAAGGGCTGCCCTGTCTAGAATCTAATATCAGTTTTATCTGTGCATTTTTTCTGTGAAAGTTATCAGAGAAAGTCTTTGCCAAACTATTAACATCAAATAAGATCTTCGTGCTGCAGTAAACATGCACCTAGGTTTATATTCTGCAAGCAAGAAACATCATTCTTGACAGGTCATCATTGCTTAATTTATGCTATGAGATGAAAACCATTTTTCCTTTTTTATTATTTTTTGTAAGTTTAACACCTCTTGTCTCTACGAAATATGACTCTGTGAGATGAAGAGCAAATTTTATTCATGTCTGTTCTGACACTTCTGTACTACAGAGAGAGATGTATGGCCTCACACTAGAAAAATGATGTCTGAATAGAGAATCTTTTTTCCTCTTCTTTGGTTTGTCATGAATAAATGAAATAAATCAGGCTTTCCTTAAGAAAAGAAAGCAAGCATGATCCTTCTGTTCAAGCAATTATTTTCTTTAAAGAGTTATTTTTAATATTGCTTGTGAGCAAACTGGAGCTAAGTATGTAGTGACAAGGTCGCTACTTGACGTTTAATTCTTTTCTCATACTTTTGAACACTGCTAATAGGAAACAAAGACTATGTTAATGTGAATAGAACATCTAAATTCTACAGATACAAACTACATAACTCAACCAATGACAGGAATTTTATGTAAATCGGTGTTATTTGAATTTTCCCTTTGATTCCCTAGCTCTTCTTTCTATGGAATACAGCTAATGACTACTTTACTACTGTCAAGTTCAAATAAAATTGGATCTGCACAAAAAGCTCATATTGTAGCTTCCCAAGCAATGAATTCCCAAGCATGAGCTGTGAGTCAAAGCAACTGGCTGTTTGTTAGCTTGGTAGACTGGAGATATAAGAGTCTATAAATGAAGATGCTGTCCTTGAAAATGGAGAAAGCAGAAATTTAAATTTCTGGAGAGAGTTGTCTGAATCATCCAGGTCGATGCTTAGGCAAAACATCTGAAGGTGTAGATAGGTCCATATGTGAACATTTGAGCTGGCATACTGATTCAATAGAGAGATGGCCCTACTCTGGTACCCTGTTCCCAAAAGAAGTTGGGAGAACCTGCAGAGGGAGAAATGCCAGAAGCAGTGTTGTACCTACATTGCCAGATGACTCTTTAAGCTTCCAGCAATTTCTGATTTTCTTATTAAAGTAGAAGTTCCTTCTACTATTCAGTCTCTTTAACAAATGTTCCTCATGCTTGTTGTGAAAATAAAAACCAAAATAAAACCCACACTAAAATATTCTTCCCTATTGAACCTCTTCACATAAGATTTTAGGTATGGTAACTCTCACTGGGGCTTGTTCTACCTTTTACTTCAGACTGAAGTTGCAAACTCCGTTGGTTTGATTGCATAAGAAGAAAATGATGAGCAGCTTCAGTCAGGTTTTGGAAAGGCAGCCAGCAGGACTTTTCATTGTGGTGGTGATGGTCAGATTTTCTATGAAAGTCTAGAAATCATGGTATTGGAATCATAGAAACATGGAAAGGGCCTTCAAGACCACTTTGTTCCAATCCCCCTGCTTGGGCAGGGACACCTTCCACAGGTAGCTGAAAGCTCCATCCAACCTGGCCCTGGTTCTGGACCAGGTTCACTTCCCATAAGAGGGAGGGAGAGATGAAGGACAAATCACAGCTTTTCTGTGTTCAGGATACTCTCTGAACAAGTAGATTACATCATCAGTGTCCATTTTCCTACTTTCTGTTAAATGTGGATGATGGAGCACTCAAGAGACCACAGACAGGTCAAGCAGCAGTGGCCCCATTACTTTCAGGGAAGAGGGAGGATTTGGGGTTTTCAGTTGTTATACCAGCAGTGTGGATTTATCAAGTCACTGCTGCATGAAGGGACTGGAGGGACCCTAAGGTTCCCTCAACACCAATGTAACAGTATGACATTATAGCAATATCCTTTTCTTCTTCTCTCTATTTTCATTGAGAATTTTACTAATTTGTTGTGTTATTTTTGAACTAGGTCCTGTTTAGAGGTATAAATATTTGCAAAATTAAGGTTTTAATAAAAGCATTTTTTTACAGACAGTTCTTACTTTTCTTTGTTCTCATACAATTAACCTGTGTGAATGTTGTTAAGTAACAAATAGTTCACAGAAATATATTTAAGCTGTTATGAATCTTTCTAAGATTGTGCTGCATATTTTAATAATTATAATCTATTTTGCACTGTAGATTTTCAAAAGCCTTTGAACATGAAATAATGTTGCTGACACTGTATTCATTTTCATCACCGTGCTTAATTGTGATTAATGTATTTAATATATTTGCCACAGGTCTTCAGTATTTTAAAAATGTTGTGTTAGTGGCCTCACCCCAAGACAGATATGTACCCTTTCATTCAGCAAGAATAGAAATGTGCAAAAATGCACTAAAGGACAGACACACAGGTATGTTTAAGATCTTTTATATATTCTCAAGGCTATTGAAGAATTCCATTTCTGTGCAACTGAAGTCATTACATTAGAAGGGTTTTTCATCAGCATGATGAAAACTCAAATGTTTATTTGATAAGGAAGAAAGTGTTTGCTTCCCACAGGAAATTACTAAAATCAATAAAAGAAGATTTTCAAGAAGCTCTTTGCCTGATGAAAACAAATTTCAATCAGGTCATAATCAAAGGTTTCGTACTGCTTCCTCCCCTTCCCTCTAATTTTATTTTTTTTAAAGTGATAATAGAACTAGCTCTTGACAATGTTTTCCTGTAGTCTACTGATTTACTTGTATTGTCTCCTCTTTTTTACACATAACGAAATCTCTCTCAACACATCCAGAGTAAGGGGTTTTCCCTTTGTTTTCAATAGTGTTTGAATGATTGCAAGATAATTTAAGGGATAGATCTAAAATCATATTGTTTTGTAATAAAATCTGTAAAACCCATCAGGACTCCACCACAGAGGCCCTCCTGTGAGCTCAGGTTATGTTTATTGCTTTTGTTATTAGCAGTCTTCCTCATTTATAAAATGTTTCATGGCTTCAGTTTGATACCACAGCCAGGAATAACGTTCAGTGCAATTTCATCCCCATCTCACATATGTGATTACCCAGAAATGGAGGTACCCTTTGGAAGCAGAAAGAGACACACAGGCCCAATAACCAGAATGATTGCCTTCTCACCCCTTACTTAAATGACAGCTCTTTCTATCCTACCTCAGATATGAATTAAAAGGAAATTCTTCAACTCTTCTACAGTGGTTGTTCCTCAGGGAAGTTTGACCAAGCAGGAGCCAGATCAGTACATTTATCTGTGCATGTTTCTTGAGCCTTGGTTTCTGCCCCTACAAACACCTCAGCTATCTGCATGGTGTCCTTCTTGCACTAGAACCCCCAGAGAAACCCAAATGGACTTGTGTCCTCCCAGACCTCTCACATTTGAGTCCACAGGCAGGGTGAGTCCAGCTGCACTCTCCTGAAAGAAACGTGAGCATTGTCTTTGCTGGCAGAGGAAAGGCTGAGGATGTTCCAGTCCTCAAGCTAAGCAGCTTCAGCAGGTTCCTCCTCATGGCCAGTGCCTCCATTAGATGAACACCACTCTGGCTCTGGGCACATTTTTGAACTGGGCTGTTGGCTCTTACATTCATTTTGGCCTTGCTTCCATCTTCCTTCTCACCATGACTGTAATTAAATGATACTGGGAGAAAAGAGAGAGTCTGGGAGCTTTGGTGTGTAGGTGTGACATCTCAGCTCTTTTTCAGGTCCTGTTTATGCAGAAATGATCAACAACCTGCTCCAGCCCTTGCTTGGGGCCAAGGACTGCACCTTGATCAGACACAACGTGTTTCACGCTCTGCCTAACACGGCCAACACGTTGATAGGCCGCGCTGCCCACATCGCCGTGCTGGACTCGGAACTTTTCCTGGAGAAGTTTTTCCTTGTGGCAGGACTCAACTACTTCAAATAGCGCCTGGAGTGTGGGGTAACAGAGGCCAACCTTTCCATTGAGTGGAGGAAACTCCCTTAGCCAAAGGAGTGCAATGTTAGAAATGAGATCAGGTGGGACTTTCAAACTTTCCATTTCCATTTCTCTTTCAGAGAATAAAGTGCTATGGCTTTAAGGCATTCAAGCTTCCAAGTATTGGTGCTTTTGGAAGAAATAAATATTCCTCTTCAGTTTTTATGTTTTTTGTCCACATAAAGACATGAGCCACTTCTGAAGTACAGAATCAGAATAAGAAGGTTAATTCTCTAAATGTGATTGGACCAATATAATTCCCATTTCTCCTGAATATTAAACCAGGAACTTGTCTGTCCTTGATTTACTGCTTATTTATGTATTAAACAAGGTCTACATTTGTAGCACTTTTGGGGTAGTTAACACACAAGGAAACAAGTATATGTGAACTCAGGTTAAAATCTTCTTTGTGATGAACTGAGAAGTCTGAAAACCATTTATGAAAGTTTCAGTCTTCCTGTTTGTTGGAAGAAAATACTTGGATGGTTCCAGTACTGATAATAATTTGTAAGATAAAAATTGTACATTCAAATAATGGAAAGGAGTAAAATATTTTACATAGAATGAACAAATATTGATATTTGTCTTTAAAAAGAAACCCCAACTTTAGTTTGGGGAGAATTTCGTTCAAGTCGGAAGCTGCCAAACCAAGAGGACTATATTGGATTACTTGTAAAATATCAGTGGCATCTGTTAACATTTCTTCTGTTTACATTTATGGAGGATCATAACTGACTGTGCTTGTTATACCCTTAAAGGTACAGTTTTTACATTTACATTTGTATCTAAGTCCATTTGTCCCAACAATTTTTATTTTTTTTTAAATTTATTACACTGATACAGAATTCAAAATCTAGCCAGTTATAACCTTGAAAACCCCAAACATCTGAAAAAAAAAAAGGCTGAAGATATAGAATGGTAAGGATTGGGGAAAGCTTAAAAAATACAAGGATGTCTTAAGATCCTCTGCAATGCTCTATAAATGCTTTGTTAATGGCCATTTGCAGTGCTGTAAACAGTCTTAATTATTATATGGTTACAGCTGATTGAAATATTTAAAACTTCATTCATGCAATGATATCTAAGTTGTTTTTAAGAGTTTGAAAAGGAATATATTTCCCAATCTTTGAATTTTTTCATCAAATTTACATTAAGACTTTTATCACAAAGTTATCAGATTTAAAGTGACAAATTTCAATAACTTTCTGCACATTTTCATAACATTTTGATAAGTTTTCAATGTCACAGCAGTTTTTTGAAAAAGGAGAAAGTTAACAATTCTACACAATTATTTTTGTTTGGAAGGCAGGCAATTTTTTAATGAACATACAATTTATTTAAAAATACAAATGAACAAGTCTCTATATCTCCTAGCGATGACTGTAAAAAAATTACAAAGTTTGGTTTAGGTGTCCAGACTCCCATCAGTAAACTAAGGTCAAGATAGTGGAGATTTGTGGTATAAGGGAATACAAAATGAAAACAAAACCCATCACAGCCACAGGGAAATATTTGTACTTGCAAAAAGTAAAACTAATGTTTTCTCAAAAGAAAAAAAGTGAAAAACTTACACAAAATTAGTTCAAGAAAAGAGATGTAGCAGACTGGTGAACACTGATAAAAGAAAAAAGCTGGTTTGATAACTAATGCATGTTTTTAAAATAGGAAGGAGGAAGAAGATATACCAAGGGGTGAGATTAGACCACCTGAAAAGGTGTATTACACATAAAAATCTTGTGCCCTCATAGAGGCAGAAATCATATGGGAACAATTCCATGGTGTGATTCAACATTTACAAGTTTCTTAAACAATACCTCAGTGCTTGAATTAAAGAGGTAGATACTATTGTTTGTGTCTCTCATTTTTTTTCTT
This sequence comes from Notiomystis cincta, assembly GCA_013398075.1. Lineage (NCBI taxonomy): Eukaryota > Metazoa > Chordata > Aves > Passeriformes > Notiomystidae > Notiomystis > Notiomystis cincta. Next base: position 17,708 of record VZRX01004483.1, on the reverse strand, counting down.
TCTTACAGATTGACTGTTAAATGTTAACAATCAATTTTACCCAGTTAACAAAGGAATTCTGTCAGGAAACCTGTGGTTTCCTCTTCTTGTTTGGAAATTTTTTCTCCCTTTTTGGCCTCAGCAGTCTAGTGCCAGCTGCACTGACATATCACAACTTCTTCCTCAGTAAATTGTCTAGAGAATTTGAAATACAATGGGACATGGAGGTTGAGCTGTTACATAGAGCAGCGGTTTTGAGCCAGGACAAGTACTTTTATGTGGAAAAACAGGAGAGAAAAGCAATCTCTAACCATAAGCAACCTTCAGTGTGCTGCATGAGGGTCTGGTCCACTCATAGAAAATGTTCAGGAGTCTGCAAACTGAAAATTTTGAGCAACTTTTAGAAAGAGCTGACTTTACACTTATATACATGCCTGCTGTGTGTGTGTTTGTAGCCTGAACAAAGAAATTTGCCAATTTCCAGGTCACACACACCAACTTTCTCAGTCCTGAGTCTGACAACAAACCAGTGCAGCTGTTCTTGCCTTGCCTTGTGCAATGGACAGCATTCCCAGACTTCTTTTTGTATGACTGCAAGAGAATGGACATGGGAAAAGGTCTCTGCATTGCTGCAGGAGTTCATGGGCCTTTCCATAAGTTCACTTTGATGTTCTGTGCTCCTACCAGTGCTCTGACTGATGGATAAATATTCCTGAAGGTTTCAGTGTTCTTATTCATGCAGAGCTCTTTGATGGCTCAGTTTGATTTCAGAGATGGGGTTTGATTGTTTGTATACTTGGGCCAGGTCCACATAACTTACATCTTGTGGGGTATGGAAGAAAGCTCCTGTGGAACCTCAGAAGAATCTGGGAGGTATCATTCCTGTCAGATGATAAGACACAGATTTTATCTTCCTTCTACTGGCAGAACATTATAGGATATATTGGCAGTAGCAGTCTAGTTCAGCCTCCATTTTAAGGTTCTCCGAATAGCATCCCTCTCTTTTTCTTCTTTTATTCTTTTTGATGGGATGTTGCCTCTCAATTCTATAAATCCCCTCAGTTGTGTAGACTGTATTGCAAAGAAATCTGCATTGTCATTATAATATAAATAATATCTAAATTTTTGGACTTCATCAAAGTATAGTAATCAGTATGGACTTATTTTCAGATTTGTATTTACCTGGGAAGAAATATGTAGCAAGAATTATATTCATAAAAAGTAGCAAAGTAAGTGCACAGTTAGCATCTTTGTTTCTGCCACAACCTTTGGAATTTCAATATATTGTCCTTTCACATAGAGCCTTTTTAAATACATTTAAGTACATTGGCAGTATTTTTGCAAAACTTTTCCCTGCAATCTGCACAAGATCCCTTTGGCTTCCTCTAGCTATGGGAGCAGGGCTTAAACTCTTCAGTGAAGCTCTCACATTCGTAGAGAATAAGAGAGTTTTTCAAGACCTTGGACAGAGGAGGGGCAAACCTGGGGGTTTTTGTAGCTTATCAATATTAGTGGTCACTATTTGAAGTGAAAATCCCTTCAATTCTAAGGGATTCTTCAGTTAAATAAAAAACAAAGACAGCATTCCAAGGTTGTTTAGCATCTAAAAAGCTTCAAACCAGCAGGGAGGATCTCCAGCAGGTGAAGTGCATTTGGCTGTTGAGGTTTTCCAGTGTCAGAGGTGAAGTGTGGGCTGTAGGCCAGAGGAGCAAGATCTCTGGGAGGAAAGGTGGTAACCCATGAGTAGAAAAAGAGTGGCAGATCTCAAGGCTTTGAAAGACAGAGACAAGATAGGGGGATGGAAGAAAGACAAGAAGTTCCTGAAGCAGATTATAACATTTAAGAAGACTGACATTAACTCTTTGAAAAGATTCGAAGAACTTGAAAACAGTGTGGTTCTAACAATTCAGTGGAGATCTATAATTCTATGATTATGCCTTTATTAATAGCTGGATTAATTTTTCTCCAATATTCTGGATCTCCTAGAGCCCATTGCTCCCCACTTTTAAAGGAATTTAATATCTTCTGAAATGGATTTTTTTTCTTAAGTATGGATGAATAGAAATTGCAGGATTGATTACGTGTGTGTAGATGAGGGACAGAAAAATTAGTTCTTTCTGCATCTGGGCTAAGGCTTTTCAAGGAGTTGGTTTTCAATCTGCTGGAAAATGAGAATCCAATGTCCTGGATCATCTGGAAACTTTTCTTCTTGGAGAATTGTAGAATTTGTCCTGTTTAATTTCATCACCTAATTTGTGCTCAAAAATTTGTTCTACTAAAATAAAACTCTTAATTTCTGTCTTTAGTCAGTGAAGAGAGATAGGTACTACTGAAAGGCTGCAGGAGTGATCCTGTTTTCTGCTTTGGTGGCATTCAGGGTTATTTACCTCTGTTCCTTGTCCAGGGAACTCTTAGTAAGACTCACTTTCTGGATGTCTAAGACATTGACAGAAACTGGAGGCTCAGCACTTGTGGACTGGATGACATCTTCAGTGTTTCATGCTTGGGTGCAGGGTTTGACTGCACACCTTGACCAAGAGCAAACACTGAAGATATGAATAAGGCTCCTTTAAAATCTGGCAGGAGATGGGTCTTTTCCCAGCCTCCAATGAATGCTCATTTTCTCTTTAATGAAATTCAGAATTTGTTTTCAAAATCAGGTCTGTCCACTGACAATAGAGGAAGTTGAAATTTCTTAGCTTTAAAGGATTATTTTCTAAAGAAAAAACCTTTGAAACCTTAGCAGAGCTTTTAAATTATCTACACAAATACTGAGCATTATTTTACTTTAAAGCATTTCTTAAATATCTACTGACCATCCTCTTCACTGTTCCCTTGCCAGAAAGGAGCCACACTTGAGAGAGAAAGCTATCACAAGACTGTGTGAAAACTGGGAATTCAAGCCAAAGTTTTCATTAGAATTTGCAGTTTTCTTTGGTGCTTTTTGCATGTTTTTTAAAAAAAATTCTCTTGCTTCCTACCTCTTCATTTAAAATAGTTGAGTGATGATGAAGGAGAAAGGCGAGAACGTCTAATAACAGTGTTAGACTCTTGTAAAGGCTTATGCAAATATCCCATGAAATTTAATATATAATGAATAGTCATGGAGCATTTCAGAGGCAGTCTCAGCATGCCAGTATGTGTCAGCCTAACTGAATGATTATTTTCTTTGTGGACTTAAATTTCCATTTATAAATTATCATCAGAACAGCCTAACATATTTCACTCCAGCTGGTTATTTAGCTGCTAAAGGTCATGTCCATGGAGAACACTTATGGAGTGCTTTTCTTTATTTCAATACATATGCTCAGCAGTTTCGATAGTTAATGTTGATATCTAATTGCAGTTTCTAGCTAAATTTACCTCCTCCCCCAAACTGACAGTGTTTGTTTAATCATTGAATTGTTTACAAGTTTTGAACCAGTATAAATATAGGTCTACTGGAGTCCATGTTCATCTTCTTTACGATGCAGTTGCTTTATTGGCTGTAGTACCACAGTCTCAGGACAAATAATCACTGAATTAAAAATGTTTGGAGTAATGAAATTCATAGTGAGGGACTTGTTTAGCTGCAATTCACTCTCCTCTGGTCAAACATAACCACAGCAAGGTTGTGCCTCTGGCTCTGTTCATGGTTCCCTTAATTTGCTGTTCCTTTGAGATGCCTGAATTTCCATAAAATACAGTTCTTCTTTGTCCAGACATTCCCACATTTGCTCAGTCACCTTGCCTGACTGCATCTCTTCCAGATACTGTGGAGCCAGTGCAGACAGGGATGCACAAACACAACCCTGAACTGGGTTTAAGAGGCACCAGGACTGGCAAACTTTCTTGGGTGGTAGCTCTGCTGCAGACTGGTGCCTTTTTCCTGTTCAGGAGGGCCTCTGGCTGCTGGCACTCATCACATCCTCTCCCTGCCTGAGGCTCTCATCTGAAGAGCTGGAGCTGTTCTCTTGCTGTAACTGGAGCCTTTCAGCCACCTATGAATTAATCTTTATTTTGGCACAGATAGTGAGGAAGCTTAATGTGACCAGAGCTGCTTCTGTTTCATCTTTATTTTAGGAAGACTGTATAATACATCTGCACTTCCCCAAGAGAAATCCATGCACTGAATAGAAATGCTTATGAGAACATTTTAATCAGTGTTAAACAGTTAGAATGCTTTAAATGCAGATGAGTCAGGCCTTCCCCTCATAGGATAAAAGCATAAAGAATAAATATTTATAAACTCTTCTTGTGCAAAAGGTCAGACTAAATTAACTTCGGTTACAACCTTGAAATTTGATTTCTCTGCTTTTGAAAATACAATTCTCTACTTTCACCCGAAGTGCTGCAAGATGCTCTTATCTGAGAAGCAACCTGACCATATCTCTCTGAAATGGATTTGCACACAGGCATATATGTTCCATAAGTCCAGTGTCTATATGCTAATTTTAATAAAATTGCATGGATCTTTGTGTCTTCAAGTATCTTCTGCCTCTTCAAATACGAAACTGTGATACAGTGAGTTCTTTCTGCAATCCACCAGGCCTTCCAGTCTTCGAAAGGTATCAGCTACAAACACAAACAGCTCATCCAAAAGAACAGAAAAAAAAAACCCTTCTCCATGTAAAAGTCCAGTCTTCAGTAATTCTCTTTTTTTTGGAGAGGGTGATTGGAATATTTTGATGGCCTCACTTTTTTTATGCATCCCATAAATGGGGTTACACTAATAAGTATAACAGCATTTGGTGCTGAAAACTCCAATATTTCAAGTATCTAATTTAAGAAGTTTATCATTCCTTCCTGAAAACATAAATGCTAGTAGAAATCAGCCTGTTCCAGCCCTGGGGACACTTACTCTTTGTTACTTTTATATGGCCAAGACCATGTGCATCATTCCCAGCTGTGCAAAGAGGTCAAGGCATTTCTGATACTATCAAATATGCAGCTACATGCATAGGAGAAGCAGAAGAAGAAAGAGTCTGTGGGAATGTTTTTGGCATAAAATGAGTCATCACTTTCAATAAAAATTATAATATAAAATATAGTTCCTGTATGCCATCTCTCCCATAGGAAGTATTCCCTAAATACGTATGTACACAGAAAGTGTCTTTTCCCACTGGAGCTGTGTGTCATTCCCAGGAGAGGTGAAGGTGTGTTCCCATACACAGAGTATTTACACCACTCCACCCCATCCTTAGGAGGAAGCTGGAGGTGCTCATTCAGCCTCACAGGTTTCTGTTGCTTTTGGGGGCAGTTTATGTTGGTTGTCCTCCAGAGCTCCTGTGAAGGAGCCATTTGTTGGCTTCATCCACCTCATTGGAGGAGAGAGATTGTTTTGTGGAGTGATTTGTCAGCCCCTTGGCACACCATTAGCTGGCTAAGCTTATCTGAGCAGTCCTGAGTTTGATGTGTGTTATCTACCAGGTCCCTGGTTTCCATGCTCAATGCAACACCTCAGACTGAGCTGCCCTATCTCCCAAGACAGGAAACTTGTCACCACCTTTTAACTTTCCTTGACATCCATCCTCTTCAAACAAGCATTCATTTTTTAAGCTGGCAGATCAATGATTTATCAGCTTTGCCACTCTTCTTACTAATTTTAGTCTTCTATATATTTGACTATGCATCCAGTTTGGGAAATTAGCTATTTCCTTTTTCTGCAGTTAAATCTCCTTATGAAATATTGAAGGAGGTCATTCAAGAAATTCAGACAAGCCATGGTATTCCTTTGCCACTGCATGTCTGGGAAAAAAACCCACACCACTGAAAACTCACCAGTATGTAGAGAATTCTGTGTTCATTTTCTACTGTGTTTGTTTTACCAAGAAAAAACATACACTGATCCCATTCCTTTTTGGGTCTCCACATGAGGTAGAGCCTAGACAGAGCTCTGATAGACTGAGGAGAAGGCAAAGACAAACCCTCCTCCTGTACTGGATGTGACAAGAATGTACCCCACTGAGATGGCAGCTATGACAGAGAAATCAAAAAGAACACCTTCCCAAATCCTACCCAATTCATCAAAATAAATGACTACAGAATATTATTGGATGTTTGGTCCAAACATCAGGTCAAAACACAGATCCACATATTCCAAACTAGAAAGTTCAGAAGAAAATTGAAAAATATGTTGATATTTTTCTACTTGGATTTGTCTCTAATAATAAGATTCGTTAAAAGTGGAACTGTTTAACTTAAAACTTGTTCTCTTGAACAATTAATTTATTTATTACTGTCTTAGATTTAAGCCTCAATCATCTTTATAACTCTCTTAAAACATACTCAAGTCCTTTAAAAAAAGTAAAGAACTGTTCTTAATTCTCTCTCTTTCAATTTTGCTTAGACAATTAGCCACAGCATCTGAGACAGCAGAAAATTAAACTTTCTCTATATCCAGAATTACCTTCAATGAACAGTACAAGCCTTAAGTGGGGAAGACTTGTCTGCTGGGAGATCTTCTTTCCTGTTTAGAGGAAGTTTATGTTGATGAGTCTAATTTAGCAAATAAAGAAAGCAGGTGAATTCTCTCCTCTTTCTTAACCCTCTGTTCCGTGCTGCAAATTCAGGCACTTAAAAGGAAACATTCTAGTTTGTGTTACAAACAAAACACATCTCTGAGGCAAGATTTTATTGATGTTATGTCTTTCCCAGTATGCAATGGACAAACACAGTTACTCTGGTTTTGACACTGGAACCACATTCTTGGATTGAGTCTTGGAAACCTTAATGACACTCTCTTCAAAGTGTACTAAAATTGTAGCCCTCAAAATCAGGCTTTGACTTTTTAATAGTTAAAGATAGCAATGGTAGCAGAAATTACTGCATTTTTACAGTATCTGTTCAAATGGAACACCTTACACTGGATTAATTCCCAGCTCAGTGGTAACACCTAAAATTGGATCTTCACTATCCCTCAACTGATGTGGAACAGAATTCAATGGACAGGAGCATAGTTCTGTGAAGATCCTCATCCTGTGTTTCAAAGAGTTACCTTCTACTTATTTTATTAAGTATTAAAAAAACACCTCTTGGAATTAAACCCTGCTGTTTCCTGTAAATAACTAGCTCTGAAAGTGGTTTTCTGTATGCACACTGTTACAATTTTTAGTTAACAAAAGCAAGGCTAGAAGATTAGTTCAAAGAAATAATATGGTTTGAGGTTGTTTTTTTTTTCAGATAAGCAGCTGCCAAATACTATTGGGCTGAGTTTCAAATGAGTAATTTCAACTTGAGGCATTTCAAATTTATGAGGTTTTTAATCAAAAAAACCCTGTGCAAAATCAAGAGGTTGGCCCCTGAACTTGATAAGCATTTGTACTCTTGCAAAGTGGATGTAAAATACTAACATTGGATCCATGCCCATGTTTGTGCACACAGGCTGCAAAGCAAAGCATCAGAGATATATCCTTCTCCAAGTACTTCCTTTGGGTCTGATTGTTCAGGACAAGCAATATGCATGATATAACTGGTGCATGTAACAGTAACTACAACATTCTGCCAATTTGAATTTAGACAGCAACTTGATTTTGAGGCTGAACTTTGCAGATGAGTAGTCCATGGCATTTTTAATTATAACTCTTTCTGTGGTCTGAATATGAGTACAGCTGATTCCGTCACAGGACACTAGAGGTTGGGCTTTGAAATGAGACATTATTGTATTTGATTGAGGCAGTTATGTTTCTCAAAAATTATTTCAAATCAGACAGAACAGACAATAATTAGAGGCTTAGAAAATCTGTACTATTTTTTTTAAGACACCAAGATTTATAACACATGCTGTCTGCCTCTCTCTAATTTACATCCCTTTCCCTAATGAACATTTGTCAACTGCCACACACTTCAATTTTCTTTAACTGTGTCTGTCAAGATTTAAGTGAGACTTACATCAAAAAAACCAAAACTAATCTCACTAAGTGGAAGCATGTGAAGTTGAGTCAATTCCATGATATTTTAAGGAAAATGGAAATGCCAATCACTTTTCTTGAAATGTAGGCTCAGACTCAACAGCATTCACAAGGTCTTTACTAAAGGTCTGATGCTGAGAAATGCTGGTCAAATGCACTCTTGGTGGACCAAATCTGCAGGTGGAATGACCTGGTGAAGAGCTTTATACAGTCCCAGGATTTTATCAAATGGCAACCAGCAGCATCCATGGCATCTCAAAGTCAGACCACCACAAGATAACAAATGTTCTGGGTTCTTTTCAAGGCCAGTTTTCCAGTTGGTCAAATGTGTTTTCAAAGTAATGTCTTTTAAGACAAAAGCAGACCTCTCCAAGGGATCACGTCAATGGATTAATGTGGACAGATCCTTATAGGTTAAGGGAAAGGGCTTTTAATTTTTAAAACTACTACTTTGAATCATGACCATACAAAAAAGCTGAAGAAATCTGACATGGTCCCTTGTATAAACAAGATCATGAATGTAAAGCTTATAATGCCACTGTGAAATTTTAATGCTTATTTATTATGGTTATGATGAAACCTGTATAATATGATGATGATGATAATAATAATAATAATAATATAATAATAATAATAGTCATCAGTGCCAATATGATTCTACTATTTTTCTACATATGCTTAATCGTGGCATTTTGTGTAGCTTGTGTTCTGTGTAAAGAAATGTCAATAAAATCTTTGCTTCCTTTTGTCTGTACCTTCTGTGGTTCTTGATTGTTAGGAAGTTCCCCAACCCCTTTTGTCCATGTAGCTTTTGGCAAACATGATGAGAGTGATAAAGAGAAGTGGAATAAAAGATGCTCAATGACAAGCAAAGCTATGTGAAGGACTGTGGCTGGTGCCTCATCCCTGGAAATGTTCAAGGCCAGGTGGGATGGGGCTTTGAGCAACCTGGTCTAGTGGAAGGTGTCTCTACCCATGGCAGGGAGATTGGAAAAAGATGGTTTTAACATCTGTTGCAGCCCAAAATATTCTGTGACTTTATGCTTCAGATTGTCCTTCTGTTTGAAGAACGAAAACCATCTCTGACTTATTGAATAGATAATTATTCAATAAAGTAATTGTGGTCTAAAAGGCCTTGAACATGGAGCTTCTCTTGACCAGTTAAATTAATGAGACCTTGAAACAGCAAAACCTTGAAGGGAGAAAATTAGTAAATTCTAGGACAGTTTGTAGGTGTTTTTGTGTTCATTATTTAAGAAGGAATTTCATGAACTTTATTCATAAGTAGACTTGAGTTCCTCTGGCCTCATATATTGTGGTTGTGAACTTCCTTACACTGGCTGCAAAATGTTACCAGGAAGTTATGGAAATTGGTGGGCTGGGGTTGGAGGGATTTGCTGTTTCTTCATGACTCTATGGCCATGTCTATACCAGTTAACCAAACAAGTAAAGGACATTTCTGCTTTCCCTCTAGTCAAATGGACAGGGACTGTAGCCAGAAGTTCTGGTCTTAACTCACAATTTCCATAAAAATGCATCTGTACTTAAAATTAGTCACAGCTCTACATCAGCAACACAATCATCTGTTTATCCTCCTGTCAAGGATATATCCCTCTCTATTTGGTTAATTTTTCTCCAGAGATATTTAGTGTTGATGGCATTGGTAGTGATATATGATGGGATACAACCCTGGGTGTCTAACTTGGGAAATTGAAAGGATGGAAGTGAAGCAGAGCAGAGTCCAGTTCCAGAAGTTTCCTGGCTTTTACACTCTTTCAGGCAATTCTTGTGGAAAAAAAAAGTTTTCAGAGGTGTCTTCCCCAGGGACTCCAAAAGACAACAAACACATTGAGAAGTTGATGAAAGCCCTTAAACAACCAGGGAGGGAGTACAAAATTTAGGGCCCTGCTGCCTTCCTGTTGCAAACTGATTAGCAGTCAGCAAGAGCTGTGTTGTGCCTGTGTCTGTGTAGATAGTTTTTTTCCTGACTCATTTCACAATCATATCAAATGGCAAAGGGGGCAGCAGCAGGGAGAGCATAATTAGTGCATTGGTTAAATGCATTTTCCTTTTGATTATAATTACATTCCACTCTCACAGGCAGAAAATGAATTGACCTCACCTTAATCCCAACCAGTCATTTGTCCATCCTCAAAATGTTACAACCAGGAGTTGGCATATTCTCTGTGATTTGGCAGAATGCATCTCAAAGCAATCAGGATAAGCAGATAAGCAGGTACTCTGGTCCATGCCAGGAGAGACTCATCACAACTGTGCAGGAAAACCAAACCAATGCCAGTTTTATGGTGTCTGGTCCAAATTGGTATTTTAATGCATTATTAACAAAATTGCTAAGTAACCCTTACTATTGTTCTGAATCTAATTGTGGTAATATGGTAAACTATATCCTCAGCAGAATCTAATTTTGAGCTGGGGACTCCTAGTGAAGAAACACCATGATTTGATGTCATGGCTGTCCAAAATGAAGTAGGTGTTTTCCAGAAAATCTGTGGCAGACTCCACATCCTGTTTAGGTTTTAGTCACAGACATGTGGGATTACTAGACTAATAAAGTAAAATAAGAGTAACACTTTTAAAGGCCTCTATTTTCTCAAAGGCAACAGGCAGGTGCCTATTAGGGGGCAAAGGCTCAGTTTGGCCCTTGGAATAACTTCTCAGGGGAGTGTGACACTAAAGAACAGGAGTGCCCTTGAGAAATGGGGGAACACAAATAACTCCATGACAGGCATGAGGAATATGAAGCAGAGCACAAGTGACATGAGCTTTTCTAGTCTATTCAAGCCTAGGGACAGTCTGCTTTTCCCCTTTATGCTTGGAAAGCCAAATGCAATAGGCAATCTGGAAATATATTACTCTGTGTGGCCCAAAGCTAATGTGGTCTAAAGCCTCTCCAGCACCTGGAAGCACAGTGTGTTCCCTGTGGTTCTGGCCTTTGGATGGCTGGGCTTTGGTCCTGTTCTTCCAGATGTAACTCATACCCATAGCTGCAACCTGTGTCCCTTCCCATAATATTTATATTCCAATTTCTCTCTTCTTGTCCTCTATCCCTTGTCTCCCACTCAAACATATCCTCGTTCCCTGCCCATTACCAAAGACAGCACCCAGTGTGATGAACAATTTACTTTAAAAGTCAGAAGGCAAATTCAAAGAGACTGAATTAGTGCAGACTCAAGCACCTGTTTGCACAATTAAGACAGCAATTAGCAAACAAATAAACCAAAACTGATCTGCTGGACTTTAATTATTGTGCTGGAGTTGAGGGTTTATTACTGAAGAAAAGAGTAAGTGTGGGTTTTCTGCATTTCATCCTTCTGGGTGTCATTGGTCAGACACTGAAATGCACAGAGTGGTGGTTGGTGGCTTTGGCAACATGTTCTTCAGCTTGAATGGTTCCTGAAAGCTTACACTGGCTTGACCAAGTTTTATTATTGCTCTCCAAAGAAGTTTCCTCTCTGATTTGAGTCAGAGGAGGAGTGAGACATGCATTCATGCACTCTCTGTCACACACAAGAGCACACACATGCACACAGAGAGAGCACCTGCTATACTTACAGTTAATTCTGCTGTAGGCACCTAATATCTTCATATTCATACAAAATTCCCTGTATATGGAGACAGTGAAACTTGGCCTGTGCTTTTCTTCCTTGAGCCATGACACTGAAAATAAGAACCAACACCCAGACTGAAAATGCTGTCATCATTGCTTGCCTTTTGTCCCTCTCATTTTGTCTTCTGCATTTTGCATTCAAATTCACCCATTAATTAATAATTAGTAGCAAGTTTTGCACCTGCATCTAGGATATATTCATCCCATAAGCACCCTGAGGTGTTCATTGCAGGGACTGAAAAGGAATATTTAGAAACACGAGAAGTCTGCCTTGCACTGTGCAGTAGGATAGATCAGCTCAGGAATCTCTGACTGTGCTCCATCAATTTGTTTTTTACAGACCTGGTGATTTCTCTGCCAAATTTCAAATTATTTTGGTGGACTTGGACATCACATTCATAAAATTGTCTCACTTTAAATAGTACAAACTCTCTCTACAAACATGCATTTTGCCTGGTTGTATAATCCAAAGTTGCCACAAGCTTTTTAGCTGCAGAGTTATTTATGGATTACCCTGTCTGATCTTTAACGTGGGACATCTACAGCAATACCTCTCTGGAGCTCTGCTCTACTGTGCTAACTGTAAAGAAGCAGCAGGCAGCTCAGAAAGAGCATCCTTAAGAAGCTTTGATAAATCATAAAAGCAATCTGTACATGGCAGGGAGACATAGCTAGCCAAAAAGGAAGTTATTTCAAATCACCAGCAATAGTAACTGCAGACTGTCCCTGTCTGGTTCAGTCTGGGTTAGATGTGAACATTCCCAAGAGCATTTTGTGGTTGTGTAAGTGCATCCTGCCTCATCTCCTTGTGAATGGCTTCGATGAGCAAGATCTTGGCAGGGCCAAAGAGGCAGCACATCTTTGCTCCTCTTCTCAGTGTGAAGCTGAATCCAAGCTGGCACCTGCATGTCCATGTCATTCCCTCCACAGCTGAAATGCCACTGGCCAGTGAACCAGTGGGGTTGCATTAACAGTCCCAAATAACCTGAAACTCATTTTGTACACAACAGGAAGGCCTTTTTCCACGGGAAGTATTCAGAAGGAAAACAGGAGGGATGATTCAGATTTTGTTGCTTTCATGTTGGCTTCCCAACCTGCAAATCATCAACAGAAGCTTTTAAAGGATCACGGGGATTCTTAGTCCTGCAGGCAGCGGGCAGTCCCGAGGGAAGCCTGGGGAAGAGGCGTCTTTGCCCCTCCAGCAGCCACAGGAGGTCAGTGTTGGCTCGTACAAAGAACCAGCTGTGCTGTCCCTCCAATGTCACCCTGCGGCTGCCAGGGCTGTGCCAGGCCGAGGATGTGATGCTGGGAACACCCCAGGTGGGTGTAGCACCCTGCCTGAGCACGGAATGGTCACAGGGGAAAAGCTGTGTGTTCTTCCCATGTGGATGCTGCCTCTCTTAAATAATTTCTCTTTTCTATCACCGTGTGTCCTGGGGTATGTGAATCACAGGCTCCTTATGTTTTTCCCATTGCTGATGACATAAATTGGAGATTCAGACCCAGCATGTGGCTTAGTGCCCATAGATTGATTTGTGCTTTATATCATGACATTTTATAAGTTGAACATTGAGTTCTCACAAATCTGTTTTCTTCCACAGGCTGTTCAGGAGTCACAGTCTCTTATTAACAGAACTGGAGCTCAGATTAAGATATTTCACTATCAAAAAGCATGAGGTCACAGAGCCTCCTTGAATTTAGCAGAAGCATCTCAACAGATCAAGATCTTAATGCAGGAATTGCCATGAGGCAATAGTCAAATACCACCTTTGTGCTTCTTACAGCTTTCATTAAAATGGCCAGTGAAGCCTTGATATTAATACATCCTCCTAGAAATGAAAACCATTTCTTCAGTGGAAGGGTTTTCAAACACTGGAACAGGCTGTCCAGGGAAGTGGTGGAGTCACCACCCCAAGAAATATTCCAAAAACGTGTGGATATGGCAATTAAGAACCTGGTTTAGTGGTGAACGTGGTGGTGATGTGGTTGATGGTTGGACTTTGAAAGTGTTTTCCAGCCTTACCAGTTCTATGATTCCAGAGGAAGAGAATAGTTTTTGTACTTTGTTTTTAAATGAAATCTTGGTTGTATTTTTCTGCTGGGGAATGTGCAAGTACTGAATTTGAAATGGAGCAGATCTGCTGCTTGGCTGAATTTCTCCCTCAGTTCAAACATCCTTAACTATTTTAAGGAATGATGCTCTAGAGCTTGTGTTGAAAAATTTAATCCATTCAGCTGGTGACATGTCAAAGCTCAGCTGAAAGCCTAAGCTGGGTACATTCTGGAAACCTTTCCAGGTTTCTGGCTGTTTTGTGTTCTACACTTCCTTTTCTGTGAGATGATTCATACACAGGGAAAGATTAGCTCTGTGTTAGGACAACTGTTTTCTGTGTTGCTGCACTTTTGGCCATATAAACACAAAAACATCAAAAAGACATCATAGTTAAATACTAAAATCCTCTTAAACCTCTTTATCAGGAAGCCAGCTGTTGGTAGTGTTCCAGTTAAGAAACAAGTTTCTATTTTTGTTTAATTTTAAATTGGTTTGGTTTGGTTTGGTTTGGTTTTGGATGATATTTATTTAAAAGTCTTCTATTGTGGGTGTCTCTGGAAAAACAGATGCAGCAACTGGACCTACTTTTCACTGTTCCTCTGTGACACCTTGGCTGTTCTCTTAGGACAGCAGAACAGCTACCTGCTTCTCTTTTTGTTAAAATGGATGGAAATTAATAGTTGACAGAGACACTGAGGTCTTTCCAAGCTAGGGCTCTCTTGAAGCATTCTAGGAAACCCTTGATAACTCTTCTGCTTGAGATGGAACAAGTCCATTTGCCTACTTTCCCCAGCTCAGGTCACTGAAGTGTCACAGTAAACAGTTCTGCTCTGGAAACGAAATCCAGATGAAAATATGTCAGAACTAAAGTGGAAATACTTCAGCCCTTCTGGCTTCCTCAGCAAATGACAGGATCACCTTATTATATGTTATATAACCACTGTGCTTCCTCTTCCATTCCCTCTTAATCCTGAGGGAGGGAGGATTCAGGGCACAGACACTACTTTCTGCTTTATCTTGGGATCTAAAAGTAGACTGAAATTACTTCTGTGAGGGTGATCTTTCTTTCAACCAGCCTAAAACAGTGAAAGTCAGCCTCCCTGTGAAAGGCTTTCACAGGGGCTTTTTTCATAATTGAATACAAGGAAAATTCAAGTCATGGAAATCACCCTCAGACAGAATTCTCCTACCTTCCTTCGAGCCTCCTGCAATGCCATTCAGTTTCTCTTGGATGAAAATTTCCATATTAAAGTTCCCATGGCACAGACCCACACACCAAAGCACACCTCCAGCTCTCCCTTCCTCTTTGTGACTGCTCTCACCAGCAGCAGGTGATGAGTTCCCTCCTGCCCAGTGCACTTCCCACAGGAATGCAAATTACTTGTTCATATACATTTTCCAGAGGGGAACCAAATCAACTTGAGTCAAACATTTTTATTTTTTTACTGCCAAGGGGATTATCAGTTTTATTCCCATCTTCTACCACAGGTTAACTGGAAAAAACTCCAAGGAGCACAAAGTCTTCATGGTGGTCCTTGGCACATAGAAGAGTTTGTGGTACAACTTTAGATCTGCACTGAGAAAACTCAGTTTCCCTTAAACTTTTGGTTTTTATAGGATGTTCTTATAGATCCAGCTGAGCACATTGTCCTCAAGTGTGCAGCCTCCAAGTCAGATGGTGAGTGGCTGAAATAAAGTATCAGAGGTCAGACCAAGTACAGTCCTAATGGAGAATGAAACACACCAAGTAGGAGAAATTAATGAAGAACAATAAATAATAATAATTATTTTTCAAAAAATTTTAAAAGCCTTTTGCTAGAGAACACTCAGTCAAGACCTGTCAGAGGCTTTTAAATCTCCAGACACATTTATCAAAACAATCTCAGCTGTTTCTGCAGAGCTCATCCTTCACAGAGGAAACAAGTACATTGTTAGGCTGAAGTGCTAAGAAAAACAAGCAGGAACAAAACAAACCCCTGTATTGCTGCTGAAAACACTCCTGTCATGTCACCTTGTTTTAACCACCTGATTAATCTTCATCAGGGCAACTTGGAAGCAATATTCCTGGTAGACAAGAGTGCTCATAGGTTTTGTAGTTTCAAGGCTTTTAACAGAAATTCTTCGATTGTTCCTCAATTAGTGCAAATATTGACCCCTCCTTTGAACAAGACAAAACAGAAGAGTGGAATCAATTCAACAAATCCTCTGACTGCCAGTCCAGGGAGGAGAGGTTTCCAATTGATCCTAAAGGAGTAGTGACTGGGGAAGAAGTATCACTTCTCCACTTGTTCTCTCAGGGTAAGGGAGTTTCAATACTCCCTCAGCTGTTTTATAGATTATTTTCTTGAGGAAATGATGTTTATACTGCCCTGCTAAGCATTTCAGCTGGAGTCCAATTTCATCTAAATTTGATGGGGAGATAGAATTCACTTAGGAATTAAATTCTCACTCCTGTAAGCAGCAGAACACAGGAAAAAAAAAAAAACAAAAACAACCAAACACTGAAGTGCAAGCTTGGTCTTTATTAGATATGTTAATTTGCTCATTTTGTTTTTAGCAACAGAGTAATTCAGCATCAGTATAGACTTAATTTATAATGATTATTTATTGCTTTTGAAAGTAATGCCTAACACTAAGAAATCTAAAATTATCGAGTAGTTCCTGGAGTTCTTAAGTAATAAAGTGAACTCTTAATTCTCCTCTTACTCTCAATTTCCCCTTTAAATTTTAAAAGCACATTAACCCTGTCTTGCTAGTAACCAGACAATGTTTTCTTTTGCCTTCTGAAAGGAGTCATCATGAATAACTGAGTGGCCACTGTGCTCATCTGAGCACTAAACCCACCTTGATCTACACTATAAATATTGAGCTGATTAAAATCTCATAATGTTACAAAGTTAAAATTTATATGTCACGAAGAAAGATAAAGGAGGTGAAAGTTATAGGGAAAAGACAAGATCCAAAATTTTTCTCAGATTGATGTCCTGTATTGCTGCATTCAGTATGGCCTCACAGGTGGCTGTGTCTCACTCTAAAGTAAAGAAAAGGGAAAAAAATCATCAGGGATCTTGTTCATCCACTCCATCTTCAGCAGTGGGAGAGGTGGATGATGTTCTCACTTATCAGTGTGCCACATGCACCTCGTGGGGTTATAAACAATCACATCAAATGCAGATTGCAAAATGATTCCCAAGGTACCTGTCCCTCGAGGTGCCCACTCCCCTCACAGTAGCTGTGTGTTTTCAAATACAAATATTAAATTTATGTTGGAGATAC
Organism: Notiomystis cincta; assembly: GCA_013398075.1. Taxonomy (NCBI): domain Eukaryota; kingdom Metazoa; phylum Chordata; class Aves; order Passeriformes; family Notiomystidae; genus Notiomystis; species Notiomystis cincta. Next base: position 883 of record VZRX01004483.1, on the reverse strand, counting down.
TGATGGAAACCAAAACCTCATCTCATCTGCTGTCACCACAGGCAGGTCAGCACTGTCAGACTGATATTTATATTTCTTAGCCCGGTGTATTTTCCCTTCACATTGGGTTGAGCAGGTTTTCTCCTGCAGCCAAACCAGAGCTCAGTGACAAAACTCACTCTTGTTTTGTTATTTGGTGGCTGTCAAGCTGTACCTGATGTTTTCTGACAAAGTGCCTGTGCCTGTTAGAGCTTCCAGCTGCAGAGGACTCCTGAGAACTCTCAGCATGGGCATTAATGTAGTGGGCAGTTGGTTCAGCTTTCCTGGCTGTTGCTTTCTGCAATGCCATGGTGTGATGAATAAAAAATTGCCTGTGTTTGCCTCTCTCTTCTGAGGCTTTTTTATGCTTAGCAATAACTACTCATTCTGACAGAACTAGCTGGGACTCCTCTTAAATGAAATGTTATTTGGGGGAGGATTGTAGGTGTCTCAGTGCTAGATCTAAATTATATGGCATGCTTGCTTCAGCAGGGCAGAACATGACACTGCCTGCTCTGGCCAGGAAGCAGAGTTATTTTGTCCTGTCCCTGCTGTTCCAAGGACCATGTAATAACTGCAATGTTTAATCTGTCCAACAGTCCAATCTGGCCCTGGCCCTCATGCTGTCAAGCTTCCTGCAGTCTTGCTTTTGAATACAGGGGGAAGTTCATAAGTCAGTCAGTGTCTTACACACTGATCAGGTGTGACTGGAGCCACCCAGACCCCAAGCACTTGCTCAGTTCTGCAGTTCCCCTCACTGGGAATTTCTTTGCTACAGGCACATGATCAAAACCTCTTTGTTTGTCCATGGCTGTTTAAAGGAGTTATTCCAGTGATTTTGACAAAGAGAGGGAGGGAGGGAGGA
>VZRX01004481.1:0-57579 GCA_013398075.1 Notiomystis cincta | reverse complement strand
AGCAGGAGCCACAGCAGGAGCCACAGCAGGGACCCACAGGAGGGACCCACAGCAGGAGCCACAGCAGGAGCCACAGCAGGAGCCACAGCAGGAGCCACAGCAGCGACCACGCTGAGCCGACCCTGGCAATGCCCAGGCAGAGCCCAGGAATACACTGACAGCCCCAGGCACTGCTGAGCATGGACCAGACCCATTCTCGAGACAGGTCTGTTCAAGTCTGAACTCCTTCTAACTATCCTTAAAAGGACAGGACACAAGCCACCTTCTGTCAAAATGAACACAGTCAAACACATCAACACAGCAATATTTTCAAACAATGCCCTTGCTCTCTGGACTAACGGGATTTTCAAAGAGCTCTGGATCATATCCAAAGACCTCTAAATGCAAGAGAAGTACCTGAGTGCTGTGGACTCACCAATGCAAGAATGGCAGGTGATCTGAGACCTTTCCTGCAGCCAGACTGGAATGCCTGATCCAAATTTTGCAATAGAGGTTTGTTGCAGAGTTTGGAGAAGTCAGCTGGAATTTTTCTAATAACTCTTTAGGCCATGCCCTTGGAACAAGCCTGGAGGGTTCCATGTCTTCCACACTACAGAGAAGATGGAGCCAAATTCTTGGAGGCTCACTGGAAGAGGATGGCATTCAATACACACAAATTGAAGCAAGGGGAGCTCTGATTTGACACTCAGAGAAATATTTCCCATGTGTCAAGGTGGTCAAATACTGGGACAGACTGTGAACAGCCATCCCTCAAGTCACTCACACCATGGCTAGGCAAGGGCCTAAGCAAGCTGGTCCAGTTGGGTCTACTTAGAGCAGGGGGGCTGAAGCCTTTCCAACCTATATTATTTTGTGAGTCTGTGAAATACTGGAAAAAAAATGAGGAAGTCCAGATTAGGATCAGAGAGTCATCATATAGATTGCCCCTGAGTTAAAGCTGGTTGTGTAATTATTCTGTTCATATACAGTTTTTCACACATGTGTTCCATGAATGTTGCAACAATATGAATGCAGTAGTAACACAAAATAATTATTGCTGCTAAAGGGTTTGCAGGACAATTTCCAGTTACTTGAGCCTTAAATCCTCTAGAGCTGTATAAGATGTGCATCCTTGATCCTTCTATCTTGATGAGTCTAACACTCTGCATTTCCATTGCAGCAGATTAAAGATAAGAAACATAAGGGAGTGAAAAGCCCAGTATCTCATAAACTTTATTCACTTCACCTTAAGTAAAAATACATTGCACAACAACATGAGAAAAGTTTAAAATCCTGATGTGTTGTCTTGAGATCCACAGAAACAGTTTAACTAAATACACAGAAATCCAAGTCCAAGGGACTCAAAAAGGGGAAAAAATGGTAATATGTTTTTGAAATCTCAACCATGACCCACAATCCTTTTGCTATGCATGAAGTTGGGATTTGAAGGCCTGTAAATAAGAGCTATTCTTCAGTGAGACAGGAGACTCTACTTCCTGATAATGCCAGGAATCTTTCCAGGGAGGAACAAACAGGCAGTATGCACAGGAGATGGCAAATGCTCCACACCATTTGTTAGGACACTGATTGCTTTTCATCTTAGTTAAGGTGACCATTGTGATTTAAGAAGTATGCTGGTGGTTCCTATGTAAAACACATTTTCTTCTATAGCACTGACTTCAGACCATGCCAACACTATGTGAAATTAGAGTAGTGGTAATTTATGATAGCAAAGCTTTGCAAATACAAAGATCCACTCCTGAAATGACAGGGTTGAACCAAATTACTTCTGTAGAAAAACTTGCACTTTGCTATCTTTTCTTGTTTTCATTTTTATTGCTTCTCAGAAACTGCCAGGGGAGAGCAGGGAAGGTAAGAGGACATTTCATCACTCAAGGGCTGTGGCCAACCTGTAAGTCACAAGGACAGAGACAGATGTGAGTCAGACACACAGGAAGGTCAGCACAGCTCCACTGGCCACTGAGGCTCATCAGGAGATAGTGGACAGCTAAAGTTCAACTGACCTTCAAAGACAACTTAACTGGGAACAAGCCTGGACTGGAAGGGGTCACAGTTTTAGTACTGCTTATTAAAGAGGCACAGGGGAAAAGGACTAAAGGGAAGAAAAAGACCATTAACCCCAGGATTTTCTAATCAGTTATACTGTTTGAACAAATGAATGCAAAGCCTGAAGAGTGGGAGCACAAACCTGCTATTTATAAGCAAAAAACCTCTGCAAAAGTTGAGGCAAGCACAAGTATTTACCTCCATGACCTGCCAGTTTGATCTGCCAGCACCAGTGTTTCACACAGCAATCTATCTCTCTTCCAGCACATTCAGGATAGAAGTGAAGATGCTCTTAGCAGACACCTTTGAATCTGTGGTGTGTGCATGTCTGGGCTCTTCAGCCAGCACGGGAGAGTGGCTGTAAACTTGCTTTCTGAAACATGTTTCATGAAAATATCGCCAAAAAGCTGCTGACAGCAGCTATCTGAAGTTGAATAAATATTTAAATAAGAATCTCAAAATTAAAATGTGGCAGAAACTGTACTTCTAAGATGCAGCCTACTTCTGGGAGGGGTGAGCAGCTGTGTTGTCTCTAAAATAACCACTGGACCCCAAGCATTAAAAACCTAGTGCCAGGGGCAAGATCTGTACTTCCCTTTAAAAGGGAGCAGTGCCCTTCGTCCAGCAAGCCAGGCTTGCCCTGTGAAAGGCCAAGAAGGAACACAGCATGGCTTCAGTCTCCTGGAGATATTTTGCACATCAGGGCCAGCCACAGAATGAAAGGGATTCTCCTTTGTGTTGGAGACTTTGGAAGCTCATCCACATCCCCTGTGCAACTGCCCAAGATCAGACATTGTTACTCAGCAGCGGGGAAAAGGTGTGCTCTGGGATCCATGAAGAGCCCCTGATCCCTGCTGTGCCCCACAGCTCACTGTGTGCTGGAGCTGTGCTGTGAGCAGAGTGCTCTGTCCAAGCCAAGGTGAAGCACTTTTTGAGGGAGTTCATCATCATCAGTGGGGCATAATGGTAATTGTAAAAGAGCAGAATCCATGTGCAGACACCGTGGTTTCAACTCACTGTCCCTGAAGGGTCTGTAATTTGCAATTGAATCTGACCTCTGCTGATGGAATGGGTTCCACATTAGGATAAATGAGTAATAATACCCATTGCCTCAAAAGATACAAGCATGTCATCTTTCAATCTTGCAAAAGTGTGTGGATTTCTAAATATCAGCTCAAGAACACTTTTCAACAGATTCCCATCAAATGTGAATGCTGGAGGTGCACTTTTGATTTGAAAGCAGCTTGCAGTTTTTAATGATGGCTGAAACATGAAAAATGCAATTTGAAATTATTACAGTGTCTGTTTGGTGAAGGACAGGTAATCATCAATGTCTACATTAAAACTATAGTGACTGAAATCTGTCCCAGGAGATGCTCTGTGCCTTTGTCTACCACATTGTCTTCCCTAATAGTCAGTCTCAGAAATAATGGTCCATCATGACTGGTACCTTTTGAAGACTGACAGATTTGACTACTTTACTCAAGGGTCATAATAAATCACAAATGCTGGAAGAGAAAATAGTAGGGGAGCAATACAGAGAGAACAAGATGTTTTGTTCTCATTGTTATTATGTTGTCTGAAGGACAATCCAGAATACTGTGTCATTTCAGTCTGTGTGTCACTGATCAATATTCAGCAATACTGATAGACTGCAATGAACTAATGACCTCGAGCAAATGAGTGAATTCACTACATCTCTGACAAAAAAATGCTGCCTTCAAAAAACAATTAAAATCTGTATGCTATGCTTCATCAACTGGAATTTTGAACATGCTGAGAAATATTTGGAATCCTTATTGAAAAAGCAAAAATTCATGTAGAATTCTTAATAATTTCATTTATTTTTGAAAGATTGTGGAGCAGCCAGAGATGTCTGAAAAATTTGGTGAAAATTAGTCACAATTCAGAATCCAAATCTACTTATTAAGATTTATCACAACAAAGAATCTTTTACTTCTCTTTTTTTCTGATTTATTTATTTACTTAGTTGTCAACTTCAAACTCATTCATTGAAAAATTTTTTTAAATGGTTACAAAGTCTGTACGTCCATCATCACATCACATCACATCACATCACAGACCTCCACAAGCTATCTAAGAAACTCAAGCAACATATCTGCCTATTTTTTTTTTTTGGGAGAGGGGCAGGGAGGAGAAGAAGGAGGGAGGAAAACTTAAACATGCACTTTTCATTTTGATTTATCATATTCAGCATTTTCTGATGGGCAGGATTTATTTTTTTCCCCATAAATCCAGCTGAGCTCCAAGAGACTTCTGTTCACCAAAGAGGTTTTCAGTTTGCTACACCTTGGCAGAGAGTGTGGAGAGCTGGGAGAACATCCAGGAGGTCCTCACAGTGGATCTTGGCACAGTGGATCACAGGGTGCCAGTAAAGGTAAGAAATGAACAGCTATTCCATTTAATGTCCAATTCACTTTCTTTCACTACTTAATGAAGACAAAACTGAATTTAAAATCTTAGCCCTTTTGGAGAGTTCTGTTTGATTTGCAATTTGTTAGTTTCCTAAGGAATCTGTTCAGAAGACAAATGGTATCTCACCAAAAGTGCCACTTTCCCCACTGAAAAACTAAGAATATAATTTTTCTGTCTTCCAAGAAGGAAGCCAGAAATCAATCCAAGCCAATCACTGGTTCAGAAAAATGAATGCTTAGATTCATAGAAGGAGAGCTGAAGATAGAATCATAGAACCATAGACACATAGAATTGTTTAAGTGGAAAAGACCTCTAAGAGCATCAATTCCAACTGTTAACCCAGTTCAGGGGACTTGGTACTCAAAGAACAGCTGCTCTTACCATTAAAGACTGAGACAAAGAAGGCTTTAAATATCTCAGCTCTTTCCTCAGCCTCTCTTACTATGTGTTCCCCCACCTCCAATAAGGGCTGGAGATTCTCCTTAGTCTTCCTTTTTTTTGCTGATATATTTATAGGAATATTTTTATTGTTTTTTACCACAGCACCCAGGTTAGGTTCTAGATGGGCTTTTGCCCTTGTCATTTTCTCCCTGCATAAACCTCACAACATCCTTGTAGTTCCTATGAGTTCTCCATCCCTTCTTCCCAAGGTCATAAACTCTCCTTTTTATCCTGAGTTCCAAAGATCCCCATTCAGCCAGGCTCATCTTCATCCCCACCAGTTCATCTTTCAGCACACAGGAAGGGTCTGCTCCTCTGCCTTTAGGATTTCCTTCTTGAACACTGTCCAGCCTTCCTGGACTCCTCAGGAAGTCCCTTCAGGACTGCTTCCCAAGGGATTCTCCAAACCAGTCTCCTAAACAGATGAAAGTCTGCCCTCCAAAAGCCCATGCTGTTGGTTTTGCTGACTCCCCTCCTTATTTCTCCAAAAGCTGAAAACTCACTTTGAAAACTCACTGTCCAAGACAGCCTCCAGCCATCAGTCACACCAGTCCTGCTCTGTTCCCAAACAACAGCTCCAGGTGCCCTCCTGAGCTGGATCCCTCCCCAGCTGTGTCACTCCAGGAATCTCCCAGATGGCTTCAGAGATGAACACTGCTCAGGGGAGTTCAGCCTTTGTTCCCAAGACTTGTCTAGCCTGTCCTTTAAAGCCTTTCCTGACAGAAACCCTCAGCTACTCTGTCGCAGTCCTAGCCCAGTTCCACCACTAGGAAACCACTGCCCAGCTGGAGCACCGTGGCCCTGGGGTTACCCCGAGCTCAGCTGTCATTACACGCCTGGGAGACGAACAGAAAACTTGAATTGCTTCTTTAGCTAAACCTAGTTTCAGATGGTCTTTACTGTAACCCTGCCAAAGTAATCCAGGAGAGCAGTGGTCACAGGGGGAAGGGGGAAGGGGGAGGAATGGAGCAGAGGAGTTCAGAGCTCCAGGACAAGCGCAGTTTGTCACCAGCCTGTGATTTGCAGGACAGCTGTCACCACTAACTCTGCACGTGAAGAAACTCACACCCCCAGTGCTGCAAAAATACTGGCAAGGCAGCTTTAATAGGAAACCACTGTTAGCAGCTGTAGCCAGCCAAAGTTCCCTTGGGAATGTCAGCTGGGGCTCGAAAATCAGTCTGAGGTTTGCCTGGTACTAAAAATACAGTTTTAATTCTTGCTGATATATCAAGCCTTTTTGCTTTGCTGACATTCCACAGTTTCAGGCTCTGCTCCGTGGCTAGGAACATACAAGAAAAATGAGAGCTCAGCTTTCATAAACCCTATTTATTTCAGAAGATGAAGTAGAAGAAATATCCCTGAAGTAAAAAGTATTCAAGCTATGAGGTTGGCACCTATAGTCAGGACATGAGCTGCCACTTCCCAAGAGGCAGCACTTTCCCAGATCTGATACTGTTTGTATTACAAGACCAGGCAAAATCGCAGCCCAGGGGTTTACAGCAACAACTCTTTTAATTAATCTACTCTCTATGGCAGAAAAAAAAAAAAAAACCAACGAAATATTGAAGGCCATGTGTTAATACAAACTATGAATATTCAACAGAGCTATGCAAGGAAGACAAATAAAGAGTATTCTACTTGGCAGTTACCTATGCTGAGCTTTAAATTAGCCACACAGGACAAATGGGTTTAGGGCTGTGCCATGTTATTTCATCTAGATAACTTTAAAATACACAATTAGGGCCATCAATCTACAGACCCAAATCCTACAAATATCAGCAAATTACATGCTGTAAGCTCTCTAATTTTTAAAGGTAATGCTCTCTGTCTGTTCTAATTCTCAGTGTTTAATATTTTTTAAATAATTACAGCATTTAACTATTTACAGAAAAATCTACTGAGAACTGAGCATCCTTCTAGAAGAAAAACTTGGGAGGAATAAAGTTTATCTCCAAAGCTAGTATAACCAGATTGCATGCTACAGGTTATCTACCTGTGGGGCCAGGATGAGAAACTAAGGTTTCAGATTTAAGAAATATCCCTGGAATACATAATTTAATCAAGTAAAGAACTTCCTGGTAACAGCATTAGACTTTCAGATCTCTTAACAAACAGATACCCAAAGAGAAATTATTTTTGGCACAAGAGACATACAATCTCATGGACCAGCTGATTTGATCAATGGAAGTTTCTTTCCTGCTGTGGGTAATAAATCACCCCAGCCAGCAAGTGCCAGCCATTTACAGTATGAGCTGGCTGAGGATAACTTGAACATCACAGAGCTGCTGTAACTTCTGCACCTCCAAGGAAGTGGAAACTCCAAGAAGACAAACACATGTGAATATTACCAAGTGACTACACCTAATTCCAACCCTTGGTGTTAGAAATATACTTGCCCTGAAGGAAAAAATTCACTAGGAAATTTTACAGATTATTTGTCTGGCTTTTATTGCTACAATAGAGATAATTTTTTGTCTATTTATTGAGATCTCTTTTGAAGTTTGTACTGGCCTAAGTATCTTATATATATTGGTATAAAAAAAATCTTAAGCAATTCTCTTGAGTAACACTGCAAAATGAAAATTGGGAGCTATGTATTTCATTACATGGTTAAAGCTAATATTCACAGAACCCATTTTAGAAATATAGCAAATGGGGTTGCACTGGCTATCATGTAAGCAGTTTCATACCAAAATTTCTAGATTTTTAAATACCCTGTCCTCATTGGCTTTTTTATTTCCATAGCCATATGGGAAACAGTCAGGCACAATTAACTGTTTGTCAGAAAACAATCTATTAATTAACACCATTCTGTGTGAATGGACTGAAAATCACATTCTTTGCTTGCCAAAAAGCTTCCATTTCTGCCTCATGTTTGTGCTCTGAACTAAACATAGCTACAGATACACAGCTTGACACAACTGACCAAGGCAGAAAAGAACAACTGCTACCAAGGTTTTTCAGAACCAGCAGCCAGTGAGATTTTCTAAAGATAAGTAGGGGGTCAGGAGAGTTTCACCTCTGCATCTCCAGAAATTCTTTACTGACAGATCCTTCATTAAATGGGCAGAAATAGATGAAATCCCAATTAAGACATTTACATTTGTGACAGAGCTTGAAGAAGAAAAGATTTGAGGGGGTGAGGGAGAGTAAGTTACAGTGCTTTTTAGGCTTAACCTTAAAATATAGGGTCTGCCTTCAATTATATTTATATCTTTTCAGTTCCACTGACGTCAATGGATTTACTCTTAAGTTATGCCAGATGGAAATCAGGCTAGCTATTACAACATTTTCATGCATATAACTAGTACCCCTTTAGAAGCACCATTTATTCAGAAGTACAACCTCAGAGAGCAGGCATGCTCAGACAGCCCAGCCAGCATCAGGGGCAGGGGCAATGCTGAGGCTGAGCTGCAGAGTGATACAAGGGGAAGAGAAAGAACTTCATTTGCTGCTATCTGCTCTTGCACAAAGCCTTTGCTGCTGCTGAATGCTGGGCACTGAGCTGATGATCTCTCTGGGGCTGACACAAGGCAGCCTGCTGGCTGTTTGCTCCACTAGAAGAAGAGCAGCCTGAGATCTCTGTTACCCCTGAGACTCCTACTCTTGTGTTTCATTTCTTAGCAGAGCAGCCTGTGATGCTGCTGTTTCCAAAGCTGTGAACTCTTTGCAGGTCCACACAGGGCTGCAGGTGTGTAACCTTTATCAGTTACTGGTTGCCTCCTTGCCACTGTTTTGCAGAATTGTTCCCTCACTTGAATGTGATCCTGTAATAACCACAACCCATTCCTTCTGCTTGCACTTGCAAATATCCAAGCAGCTGTTTCAAGTTATTTGAAGAGGCTAGAGACTGGTTTTACTTGATGTATCTGGGCTAATGGAAACTGATGATGTACATGACCTTTGATGAGTTCAAACTCTGTCAATCTGAAGGAAAATGAGAGACAGGAGCTAAAATTCCTTTCTTTGAGGTCTTCTTGCAGCTGTGAAGAGTTAATCTTATGTGGCTGTGAAAGGTTCAGAGAAGGTTGGTCCTGTCAGTAGAGAAGATTTCAGCACCTTCCAACCCACTCAACATTTTGTACACCTGTCTGTACCCAGAGCTCTCTGCAGTTCATTGATGAGCTGTCCCTTCCACTGTTGCCTTCTTCCAGGCTCCCCTAGCTCAGATTCATCTTCCAATCTCTTCCAGTGCTGCCCCACTCTTTCCTTTTCCCCAGCTCTAATTGTCTTTCTGCACTCATCCATTTGGCTTATGTCCCAGAGGAACAAAAATCACAGCAGGGACACATCAGATGTGAGGTCCCAGGTTTCCTTCTTCCTCTTCTTGCCTACTCACATGGTTGGAGTTTGGAGCAGGGTCTGCTCCTGTTGGTACTTTTTCTGCTGCAATCTCACACCATGGCTTTGGCCATACCCTAGGCACTTTCATACTAACATAATTACTAATATTATGTTATTAGCTGCAACAACCACCCCCAGAATCAGTGCTGCTCTCCTTCTCATTTCAAACCCTTGCAACAGCAGAGGAAGAATCCAACAGCAGGTCAGCTCATCCTCGACAGCCAGCCTTCCTAAAACCCATAAAACCAGACAAAAACATCAAATAAAAGATTCCCATGCTGCCCCATTTAACCCCTTTTCAATCTGCTCCTCTTTGCAACACCTCCAGCTTCTTCCATTTCTTCCAGCCACCTTTGCCTTGTTAACACATGCCTGCAGTTTTGGGCAAGCAGCTTTAAACCTCTGTTTTGAAATTTTATGAGGGAGAATATGAACATATTCTTTAACCCTGTGATTCAGGGATCCAAAGAACACAGAAATAATAAGCATTTTTTATATGGAATGAATACATGTGTGTGTCTAAACATGAAGTTTTAATGTATCCCCCAACCTGAAGAACCCTGTACCTGACTTCCCAGGGTGACAGAAGCCAGAGACAACAGCACAGACTACTTCTTTTCATAATAATGTACAAGCTTTTCATTCCACAAACAAATAGGTAAGCTTCTATTCTCGTGTCAGCCTTCTCCTCAAAGTGAACCTTTTAGAGCTACTTCCATAAACATCACTGGCATTCCCAGCATGAAGGACAAAAAGGCAGCTATAGCCACACTACACATCAGCAGCTACTCTGGCCAATGTCTGCAACTATTTTCAGCACAAGATCAACAAATGAATGTTTGCACAGCAGCATTTGCTCAGCAGAAATGTATAAACAAAAAAACCTCCAAGAATAACATGATGTGTTCACACAGTTTCAGGAATCTTCACTGCAGCTAACAGTCCTGATTAAAACCCAGGTGCTTCCTTCCAGCAGGGCCACTGGTACTGCAGGAGGACCTGAAACTCAGGGAAACCAGAGACATCTGAGAAAAGTCCATTTGTCTTCAACAGCAGTGTCACTACACTGAGAGCAGAAGGTCCAAACCCCCAGATGTGTCCCTCAGACAGGCACTTTGGCTCCAGTCCCCTTTTTGTACCCTTGAACAGGCTCACCTGCAAGCCAGCACACCCTTCCAACAATGCCACAACAATACAGGATGGGCAGCTTCTCATACCTGTAGAGCTTTGCTCTTCTACCAGATCCTGTTTTGGATCCTCCTACCCCCTTCTTACCCCGTCCCTTTCAGCTGTTTCTTATCTTGCATCCAACATGAACACCAAAGATTGGATCTCTATATAGGTACTTTGGGTTTTTCCACTTGATTTCCCTGGATTTTCTATTTGGTCTTTCAGCCTTACTGATCAGTTTTCATTGCACAAAGAGGAGGACACAAAACTGTGTGCAATCTGCAGAAATTAGATTTATTCTCTCTCTATTTCTCTGCCCCTTACATGTGGTTGTTTAGAGCTTACATTAAAATTGAAAATGTTGCTTTCTTTCTAGTCATTGAGTAACTCTTCCTTCCTTTCCTAATCCTTCAAGTGAGGAAAACAGGCAATAGAAGGATATTGTGCATGTTGGGATTTTTGTCTATCTCTCCAAAAGTATGATTAGTGAAATACTGTCTCTCCCTAGATTTACAATTGTAAAATGAGGTCAAAATCTCGTCCTTTAAGGGAAGTGTTGCTTTTGGAAATGATCAGAAACAGCCTCTTTCAAAACCAGGGATGCTGGCTGTTTGTAGTAATTCAACAATTGGTCTTAAGAACTTTGCTGAAATATTGCTAAATAAGGCATCTACTAACAAAAAAACCCCCTCAATGCTCCCAAATTCCTTGCAATGCCATTAGATTGTAAGCTCTGACAAGGTTAAATCTAATGTTATTCAAAGGCTGTTCCCTGCAGCACATTCCCTTTTGGTCATAGAATCATTGTCTTACTGTTTAAACATTCAGGCTTTCCTCTCTATTTCACAGTTCATAAAGCACCTTTATGGTACTGAGGTGGGGTTTTTTCTTCCCCAAAGAGAACAGAAGGCAGTTTGTTTTTCCAGCCTTGATTAAACCCTCCATCCCACAAGCAGTGAACCTGTGACAGTGCCCTACTGTTTTTATCCCTCCCTCTGTGAGGAAGGTGTTTCCTGCAGCCCCGGCGCAGGTGACCGTGCACACAGCACAGCTCATTAGCCCTGCTCTGCTGTCTGAGCCAAAAATCAACCTGTCTGAGCCAAAAATCAACCTGACTGAGCCAACAATATGTTTGGGCTTGGGACTCAGACTCAAATGAGGTCTCACCCAAAGCGAAGGTCGGCGACTTGGCACGAATTTCACTGTGCATGGAGAAAGCTTTTCTTCCAAACTGTTCATCAGGGAAGGTACAAATGACAACTAATATGGGCCTCATTAAAAATGAGTAGAGGAAACCCCTTGGAGAGGACAACAAGGCTCCCTCGCTATAAATTTTTTTTTTCAGTTCTTTTCTAAAGCTTTTATTTACATTACAGTAAAGACAATGTGGAGCTTAAAGAGAGCTGTGGGGCCTGGGGTTTAGGAGACTCCTTAGACTAATTATCGTGATGTGCACTATCAATTACTGTCCACTTAAGAAGAGAGGGTAATTCTGCAGGCAGAAATAAATCTTCAGAACTGAAGAATCTGGAGGAAAGGGAATAAAAGGAATTTTTTTTAATCAGCACTATTTTTTTTTAATGCTAAAACTCCATTGTCAAAACATTTCCCATCTTAAAATAACTAAAATAAAACAATCACTAATTTAAGAGCGGGAGAGAGAAGAGGAATGATATGTGAGACCTTTTCAATTGTGGATTTGTTTCTAGTACAATTCTTACAAGGATTTCACTCACACTCGAGCACTTCTGCCACAGTCAAGCCCTGAAATTGGAACTTCCAAATATGCTATTTTACATATGGTATCAGCATGTTCTTTCTTCCTCAGTAACAAAGGTTGTTGAAAATACAACTGATATACAACAATTAGACTGTATGAGAAATGCTTCCCTGCAGTCTACAGAGTTGCTGTGTTACGATATAATTGTCTAATGGCACATTTTTGTAAGGGCTCTCATGGTATTATGGGGGTATAATTTTATTTTTACAGGACTTGATAATAAGGTAAAGGCTGGTATTAACAGCCTTAGGAACTTATTACATAAACAGAGGTTGAGCATTAAAATTGAACTGGATTTGTGGCGTAGGCACTGAGTGGATAGCTTGCCACACCAAAAATTGTAACACATACAACTTTTCCCTCTTCACTGTTTTTTTTAAACTCTTTTATTCTTCTAAAGGTCAATCCCTCTCTCCAACAGAGAACACAACTTCTTCTCAAGATATATTTAGAAAATCTGTTTATTTTTCTCTGTTAACAGTTGTTTGGCAAAACAGCTTTCAAGGCATATATTGCTCATGCTTGTACCAGCAGTGCTACTCTGCTCTTCCAGAACAGCCCCCCAACATTAACCAGCTCATCTGTCCTCAAGGCACTTGTGGCTAGAGAAGGCACTCCTCTGCAAGCTGAGTGGGTGAGCGTGATGGGGCAACAAAATGTAAAAAGAGAGGAAAAAATCCAAATGCTTCCCTCTAAATTAGGGTATTTTTACTAAGAATAGCTCTACTTTTGCCAGAAGTTTTCTCCAGGGATCAACTGAAGGACCTGGGGGGAGAAGAAGGGATGCAGAGCAAAGAGGCTTTTTTTATAGCCAGCTCTGCTGCTTTCTGATCTATTTATTCATGCCATTAATCAAAAAGCTGAAATAGGAGTATTGTTATGCTAGAAAAAAAACAAAGAAATGATGACTGGGGTGAGAGGAATTCGTACTGGGCAAAGCCTGAAGGTCAACACTCCCCTAATGGGCCCCTCTATTCCCCTGAAAGTGATTTTTAACTTCAGGAGACAAAACCAGCAAATGAGAACCAGGTAACTTTGAACAGAGAAATGCAGCTTGATGGGAACTTAATGCCTGCAAAATCCAGGATTCTCTTTCTTTTCAAGCTTCTAACATGCAGGCTGTAAGCAGAAAAATGCAGACAAATGAGCAAACAGACAGAGAGCAAGGGCATAGCTCTTGCAAAACAGTGTTTGCCAGCACCCCCACCTTGCAGGGATGTGCACTCAGGGTGGATCAGCCCTGGTATGAGAGCTTAAGTCTGCTTGTGCCACAGAATGAAGTGGGATCCAGGGCCTGGAGGGTGTCCCCAGCACCGCGTGGGGTCAGGGCCCAGCGCTTTCCGACTGCCCAGGCTGCATTTGCCTTGCTCTTTGTTTCAGCTGAGCTTGGCCCAAACCACTGCCTTAATGGCAGCTTCCTCACCCTGAATAACCACTCCACAGCATCTCCAAATGCCCAGATGAGCTCCACACCTTCCTCAACCATTGTGCTGGTCTGGTTTCTCCCACCCTGCATCCCACTGCTGGGCAAGAACAGGCACTTCCCTTTCCTAACCCACCTGCATCAGTGAGAGGAGGCAGAAACACACTGGGGCAGAAGCAGATCAGTTGTTTTGGCACTTAAGCACTTAAAATAATTAGGAAGGCCACTCTCCACTCCCCACTTACAGTGGTGCTGGATATGGGTTCAGCAGAGGTCTCTGCTCCCTACACAACATGTTTTATACAGGAGGTTCATATTACATTTAAATCACGTTTGAATACCAAAGAGCATCATTGTCTCCAATTCCTTCGCTATCTTTCTTGCAATATTTTCTGTCAGAGGCTGAGAGAAAAAAGGAACCTTTTCCCCAGCTTCTGAAGGAAGGGGATCAAAGCCTTCCTTCACATCACACCTGTATATTTGCTGGTTTTTTTTCAAATGAACTGTACTGCAAATGTGTTCAAACACAGAGGCTTTCAAACCTCAGATGACCCAGCACATGCGAGAGGAGAGCTGGACCCTTTTGGACAGATCAACTGCAGCTGCCAAGGCAAAAGGTGGAAAGGCCTAATATCGTGAAAATTTAGCAAAATGTAGGAAGAAAATATCTCATCTACCAAAATCTAGAAAGCTCCTTGTCCAGCTCCTACCCAGCCAAACAGCAGTTCCAGTTTGGATTATCTAGAACAAAGAGTTAAGTATTCACACTGTGGCAAGCACACTGTGCTAAGTAGCCAGTGCTCAGAACCACATCAGGAGGTGTTTTGAACCACATTAGGATGTGGCCCCACAGCCATCACCCTGTTCTGTTGGAGAAACCAAGAGAAACAGCTCCCACACCTCAGGAAGGCACTGAACTCCCCATTTCCTTTCAGCATCCCCTCCCTCCTTTCAAGCCACAGCCCATCACTTCCCCTCTCAAACCCTGCCCTGGGTTTGCTGACCAGACATCTGCAGAGGTCACAGCAGAGCCATGGGGATCCTGCCTGGGGTTGGTGTCCTCCTGCCTGGGCAGGCACAGCTGGCAGAGGAGCAGCCTCACCTCGGGCTCCTCCTGATGCAGGGATGGAGAAGTTAAATTAAACTCTGTGGAGAGGGATGATTACAAAAAAGAACTTTCTCATCATTCCTGGGGCTCATAGGAACAGCGACAGACATATGCTGTACTTTATGGAGAAAGTGAAGTCATTTGCAAGGACAGTCAGATCAAAGCTGAGGCAGAGGGAGAGCAGGAAGGATGTGATTACCTCTGCTGGGATCCAACCAGAACCAGAGCAGCCCTCATGGGAAGGGTGAGGGGATATGCAGGGCCCAGTTTACACTGCAGTCAACTCCTGCAAGAATAATTTAATACCTGAAGGCTACCACAGGCACAACACTGCTCACTCACTATTCAGCTGTGCTCTATAATTATCTGTTAGAGGGATTTTCCTTCACTACAACAACCAGCTGTGCTGAAGAAATACAGACTTTCCATTTCAGGTCCTTCATGCATTTACCATCACATTCCTGTAATTTTTCAGTATTTATTTATACCTATTCTTCTTTCCAGTCCCCTTGCAATGAGTACTTCACTTAATTTTCTTATTTGCTCGTCTCTCATTGGCATGGGAAGAAATAGCACGTGTGTTACAGATAAAGACTGGCACAGCCTTTAAAACAGTACAGTGGATGAAAAGGCTGTTTTCAGCCTGAGTTTTCCTTCATTTAGCCTTTTACTGAAGGCACCTAAAGCAAGGAGAGAACTATATCCCTGCTGGTAAAAATGGTCTGTGGAGGAACCTCGCTGAAGCTTGGAGAGGAAATTACTCTTCATGCTATTTCAGGTTTACGTCTTTCCTAAGAACGGGCTGATCGTTAGCCCAGATAATGAAGACTGTTAATGTAATTAAGAACTCTGTTCTGGTGTTTTACAAAGCAAACAAATAAGTTCTGGAATTAATAAGCTGCAAGGTTAAGTGACACAGGGCAAAAGCAGGATTCTTCATTTGGATATGAGTGGTCCACAGCAAGACATTATTTAAAATTTGGTATTTAAAAGTGCAATTTCTAATTTAGGACACAGAGAAGGTTTTCCCTTTGAGGTATGTGTAATCTCTGAAAGGTCAGATCAATTTTAAGATTATGACCAGATGTATATTATCAATATGAGAAACTGCATCCTTCTTTAACCACAAAAACCAGGAGAGCAGGACCAAATTGCCTTGCTCTTCTTCCTGGTTATTATAGGTGGGTGGTATTTCCAAACTTGTCTATAAATCCATCATAAATAAGTTTTAGCAAACACCTATTTTTCTAGCAGTTTATTTATGTGATTAAATCATATATTGATATGTACTGGGTTAATACACAGTGCAACCCAAAGGCTGCTGTAGGCTCAGCCTAAACATGCACAGGTCCTTTCCAGGCCCAGAAGAGAGGCCTGGGGATTAGTATAAGCTGGATTTTATTCCTGAAAATGCTGCTGGTTCAGATTGTGCAGCCTGCTGAGGCAGCCACCCCAGGGAAACAGTGACACACTGCCTAATGAAGCAGCAGCTCCCCAAATCCCTTCCTCCTTGCCACAGGGTCTCACTACTTGCCTTGCACTGGGATTTGCCTCTGTCACAAAACCTACAGAAAATTAATGGTGCCCCTCCAAAAGTAATGACTTTTCTACCAAACTGCCACCACCATGATGGAAGAGCTGGGAGTGCTAAGTGGAGGCTGCAACCACAGACACAACCATGCCACATTTTTTAAAATGCTGCCTAGCAGATGCTGTGCTTCATAGGAAGGTAGTTAAAGTCAGATATAAATAAATAAGATCAGATAACTTCAGACACATGATATTAAATAATGGCAAAGCGTTTTAACTACACGGTAGGTTGGTGGTTTTCCTGTGTAAAGACATTTTAAGCTCACTTGTACAATTTGGAAGTGATATAATTTTTTTTAACTCAAGAGCTCCGTTTCTTTGAAAACTCATTTGTCTGTGATGAGAGCAACAACATGGCTCTGTTGCTGTCTACTTATTTTGCTAACCTGTGAACCTAAGGAAATGGTAACATTTTCATTTCTTACTGCGGAAAAAAAAGAACCTCAAATACACTCTCATGTCATTTGCCTAAATCTTGTTTGGACAGCTTGCACGTCTCACAATTTTCCTGTTATCACTAGCTCCTCTGAATTAGAGTGAGAGCAGGGAGATAAATGCAATACTGCAATGTACAGCTCGATACTGAAGATCACTCTGCTGTGACATGCCTTGCACTTCAGCACTAACACATGATATGGCTATCTCAGGTTTGAGGAGATTGGACAGCCTGCAATATATTAACACACTTTTCATTTCAGAGATAGTGTCAGGAGCTGAAAAACAACTCTGGTTCACCATGCCTTGGTTATTTCCCCTCAGGTCTTTTCTTCCCACACCAGATGTGTGGGAGCAGCAACAGCCTCACCTCGCACAGGCAGGGCACCATGATCAGAAACCAAGTGCTGGGGTTAAGGTAGAGTGAGAAAAGCCCATAAGGTCACTTTTTCTGCAGCTTAAAAAATTAACATTCTGAAAGACAACTTGCAGCAATTCCTATTTTTAAGTTTCTCAAAGGAGCTTTGAGATAATTTTAAGAAGTCCACTGTAAGACATTTGACATCCGGAAAGGAGAACAGTCTCTGGCTGCAGAAGTGCTTTTTCTTTCTTCCAAGCCTACATGAAAAGTGTCACTGGCACAGCCAGGACAGAGAGAGATGCACAGCCCAGGGTTTCATTTAGTTTTGTTTCTTTTTCTTAACCGACCCAGCTTGATGCTGGCGCCTGGCTACACTTTGAGCTGCCCCTGAGCCAGTCATGCTTTGCTTGTGTGGCTGACTGCTGAACTGGCAAAAGCTGCCTTCACAAAACCCCTTTTGCCAGAACACATTTTTGTGTTTGCATTAAAGAAGAAGAAATTTAGATAAGGCTTTTGCCAACAATATTTTGGTCTATTGGAGCAGACGTTACAGAGTGATAAAATAAACCACTATTTCCTCAGTGTTTTAGCTCTTCAGTCCAAGAGCTGAATTTGCTCCTCACAAAGGAACTCAGTGATAGATGGGTAAGTGTAAGGAGAAGAGCAGAGCAGCCATGCCTGTTTCAGCTGCTCTGTAAGTTGTGAGATGTGCAGAAATATTAAAAAGAGGGGGTGAAAAAAGCTGGAGAAGACATTTCTACAAGGATTAAAAGCATTTCTGGAAGAATAGAAACAACTCACACTTGAAAAAGCTCCTCAATTTAGATGACATTACTTTTTTTTTATTTGGTTGCTAAAAGTATCTTTACAGAGAGCATTATAAAAAGACAAGACCTCAAAAAATCAAAACATACATTTAACTATTCCCTCATGGTTTGCATGACTCTTAAATGCACAGGTCTTGCTGAAGTGAACAGACAAATACAGGAAACACAAGGTGATGAGGAGTGCACACACTTCATTACAAGCCAGCACTTGGTATTTTTCTCAGTTACAGAGAGGTTTTAGGACGCTGGTGACTAATACAGTTCCCTAATCCTTGGTCAGCTTTAGAAACCTTCCTCATAAGGCCAAGGTCAGGACAAGGCTACTTCCTTAATAAAAGAGGGAATATGGCATCTCTAATGATTGCTTCTGGCTGTTTTTCTCCTTGCCTACAAGAAGGCCACAGTGAACATTTGCTTTCTTAAAGTGATGCAGAGCTCTCTCTTTACCAGCAGACAGACACTCACTGCCCACCAAGAACCTGAAGGTGGACTTGCAAGATTGCAAGGAAGTTTCAGGTCAAAGACCACAAGTTTAGTGCTTCCTTCACAGGGAAGTTCAGTTAAGGTGGTAGAATCCTGTTAGCATGCAATGGCTTAGTGTCTTAGATAACCTACTATTTATTTTAATGTTACCCACCTGAGGGAGGCTCCCCTAATGAATCTATTTTTGTAGTGTCATGAAGGTTGAAGTTTAGAGCTAAGTTTAGAGCAGTCATATAAAAAATATCAAACCAGGAAATAGCTTAATTGAAGCAGAGAGTAATCACAGCAAATTACAGTGAAATTTCTATGGGATTACATTTTGCATTCCCCAAACAAGCACAGGAATTCAGTTCACAGTCTTCTCAGTTTGCTGAGAATTCACTTTAAGGATATGCTATGTAAGTAACATAATATGATGCCATAAAAGCTGTCTCAGAAGTTACAGTCTGAGATCTTTTGTGTCCCTGTGGGAAGCCTGTGCTGGAGCTGGCTCCTGGCAGGAGTGGTGGCCCTGGCAGAGAGGTGGCCCCTGGGGCAGGTTTACTGGCAGGACCTGAGATGCTGCTGGGATCCACACTGGAGCAGTTTGTGACCATGGGAAGGACTCAGCTTGGAGAAGTTCATGGAGGACTGGCTCCTGTGGGAGGGACCCCACCCTGGAGCAGGGGAGGAGTGTGAGGAGTCCTCCCCTGAGGAGGAAGGAGCAGCAGAGACAAGGTGTGAGGAACTGACCACAGCCCCATTCCTGTCCACTTGTGCCACAGGGAGGAGAGGAAGGTAGAGAAAAACACAAGTAATGGAAGAAAGGAGGGGCAGGGGAAAGGTTTTTAAGATTCGATTTTACTTTCTCATTACCCTGCTCTGGTTTGTTTGGTGATAATTTCAATTAATTTTTCCCCAAGTCAAGTCTGTTTACCCCAAGATAGTAATGTGTGAATTATCTTTCCCTGCCCTTAACTCAGATTATAAACCTTTTGTTTTGTCTCCCCTGTCCAGCTGAAGAGGGGGAGTGATAGAGCAGCTTTGGTGGACACCTGGCACCCAGGCAGAGTCAAACAACCACGCTGGGATTCACAGGGCACTTCCACAAATCCTGCAGAGTTTAATCTCTTCCCACTAACAAACCCAGGTGTTTCACAAGGAGCATCTGTGGTCAGAACCAGACCCAGCTGCCTCCAACACCTCCTCTGAAACAGTATTTAAACAGCTGGCATATATACAGTATATACAGGTCATCTCTTTCATCCAGGCTTTGCAGCCCACAGTCCAGTAAGAAAATAAAAAGAATTTCACATCACTTTTTGCCACATGTGGGGAATTTTTCTGCTTTTCAACAGGCCTCCAACATGAGAGAAAAGTGGGAACTTTTGACATCACTCAGTTACTACTGCACAGTTCTGGATGGTTTTTAGTGAAAAAAACAAGTTGCCTTTTCAATAACTGTATCACTGCAAAACTCTCAAGGATAATTCTTGGTAACAGCCACCATAAATACACTGGAACATGCACAGAGCCACAGCCTAACCCTAAGAAAGGCAAAACAAGTTTCACTACTAAATTTAGAAAGACCTCAAAATGGTCGATATTGAGAAACACAAAATAAGATTTCAGCCCATAAGGGGAAAAAGAAGAAAAAAAAAAAATGAGGAAGAGAGAAGCATGTGAATGGGATATTGTGTATTAACTGTAAGAAGAGGAATTTCATAAACCAGAAGCCATGTGGCCACTTAAGATGATCTATGAATATTATACTTAAAAGATCTACATGATCTGCTACAGAGCAGTTACCTTTTCAGAAGAAAGCATTTCCCAATAGGAAAAGCCCCTTATGTTCAGCCTTTTTATAAGTTTATAGCAATACAAAAAGGAAAACAAGATTAAAGATCCTGTGGCTGTATAGTTTAATACTCCTAATTTACTTACCAATGCTTTGGTGTTTTAATACCAAATTATTCCCCCAAACTTTTACATTTTCTACAGCACTAAGCCAAGGAGTTGGGCTGCTGTCCTTACTTATGAGCTTTTAGGGGGGGACTGGAAAAGATACAAAATCTGCCTGAAAGGCTTTGCCATCTTTGTGTTACTGCAAGTGGTGGAGAGTGGCCCATGTTTTGCTAAAAATTAACAGTGTGCCTTCTTCAAGGACACTAGATAGAAATATGGCACCTGGGCCTGTGGCTTCCATATTTTCTTCTACAAAATCCCAAGAAGAGATAAAACACAGTATTTTTTTCAGGGCAGTTACAGCCAGCTGTCCACACCTGTGTGGATGCACAGGTTGAAAGGGCAGTGTGTACACAGGGGCCACTTCTCCACACACCCCAGCTGGAGGGGCAGAGATGCTCTGAACAGCTGCCCAGGCAGCAGGTGGATGGGAATTATTTCCAGGCACAATTCTAACACTGCTGCCATGGCAAATCCACATTTACCAGCTGGCACAGTGCCTAAAATGAATTCTGAGCCTACTGATTTAAAATCAGATCACCTAATACTGATACCACCCTTGTGCATTCATGGATTGTCTTTCCACAGGTCAGCAGATCCCAAACTACTCTTGAACTGAACACCAGAGTTTCTCTGTGCATAAAACATTTTAAGACTAAAACTTTGAAAGACAGGCAAGAGTTGCAATTGCAAGCTCAGCCTTATAGGATGGCTCAGCTCAAATGCAGGGTTAGAATTAAAGAACAAGCTCCCAGCCTTTATGGGAAGCTCCAGATCATGCCCAGCTCCAGAGGCCAGGCACAGCACAGGGGTGGCCCATGGACCAAGTGAGTAGGTACTTCCCAAGCTGGGAGCAGGAAGGTGACAACTCCTGTACATGATGGGAGTTGTAACAGCAGGTGCACTCAAGGGCTGGTGTCAGTTTTTGTCACTCATGTCCCATCCCTGAACTTGACATGAGACTTTTGATCTCCCAGGAAAGTCTTTGTTAATTGGCATGTAGCAGCAAAGACCACAGGGATGTTATAGTTTTCTGCTTTTCTTCCAAAGAACAAAAATTGGCACGTTAGGAAAAGAAAGGTCTTCAAGGAAAGCTAAATCAAAGCCCAGAATCTCATTTAGTGTCTCTACTTCCAGACAAGGCTGAATTCAGGAACAGAGAATAAGAGATAGAGAGCTTAGAAATGAAAATAAGAATGTTTTCGTTACCTTTTCTGCAAGCCAGCCTAGATGCCTAATCTCTCGGCTTCCAGCAATCCCTGCTTTACCCAGCTGGTCTCTGACCTCTGCAATCACCCTGGGGATGAGCTCACTGGCACTGGAGTGGATGGCATTGAACCAGGCCTGGGCTGTAGCTGAGTCCTTACTCCTGAGCACCACGGTGTGCTTGGCATCAGGTGAATGAACTTCAATAATTCTAGAAAAATGGGGGGAAAAACATTATGTTCATTCATGTACTAACAGGCAACTAAATTTATTACCTTTTTTAGTGAATGCAATGAGTTAAAAAAAGGATACTGAGACCTAGCACTAAAAACTTACCTTTACAGCACCTGAATAGAGTAGGATCATCCTAATTGAAGCCAGGTCTCTATTGGAGTTATGATAACATCCTTGAGAAGGGGATTTGCCAGTGCTGATGCAATCCCACATACAGCACCTCAACAGGAGTTTCAGATAGAGAGGCAGGAGGAACATTCACTGACATGGAAGCACTGCCCAGGACTGCAAACTGCATGGAAGGTGACTGTGGAGAAGCCAGGGATAAGCTGCTGCCTTTCTTAGCTGGGTATCATGGCCCAAGCAGAGTTTTCCAGTGTGTTTATTTTACACATGCAGAGATAAATGAAAATCATCCTCAGAGGAATTTTCCTAGGATTGTTCTTGGTTTCAGTGATACAACTATGCATTAACCAGAGGCCTAGCACAACTGGCCTTCTCCAGGAGTTACCAGCATCCTCAGTGCTCCATTTAGATCCTGCTAACAACGGCAACAAGAAGGTGCTAACAACAACCATGTGATTGCTGCTGGCAAGCACCTTTCACAGATTTTCAAACACCTGTAGAAAGAAATGAGTTTTGTTTCAAAGAAAACATTCCTACTGGACTATCCTGTGGGTTTCCACCGTGGTTTGCAAAGCACAACTGAACACAGGTTTCAGGAAAACGAATCCTGCTCATTGTGGTTATGGGACCTGTGCCAACACCTCTGCTAACAACAACAACAACAAAAGTGCTTTGACAGGCAGCTGCAGCTATTCCAGCTCTGCTCTTAGTGCAGTTATTCGTTATTAGTGGGGCTTTGTGGGCCATTTTACTTGAACATCTGTTAAACAACCCACAAAGTAATAGCCTGTTTTATCTTTATGTGGCAATTATAAAACAAAGCCCCGGTCATTGCCCATCACTCAACTCTGTATCACATTTGTGCTTTTTTATTATAAAAGTACAGTGACAGCCCTGAATGTTACTCTCACAAATTCGACCTGGGATCTGAGCCTAAGCATGTACTTCTGTCCTGTGTATGGCTGCCCAGTCTCTGGGACACACAATGACTCCTTTCTGCAGCAGAAAATTAATTAGTTCAGTGGAATTTATTCAGGTTGAGGTTCAAAACAGGACTGTAACACAAATATTTGTTGTGCAATTATGAAATCCTGCAATTTGGACTTAACTAACAATTAAGAGGTTTTAATTATTTGGTTAAACCAGAGAGAATCCAAAACAGAGGGTGACTTGATCTGCACAGCTCTCTGGGGCTCAGAGAGGAAGGATCCCTGGTTTCGTGTTTGTCCATTTTGGGAAGGGGATGTTTCCACGTAGACACTGTTCTAAATATAGAAAAGGTCATGATTTTCCAAACTCAGCAGCTGAACTGTTCAGGGTCCTAAATCACTGGATAGCTTAAGAAGTGGCGTGATTTTTCAGGAAGCACTGAGCCAACACAGTAATGTATGTTTCCTCAGCAAAGCTGCTGCAGCTCAGCACTCTCTGGAAATTAATGCTCTTATTTAGCCACTCCAGGATGCACCAAACATTCAGTTTCAGGTACTAAAACAAAATTCCTTGATGCATGATGGCAGTCTTGTGAACCAGAAAACTGTATTTACAGATAGGCACGTTCCAAGTCACACTCTAAGTTTTTTTCTGAACTGCTAGAACAGCCATCTCCTTCATGGTTGTGATTTATTCATTTGTGTCCACTGATCATTATGATCAAGCCATGCCCCAGACTGTCTTTCCATCACAAACACAGCTCTCCCACTGCTGAGTCCCACTGTGACTGAACTGGAGTTGGAGTGTGTTCTTGCAGGCAGCCACCCCAAAAACAAACTAGACAGGCTTGGATTTTCAAAATACATTGTGGTAATCACTGAAATGTTGCTTATTACTTAAAGAACAGTTTTTGGCAGGAGATCTTACAGCATTTCATAAATGAGGTCAGTGACAGCATCCTCATTTTGCCAACAAAAAAGTGGAAAAGTGAAGAACCCAGACAAGGCAGGGAACAGGCCAGGAGCAGCAATTAGGATTTTCAGTCCTTTGTCTCCCATTTTAATAGTTCTTTCAAAACCAAAAATTATTTGGACAACACAGCAGTATTGTGCTGCATTTGAAAAATGTTAACACAACATATAGACTGTGTGAAACAAAGCTCTTCACAAAACCTGTGGTTTATCCACCTACAAACTCGCTGCACATCATGCAGTAAAAAAAGTGCTAAACAGACTCTCAAGTGCTAAAAGACTCAGAAGAAAGTGCTGCTTTTTTAGTTGCAAAGGAGCAGCAGCAAACTTGTGTGATTTCTTTTTAAGTTAGAGTTGCAGCAGGTTTTGACTTAAATTATTGAGAGCTGAAAGAGCTTCCAAATGGCAACTTGCTTGCCTCCAATTTGTAATTCTTCCTTCAAACAAGTGGATTAACATACAAACAGGTATTTTAGTAGTTGGGCCTTCATCAAAGTGTACTTTCCTTGATGGTGACTATTTAAGTATTTGTGCAAGAGTTCTATCCCCTAAAATAATGAACATAATAATGAACATTTAGACAGTTTGGGAATGCTTGTCAGTCACCAAGTTTGATGGTGATGCATTTACAGTTGCAGAAAGTCTTTCTTGTTCCATGAGCTGAGTAACAAAATGACTGGACAATACTACTACACTTCTCAAAAGTTAGTACAAAACAGGAATATGGGCTGCTTTGACAGTGCTGAAAATTATTCTGTTTGTCCATGGCACTTGTCCACTCCCAGAAATACATCTGCAAGCATCATTCCTTAGCAAGCTGCTATATAGGGCAACTTTTATTTACACACCTTAAAGTCTAAATCCTCAACGGTCTGAACTCTGCTACTGGTGATTGCTGTAAGATCTGGACTAGAAAACCTTAGGAAACCAAGCCTGCAGATTTCACCAAAAACCCAGGATTCCTCTCTACAGTCAACTGGGATGGAGATACTAAAAGAAACTTTAAATCTTCCCAGAAACCCATGGGCTCTGTCTGCAATCAGATGCTGAAAGTGCTGCATCCCTATAAACTTTCTTTTTCTGCCTTTCAGCCCACGCTGCTTTGATTCACCAATCCAATTGGATGATGCTTTGTGTACAGCAGCTGACTGATGGCATTTCCATACTTTCTGAAAAGCAAAAAAATACCAGTGACCTTAGTAAACTCCAAGACTAAGGCACTTAAATGTTTCCAGCAGTCCAGCCATTATAGTTTTGATTTGTTCCTTGGCTAAACTGACCACCTCTTACTGACTTCTGTTTATCTGCAGTTCAGTGATAAAGTTCCCTTAATTCCCCACTGAACTGAAATATTTAGGGCAATGCCACAGCTGTGTTTATTCTCACACTCCACCACAGTTATGTAAATACTGCATATGGAGCTGTTTCTGATAAAGCCCATACCAACCCAAAGGAATTATATGTTAGCTCTAGATGACTGCCAAGATGCACGGCATCTCTCCAGCTTGGCAGTGCATATGAATGATATCACATTTTCTCAGAGATCATTTGGCAAACCTTGTAATAAAAGAGTAATTTTCTCTCTCCTTCTCAAAGACCCTCAGTGAGCTGAGGAGTGTTTCCAGCATCCTTCTCCACCCGCAGAACACGGAGGTGACACAAACCCCAGTGATTCCCAATGCTGTAACCTGGCATGCAAGAGGAAAACTGCCTCCCTCGCTTCATCAGACTCTTTACTTTACAGAGGATCAGAAGAAGTTGAAAGCAAATGATTGGTAGACCATACTCATTCCACTTTTGATAAAGCTTCTTTCTGTAGGAGTGTTCATTATCTATGAAATACCTTTTATCAAAACTCTTGAAAGTACTTCTGCCACCAGCATTGGCTCAGGACCAAATCAGGCACTGAGTTACACTTCATGACTCTTCCTCTGGGTCAGATTATGTATTCAGTGACTGATTAAAGTGTGGAGTAAATCCCTTGAAGTTAGTGATAAGCTGGAGCCAGAGTTATTCAAGTCCATCACACCACTTTGATTTTGCACTGGCACAGTGAGGAACAAAATAGTCTGTCACTGACTTTGCAAACTTAAAGATGAATCAAAGGCCAAACTGTTCACTCTGTCACTATTCACCTCTATCACTGCACATGAAACCACAGTAAGTAATTTTGGTTTTTTCTGAATGTACAAACATAGAAGCCTTTCCAGGAAAATGAGGATTTAGAAGAACACAACCTGATATATATTTAAATAGTTGTAGGTTTTGTTATAAAATAAATTTTAAAAAACTGTTAAGATTCTTTTGAATTCTACATGCAGCATCAGGAGATGAACCAGGAACAGAACACATTAAAATTAAGCAATGGAAACTTTGGGCTTAGTCTGCAAGGAAAATATTCCAGAGAGAGACTGTTAGGCTTGCAATAAATTCCCCAGCATACTCTCTGAAGAAGCATCTTCATTTGATGAACCTAAATGGAGGTGAAAGCAATTTTACCAAGCAAGTGCTGCTTGGTAATCAAGTGGAATTTTCCTGTGTGGAAGGCTCTCGGTCCCCTCGCTGTCAGAAGGGCACTTGCTGTATTAACAGTCACTCGGTGACTTGCAGCTTACAGTGCTAAAAATGATGTAGATACTTTCCTGGGAGCTGGACTAGACTGATGTCCCACCAGAGGGTGTATATATCACTAATGAGCTGTCACAGTTGATTTCACTTCTATTTGCCACCAGCTGGGCTTTAATAAAAGGGATATCAGTGGAGTTGTGCCACATGCAAGTAAAGAAAGGATCTGGTTCTGCAGTGGACTTGCTCACACCACTGCATGCAGATGCTGACCAATCTGCAGAGACAGCACACACTGCCTTCTCCACCCAGAGCAACCACAAAAGTAATTGAATAGTTTCAAATTGTGTATGGATAGTAAAGAGCAGGACTCTTACACCACAGTGCCCAAAAAACCTCTTATCTTTTACTTTCTTGATTTTTTTTCTTTTCTATTCTGGTTGTAATTGTACTGAATATTGGTAACCCAGGAATAGAGAGTCCAGCCTTCTTCACAGTGGATTCAGCACAAAACAATGGCAAAAGTGCTGTTTCAAGGAGCAGCTGGGGTCAATTATTTGGGAAAAGCCCCACAAACAGCATTATTTCACAGAGATGTCAGCAATTTGATTTAACTTTAGAAGATGCTGAAATTTTAAGAACAGAAGATGTGACTGGTATATTCAGTACACTGACCACAGCTCCCTGAAGCAAAGCCACAGCCAAACTCAAAGCAGCAGCAGCAAAGCAAACCTCCTGCAGCTGGAAGTGCATCTGGGCTTGGCAAGGAGCATATGACTGCAGGTAGGGACAGTGGTAAACGACCCCTGCAAATGGAGAAGAGGGTGGAGGGTCTCATGCTGCTGCATCAGTAAGAGATCATGGGTTTGAGATGAATTAGATGTCTTCTGAGAAGGAATGCCACTGCTGCTGATAGGAAGTGCTGTAGTAGGGCTCAGGGGAAAGAAGAGGATGTGATCCACGAGCATGAGTGAAAACTGATATGGAAACAGGAAAAATTAGTAGGGCTGCTGACAGATCAGCTCTGTCTTGTAGATGAATTGTCACAGAAGAAAGTCTTGCTGGAAGAGAGAAACAGCAGGTCCACCTTATCTAGCAGGATATGTCTCAATGTCTCATCATGTTATATACCTACTTTTTGGTTTCCATGATAAAGAATCCCAAGGATCACTGCTTACTTGCCAAGTGAACCAAAACAAAAGCCAGATAACCATGACTACAAAGCCACAAATTCCCTCTGGATCAATTATTGGCCTCTGAGTGCTGTGGGGAGAGGCACCACCTGGGAGCCAGTCTCCCAGAGATACTGCCAGCTTCTTTGGGGACAGGTGCATGGGTCACCTCCTGACACTTCCATGACTGGCAGACCCATCTTCCCATTGAACAGACACAGAGACTGCTGGACTCTTCACAAAAGTGATGAGAAGAAGTACCAACCTCAGCAAAACTCTCACTACAGTAAAACAGGAATTTCCATCAGCAGAACACAACCTAAGCACTAAGGTTCAGCCTCAGCACCTGCCAACACTGAGCTGGGGCACCTCTGATGGCAGCTCACCACCCAGAGCTCACACTGAGGATGTCACTTGCTGCCATACCTGTGACTACACAAGGTGCAAGAGGGAGCAGCTTTAAATACACCAGCTGAAAATCCTGACCCTCAATTAATGGCAGATCAGGCCAGACCAGAGCTGTGAGACCAAAATCCAATTTGCAGATGGGCTGGTAAGTGAGGGAAAGCCCAGCACTGAGCACAGGCCAACAGCCAGACAGGAAAAAAGGCCTCCAGGCTGTCACTCTCTCCAAGCCATAACACAAAGACTGTGAGGACTGGGAGCACAGCAGGAAACTGAAACCCTTGCACATCAACTTCCTTTCTTTGGGAGATCTCAGGGGTCTTTAAACTGCTCTTCAAGATTATTGAGCAGCAGCTTGGATGTCAGCACTTACATGCCTGTACATAAAAACATGATTAACTATTTGTTCTCCTCTGCCCTGCAGCACTCCCACTGCTCTTCCTTTCCCTTTATTCTGTGACACATTTCTTGGAGCATTTCTCTTTCTCCATCATTCCAGAGCTTTGGTTTTTTTCTTTTTTACAAAAGTGTTTGTTAAGTAAAGTCTGTTGAAGTCTTCACTCTCTGGGTTTGTTGCTCTGCCTTGATGGTTGGCTTCTTCCTTTATCACTTTTTCTTAATTTGTGCTTCTCTCTTCCCTCCATTCATTTCTCAAGGCAGTTTCCTTTTTTTTTTTTTTGTTCCTCTTCACCTGATTAATTTCCAGTTCCTTTGTTCTTATTTCCATTACTCAGCTCAACCCACTACAGTTGAAGCTGATTGGAAAAATCAAAATTCTTTGACTTTTTCAAAACTCCCCTAACTGAAGCAATGGCTGAAAAAAACCCCAAAATGCAACACAAAAACCCATCAGCATATATATTTTTTTTCACTATTTAAATATTTTCACAGGAAAGAAAGGCTTTGGTTAAAAGCTTGTTAATCAAAAATCCAGCTGAAAGCATTCTTCCAGCCACAGTTACTGCCATCTCTTCACCCACATCCTTCCTCACCCAGCTCACAATGACACATTTTATTCCTGTCAGGTCATGTTCAGCCCAGCTCACACATAGACACACACAAATATACATAAAGTTTTATTTATATTCACATATATATGCACACATAACCAGACACTGCTTTTGAGTTACACACATGCAGGAGGTTTACCCATTCCTATTTGATTTATGCTGGAGATGGGAAGGACACCAGGAGCTCACCTGTCTGGCCCAGAAGGATGGGGAAGGGAAAAAGCCCCATGCCATTATGCCAGGGGAAAAGATTCAACTTTTTTTTTCAAGAAAATGAGCCTAGCCCCAGATTCACCAGAGCCTGCAGAAACTGAAGGTCAGTCCCAACATGCTGTAACTACCCAGCTCTACACTGGCATCTCAAACACTCTGCAGGAAAACTCAGGGGTTTCCACTGGGTCCCCAGATCCTGGCACATCTCCCAGTAGTTCATTCCTCAAACCATTGCCCAGAGACTACAGAAGTCTTTAGGAAATTAGAAACCTATTTTAACATGATTTAACAAAACAAGAATTAAATCCTGAAGAAACAAAAAATTAATGAAGTTCACCCTAGTTTGGTGATTTGTATCAAAAAAGAAAAAAAGCTCATCTTTAAGGGAGGTACAGTCCTACAGAAGTGTCTGATATTAGTGGCCTTTCAAGAAAGATGAGAAGAAACTGAGGCTAAGAGAAAAACTGGTATGACACAGACTAAAACTGTTTGGCTGATGGGGAGTTTCCCAAATTATAGAAAACAATTGTTCTGCATAATGAAAAACAAACTGAAAAATCACCGTTTCTGCCTGGAGGCGTCAGAGCTCCAGCTCCTACAGGTTTGGAAAATTGCCCCTCATCAAGACAGACAACTGCAGCTTGCAAAATGCACAGCAATTGCAGAGCTGCCCAAAAAGCAGATGATGTAGATGACAGAGAACTGTTAGACAACCAATTATAGAACCATTAATTATTAGTTCTATCAGTTAATGAATTATTAATTTAGCAGTTAATGACTTGCCCCCAAAATACTGTGATGAGAGAAAAAAAGCAATGTTACAGGTCCCTCATGGGACAGCCCTAGCCCTGAAGGCACTGACCCTGGCTACTGAGAAGGGTCCCACAGCCATGCAATGTACAAGGAGGAAGAGGAGGCCTTCTCCATGACCCATCCCACAACTCCACTCCTGTTGCCCACACCCCAACTTCTTCCTTCTCCTACCCTCAGAGTCCTGAAGGGGATGCAGCCAATGCCTTTTTAGCTAAATTACCTAACTTCTCTCAGCTTGAAAGAGGCAACAGTACATAAACCTCAAGTGCTGCCTACTTGTTCATCCAATAAAGAGCAGATTAGCAGTTACAGCACTAAAACCAAACAGGAACATGACAAGAGACAACCAACTTCACACAAAAACTGGATTTGGATCCATTACACAGTTGGAAGCTAAGGTTAAAAACACATCTTCATCATGACTTTAAATTCACAGCTTTTTGTGGACAAGGCTGTAAAAGGTTTCTAACAGACCAAGCATACTGTGATATTGTAGCACAAAAGGGTGATTTAGGAATGAGGGGAGAGTCAACCAGAGTTTCACCCTGATTATCTCACTTTTGTTCTTTTCTGGATTTGAATTACACTCTTTCAAGTTGCTTCACTTTAATGTTGGATTGTTGATATAGTAATCTAAGGAGATAATAAACACAGCCCACCAGGAAAAAAACCAAACACTAACAAAAACTCTTGATATAAATTAGACTGACTCAGCAGGCTCAATGACTTCTTCAAAGGACTTATTGATATTCATACAGTAAAACATGTCTGTACCAATAATGATAATTAACTGCTAAGTGCCTTTCATCCAAGGATCTCAAGCTGTAGCTCACAACAACACTATGAATTAAGTATGGTCTCTGCATTTCACAGAGGTTCTACAGCCAGAGAGCAGCTCAATAACAACACAAGGACCAAAGCACAAATTCCTTGAGGAGGTGTGGAGGGCAAGTTTTAATACTGGTAATGTGCCCATTCAGTATCTTTCTCTATGCTCTCTCCCCCATACAAAAGTAAGTTCTTTGTCTTTCCTTTGCCTAACTACAACACACAGACACATAAAAAAGACCCAAGATTTCTAAACCAGAGCCCAATCCAGCTAAATGTGTACTGTGCACTAGGGAAAAAAAATTCCCTCCTCCCCAGGAAGCCCCACAGAATGCAGATGTCCAGCAGGACTGAGACAGCTCCAGCATGTCAGCAGTGCCAGCACAGTGCTGGAAGGGGCCACCACCTCCTTGCTCCTGGGTCCAGGGCTCAGCCTTTGCCCAGCACCCAACCCCACCTGTGCTTGCCACTGCCAGTTCAGTCAGTGCTATCAAACTACCTCCCAGGAGGCAGAAAACAAGAGAAGTGTGTCCTGTGCTGTCCAAGAGCGGCTGTAACTCAATTCTCTGGTCACTCTCTGTGGCAGAGCCCTGCCCTCTGTGAGCTACAAATGTAAGTGTGACTTGGGGAAACCATTCCCCCAACAGCAGAGAAAAACCCAGGCTGCAAAGGTGCACCCCTAAGCCCCATGGCCCTTCAAGGAGAACTGGGATGGTCCTGCTCACTGAGCAGGGGACAGGCAGGGTGGGGCAGGAGCCAGACCATGGTTCCATCAACAAGATACCCAGAACCTTCTCTAATACTTGCCTCCCTGCCCCTCAGTTCCCCTTAAGTTATATAAGCAGGGACTTGAAGGAGCTCCTTGGTCTTTCATTCCCTCATCTGCTTCAAGATGTTTGTCTTTTCATTGCATTTTTACAATCTTCTGTCTATGTTTTATATTTGTTGTGAACATTCATGACTCAAGTTTTTTGATGCAAGGACTTGTTTCTATTGTGTCATATTAAATCTGTTTGAAACTCAGTTTTTTCTTAAAGAAGCTTCAACTTTTGTTTTCATGTCTTATTGTAACAAAAGTAAATACATGCAAATCCACTAGAATTTGTTTTATATGTAAGATTTTGAAATGCCATTTTAGAATCACACTGTGCTATTTCATTCTGCATAAGTTACATACTTATACACCAACTACAGTTCAAAATGTTAATTCTCACTGACACTATAACTGTGCATTATTGTCATTACTGTTATTAAATAATGTAAGGAGAAATTTTTGTTTAAAACTGTGTGTAAAAGGAAGTTTGGGGAGCAACAGCTTTGCAATAGATCTTGTGAATACTTCGTTCAGTGAATCAGTATTTCCCAACGAAAACAAAAAAATTAAAACA
The DNA here is from genome assembly GCA_013398075.1 of Notiomystis cincta. Classification (NCBI taxonomy): domain Eukaryota; kingdom Metazoa; phylum Chordata; class Aves; order Passeriformes; family Notiomystidae; genus Notiomystis; species Notiomystis cincta. The sequence continues at coordinate 25,330 of VZRX01004481.1, read as the reverse complement.
AACAAACAAAAAGTAATGAAGCTGCTTGAATCTATTGCTGCCTTTAGAGTAAATAGGTTTCAGTCTGGCCTGTTCTGCACCTCCTTGATGCCTTGGGAAGCTCAGGTAATTCCCAGATATAGCTCATTGTGCAGAGTGCAGAATGAATGGATACCAGCCAGTTCCTCTGCCACCTTGTTGAGGGCTGACCCTGAATTCCAGGCACCACCAAAGTCACTCTGTCACTCCCCTCCACTAGTGAACTGGGGACAGAAAATACAACAGGTTCCTAAGCTGAGATAAGGGCCAGAAGCAATTGCTCACCAAATACCATCACAGACAAAACAGGCTCCAACTTAGGGAAATTAATTGAATTTATTACTTACAAAATCAGAGCAGGATACTGAGAAGTAAAATAAATCATGAAAACAGCTCCCTCCCACCCCTTTCCTTCCCAGGCTCTACCTACTCCCCTCCAGTGGCACAGGGAGACAGGGAATGAGGGTTACACAGCTCATCACAGGTCGTTTCTGCTGCTGCTCAGGGACAGGAGTCCTTCCCCTGCTACAGCAAGAGGTTCCTCCCATGGGACACAGTTCTTGACAAACTTCTGATATGAGTCCATCCCACAGGCTGCAGATCTTCCTGAACCATTCCAGTGTGGGTCCCTTTGCCCAGGGTGCAGTCCTTCAGGAACAGACTGCCCCTGCATGGATCCCCTGCATGGATCCTCCACAGGGTCAGAAGTCCTGCCACCAAACCTGCTCCAGCCTGGAATCCTCTCTCCACAGGTCCCTGCCAGGAACTCTCTTCAGCACAGATTTCTCACAGAGTCTTTTGGGCATCCACCTGCTCCAGCATGGGCTCCTCCAAGGGCTGCAGGTGGATCTCTGCATCCCTGTGATCATCCATGGGCTGCAGGTGGATCTCTGCATCCCTGTGATGCTCCATGAGCTGCAGGGGGATCTCTGCATCCCTGTGATCCTCCATGGGCTGCAGAGGCACAGCTGCCTCTCCATGGGCTGCACCAGGGGCTGCAGGGGAATCTCTGCTGGAGCACCTGGAGCACCTCCTGCCCCTCCTTCCTCTCTGACCTTGGGGGCTGCAGGGCTGTTTCTCTCACATAGTCTCACTCCAATCTTCTCTGGCCACAATTAAATCTGCACAGTAATTTTCTTATTTTCCTTTTTAAATTGTTATCACAGAGGTGTTACTATGATTCCTGACTGGCTTGGCTTCGATCACTGGTGGGTCTATCTTGGAGCTGGCTGGCATTGGCAGTGTAGGACATGGAGGAAGTTTCTGACAGCTTCTCACAGAAGCCACCTCTGTAGCTCCCCTGCTACCAAACCTGGCCATGCAAACCCAACACATACCTAAAGAACATACCTGCTCAATTTTATCTTCTCATGATAATTCTCAGTCCTGTCCTGAAATGGGCAATGGCAGGAAAAGTTCACTGCTGGGAATCTATCTTGGTCCAATTTTCCTGGCTTCCAGACCAAGGCAAACCTTTCCTACCCAAGAGGGCCAAATCCTGCCAGTGAGTAACCCAGTCATTAAGGCTGGACCCTGCTGGAGTTCTCTGTAAGGATCACATGGCTCTGGACTCCTGACACTGGAAGAATGTGATGTGGGCACACCAAGTGCTGACAGGATCAGGCCCACACCTCCTGGGCTTGGCTAAAAGATGTGCAAGCAGAATTTTAAGGAGACTTCAAAAGCTGATGAGAAAACCTTTTCAGTCCACACAGCACCATCTCATTTCTCCAGGGAATGTGGTGTTTCCTGTGTTGTGTACAGAAGTACCTTTGTATTATGTCCCAAGATTTTAAAAGCACCAACAGAAAAAAATATACCTGAGAGATCTTTCTTTTTCCCCTGTTCCTTAATGTCATCACCAAAAATTGATGAAAAGCTTTCTCCACTGCTTATTTGCATTACTGGCCATGACCATTTCCACATGTCCCTTCACTGAGAGAGGATGCTCCTCTGTGAGGCCTGACATTCACCTTTGCTGCTGCTACCAAAGAGGTCACTTATCAGTGAAATCACAGGCAAACAACTGACTTAAGTAGCAATTATTATAACCAGTTTCTTCCAGCCTAAAATATAACAAGCTCTGCACCTGGAGAAGAATGGCATAGATTTTTATTTTTAAAAAAAAATCCTACACACTAATTTTGGTATTGGTTTGTATTTAGGATCTTCTCCATGGTATCTTACACCTTTTTTTATCAGGTAACAGAAAAGACAATTCCCCATCTCCTCCAGAGTGAACCCACAGGCAGATTAAGTGAAGAAGACATCTCAGAACTTCTGGCTCTAAAAGCAGCAGATTTCACTCCTGCTCCAAAATAACAAACTCACCAAACCATCTGAGAGTAGACACAGACTTGAGAATCTCTGAACTGGGGTCAATCTTCCATGAGAAGAAAAAACCCTATGAGGGCTACCAGCCCTATTGGGAAAAACAATACTCCTCCATGCCCATTAAACCCACATTTCACTGCAGCTTTCTAAGAACTGGAGATAATTCACTGCCAACAAGCAAGTATTTCCTTTTGGGTCCCTTAATATAGGTATCTTCTCATGCTGAACATCAAATCAGTTCATCCTGGTCCCAGAAGGCTGTTATGACATTATCCCCATGCTTGTTCTTAAATGAAAATTCACTTGGTTTTACTCCAAAGGAGCCCTTTAATGGCCAACATATGCTTTGGAATCCTGCCAGCAGAGCTCTCCTAACTCCATCCAGCAAAGTGACCATCAGTTACAAAATCTGTGTCTCCGGTCACTGGGTTATGAAACAGAAGTGTTGTAAGTATGTAAGGACATGGGTTAAGCTCTGCTGTGAACAAAGACAAAATTATTTTTCTGGAATCAGATTACTATCTTGGAATGCATTCCAGGGGGAAAGGGTCTCTGCATTGTAACAGCATTTATACTGGGAAATATGAGTTCCAGTGTTCAGAATTGTTAAAAGATGCTGAAAGCAGTAAAGATGCTAATCCATGGGGTGCTACTAGGACACTGCAGCTAGCACAGTGGTCTTGGGTGGAAAAATCCAGCTTAGGCTGCACTGTCCTGGACTACAGCAGAAATCAGAAGTCACTCTTTCCACAGGAAATGACAGCAACACAAAATGAAAACCATGATAACAAGCAATATGACTCCCCCACACATTACTTCCTAGTAACACCAAAGAGCACACACATTTGTAGCAGACTCCAAAAAAGTCAGCTCCACTGCAGAGGTACCATGAGCAATGAGTGTGTGTCCCTCTGAGTCAGTCCTGGCTCTCAAACCAACCAAGGGCCAGGAGAGTGGCAGAAGGTGAAAACTACACTGAAGTCAAAAAAGAAAGGGGAAAAATTATGAGAAAATGAATTCAACGTAGGCAATGTATTATTATATTGTACTGATCCAAAAAATGTGACCTGTATGAGTATTTTTAAAATACACTCCATGGCAGAGAGAAAGACAAACTCTCAGGCAAGTGATACAGCTGTCAAATCTCAAATTATACAGACATATGTGGAAAAAAAGGTGGCCAATATCAATAAACATCTTGATCTAAACTGAGAAAGACTGCTAGGGTTATTTCTGGTTTACAATTGCACTTCTGTAGCACCAGTTACCACTGACTGTGGTGGGAAGCACTATGTGAGATGAAGAGCCAAGGCAAAGTAAAGCCATACTAAACAATAAAGCATGGAGGGGGAAATTAAAAGCTCAGACAAATATAAAAAGGAAAGATATTAATAAAGTTTCTGAATTGCAGTGCAAGAGATTACAGAGAAACTCATCCTGCCCAAGCCACTTTCTGCTCTCCCCTCTTCTCCTTATCCTTCTCTGCAAATGAAAATGTAGCTTTTGTTTACGCCTATATGTAAATGGTGAGAATCAAAGGCATTACACCCAGCTTCTGAGCACTGCAGAAAAACAAAAAGGCCATTATTTGGATGGAGAATCAGTCTGTATCACTGACTTGACTGTTCCCTTTTTTATTAGCAGCTGTTAGAGCAGGGATCAGGGACTGTGCTGGTGCAGTGCAGCTGTTCCACATATGTTATAAATAAGGGCTGGTAAAACCTCATCCTATTTTTAACATTAAGAAAAAAACCAACTCACAAAAACTCCCCATTAATGCCTTGTAAGTGGAACTTTTCTCCTCTTCTTGGCTTTAATGTCCAGAACAGAATACTCAAAATAGACTATTCTTAAAACAATATTCATTAAAAAAGAGAAAGAAAATGTAATTTAGTGGAATCAGATTTAGCCAGCCTGGAGGATGTAACCAATTAGTGTCTTTTCCTTCAAAAGCAGACACTTCACCAGGATGCAAACAACCCCCTAAGAATCTATTCCCAACAAAAGTGCTGGATTGTGTGTCGAAGTTTCTGTAGCGCAACCTGAGAGCCGAGCCAAGCCTCAGGTGGCCCAGACGCCCCCAGCCACCCTCCCCACTGCTGGGTGTGGCCAGAGCCCTGCTGCCAAAGGGTCAGCAAGGCTCTGTGGCTACCAAAGGGTCAGCAAGGCTCTGTGGCTGCCAAAGGGCCAGCAAGGCTCTGTGGCTGCCAAAGGGTCAGCAANCTGGGTGTGGCCAGAGCCCTGCTGCCAAAGGGTCAGCAAGGCTCTGTGGCTACCAAAGGGCCAGCAAGGCTCCGTGGCCGCCAAAGGGTCAGCAAGGCCCCGTGGCCGCCAAAGGGTCAGCAAGGCCCCGTGGCCGCCAAAGGGCCAGCAAGGCCCCGTGGCCACCAAAGGGCCAGCAAGGCTCCCCCTGACGGGACTCCCCGCGCCAGGCGAAGCCCCCGTCGCCTGTTCACCTGTTCTCGGGGTCCGAGACCGCCGTGTTGCGCGTCACGTAGCACATCTTGAGCGGGATGGTCTTCCTGTCCCGCTGGATGGCGAGCGCCAGCTGCGCCAGCGGCTCGGCAGAGGCGCAGCCCAGGCGCGGAGATTCGGGCGGAGGCGTCTCCCAGCCGATCTCTGACACGGGGGAGCCCTTCTTCACATAGGGGGTTGCTTCTCTCATGTATTTCACTATGGAAGAGAGAAGAAAAAGATGGACAACAATAAATAAATGAATATTCAGGAGTTGCATCCCCATGGGAGTCCCTCAGTGCTGTCCATTATTTCTGCTCACCAAGCATCCCAGCACGGGAAGCTGTGCGAACCTGGAAGATGAAGATGTGCCTGCTGCCAGTGTCAGTGTGGTGCTGTGAGTACAATGAGGGAAAAGAACAGAACAGGCAAAGTGAGAACACACAGCCAGCAAGGCCAGGAGAGCCATCCCGCCTTTCTATGGCAGTGGGTGAGCAGCCATGCAACAACAGCTTCATACAGAAACCACGAGCTGTCTGAGGTACGGGGATGTTTTAAAGAAAGACGTTCAACCGAGTGGCAGTGAACCTATTACCCCCCTATCTAAAATGTTCCAGCAATACTTCCAGTGATTCCAGCTCACATCTTGCTTCTGGTTCACACTTGTCAGTGTCCCATCACTAATCTCAACAGCTGTTTCTGCTTGCTGGGAAGCAGTTTTACCTAATCTACTTGTACACATATATATGGAGTAAACAAAAACCAATTCACTGCTCAGCCATCTCTTGGGGAAATAAAATTGAGTTTGAGCCTTTTGTGAGAGTGAAGGGGTCAGATCAGATCTCAGCCTCTTGCAGGCTTTTCTTCCAGAAAGAAAAAGAAAAGTGAATGTAGGATTCTGAAATTATCTTCATGTATTAAAACCCATACCTTTTTTACATATATAGTTCATACTCCCCTCTTTATGCAGGCAAATACCGCAACATTTTTTTCGTTTTTTAATTCTTCTGGTAGTTTAAGTTCACTTTTGCTTTTGCTATTGATGTGCTTGGCAAATCTGCCAGCCACAGCCTCGTTCCCCTTCACAAACCTGACAGAGCTCAGAGAAGACATCCCACTTAAGCACCTTGGTTAAGCCAATATCCCCCTGCACACAGCTGTGGCTGCATAACTTGACTCTACCCACAACTCAAACAGCAGTGACATGACCTCAAAGGGCATTGTGAACTTATTTGGGGAAGTTATTGAAATGCTGTGAGAGAACATTTCAAGGAAATGGTGCAGATCATCGTGTCAGCTCAGCTGAAGAGGCTGGGAATGACTGAATAACAAAAAAGGGGGTAAATTACAAAAGGGCATTGTGGTGAAGGATAGCTGACTGAAGTTTCTGAGTTCAAAATCAAAGCAAGAGAAGTATTCAGAAAAGTGGAGAAAAACAATGTTTCTGTCAAAACCACAGATCAGGTGATTAACTTCAGCAGCATTATTTTCAAGGCACTTCAGAAAAATTTTACCAAGAGAGAAACTAGTACAAAACTAGAGTCCAGGCTCTGAGCACCTATTGCTACTTTTTCTCTAAAACACCTTAGTGCCCATCTTGCCATTATTCATTTTGTCCTTTTTAAAAAATCTGTTCCCTTCTTCAGTCACAAGGACTTCTGTGTTTAGCAATGTTACAGGATATTCCTCTGCAAGAAGGACCATTTGTGATTTATCAGAAAGGCTGTCCTATGCAACACTGATGTTTTGTTTTCCTTGTCTGATCCTGTTGTATTTTTTAAAATGAATCTGTTTCCTCCTAAGAGAAGAGTTGGCACAGAATTCCACCAGGCTTCCACAAACTATTTCAGGCAAAAAGAGTTGAGATTGACTTTTTTAAACTGTTTTTAGACATCTACCTGAAGTCCATGATCTAAAAACCTGTGTCACCTAACTCCCAAAATTAGTGCTTATCCTTGGGTACTCCAAAAATGACATTATTTTGAAAGGTGCTGAAAATAAGCAGTTGTAGCCAGTGTCATAGCATCTCAGTTTGGATGTACTCATAGCTTTAGGGAAGCCAAGAAACAGAGCAGATACAGATGTGGTGAATCTATTCCTGTTAACACTGAAAGAACATGACTTTGTCATTAATTTACACGGGCAGAACAGCTGAAGCTGTGAAAATCACGTTCAACTTCAGACAAAATTTTGTTCCCTTTAAAATTAGAGATTAATGATTGATCTGTTGAAAAAAGTAATCCAGTCAGTTTTTGAACCCTGGAACAGCGACATGCCAGCAAATGTGATTCCAAATAAAGGTCCAGGTCTCAATAGTGTAGCTATTTCATCTGTGCTATTTTTGTCCTTTTTCAGTTGCAGCTATAACCATTCAACCTTAGCATATATTAATTAAGAAATAGAGAGAGGGGCAGGGGGAGGAAGGAAGCTGAAGTAAAAAATTTGGCTTAAAACCTAAGCAGGAACACAAAATGTGAATTAATTCCCCAGAGATGGGATAGAAGAAAAGAGCCAGCCCCTCCATGTGCCAAAAGCCAAGTTTCCATGCAATGTACCCGTGAATTCATGGCAGACAGCTGCAGTGTTTCACAAAATCCCATGAAAAAGGAAGCAGGAGTAGAGGGAGAGCAGAAACACAATCCTCTTTGCAGAAACTGAGTCTCAAACACAGCAAAAGCCAAGAAAACTACCTTGAGGAAGTACATCCTATGAAAATTCCTTCCAAGTTCTGAACTTACAGACATGTAGTTTCTACTACATCTCAATTGAAGAAGGTTGCTCAGCCCCAGGGATATGAATAAAGAGCTATTAATGCACTGATAAACTGCTAACACCATCTTCATATGAAATTCCACAGTAGAATGAAAAATGAAGTAAATGCATGCTTTCCATTAAAAAAAAAAGGTATTTTTCTAGCTTCTATTAATGACATCCCACTTCCTACTAAATACAAACACAGCTCTCTGGATTCATGGCTGAATTCTGCTGGGTTTTACAGCCCAGACTTTATGGCTGTTGCATATTCTGGTGTGCTTCATATTTTAAAAGCCCTGGAATGGATACATATAAAAGCACAAATATAGTATGGGAGTGGAACAGGTGGCAGAACTCGATCCATTTATGTAGCTCTTTGTTATTATTTAAATTTCAGAGACACTGCTTTCCACTTACTTCATCAACATCTGTAATTATATGTCCATAACCAAAGCCCAGTTTATGAATTTAGCTGAACTCAGGCACACACTGTTCAGATAATTCATAGGTTTTATTGGCAATTATTTCCTATTTACCTCTAAATTCTGGATGAAAATACTGCAGAACATGCTGGTTTATAACAGTGCACCAGCAACCCTACTACATACACAGGTTTTTAGGGTGACCCCACACGTCTACATTTTGCAGCCTATTCATTAATCAGTTCTTAATCCACATAGCAGGAAAAAAGTTGATACCAGTATCTATTATGGGCATATTCCTATTCCACACTGCACTATCTGAGAATCATGGATACATAAAGTTAAACTGAAGTTATACAATTCACTTCCACCATCAAGTTTTAAAACCAGAATAAAGATAATACAGTCTATTGGACATTAAAGTAATAATGTGGATAACACTCTGTTTTCAGAGCATTACACTCAAGAGCTGCATTTCCTTCTGGATACAGCACAAATTCAAGTACTGATTGAAAAAAGAAAGTGACTATCAAAAATACTGGTTTTATATATTGCCAATGAAACTACCTAATGAATTAAAACCTCAAAACATTTAATAAAAGTAAATAAAGTATGCCATTATACATGCCAGTATAACAACTCTGAATTATGAATAACTATTTTATAGGCATGTATACACACATATATACCTTCAGAGTAGATACATATGTCTAACATATATACAAATATTAAACATACATTTTTGTAAGAATCCCACAATCTTTATGACCACCAGAACACTGCAAACACAGAAAACAACATGCAGGGACTCAGAAAAAAAAAAATCTAATACTTTCATTATTATAACTCAATTTACTGATATACTGTAAGTGTAGTCAGGAGTTGTCTAAACTCATTTGTTTGATGCTATAGCTCAGCTTCAGAGATCCTTATATTCAGTACTAATTAATGATCTTTTTTGCTGCACCACTAATAAGAAACTGTGGTCAAGCAATTAAAATTCCAATCTCCAGAGTGCCCCTCCCCACAAAGAGAAGAGGAAGGGAAGTGGCAGTCAAATGAATTAATCCACAGATACACATTGAAATATTTTGGATTTATTTTTTGGTCTGCAAGACAGGCAGTGTAGCTTCCAAAAAAGCACTTCATTTATACACACTTCTGCCAAGTCCCAAGACTCCACAATTAATCCTTTGTTACTGTTCACAGATGACTTTTTGGGGGGGGAAGAAGCAGGCTTTTAATGAGAGAAATACTACAGACCAACTTGGCCAGGTTCTTGGCCAGATGCCTTTCTGAGGAACTGGGACTCTTCTGACACATTCAAACTGTTTCCTAGGAGGGAAGACAAAGACCACGGAGGGGAAGCCAGCGCGCCCAAGCCGGAGGAAAGCTCTTTTGTTCCTCTAGGAATGAGGACAGGATGTGTAGGTTTACAACATGAAAATAAAAGGAACAGCATACCCAAATCTGCTTGAAGACATTTGATCAAGGAATTCCCCTTTGCAGGAGAAAAGCACAGAGTGTCCTCTACCACAATACCAGAATTTGCCTGCTAGGCTTGATGTGAGAGATGAGATTTCCTCTCAGCTGAAGCCAACTGCACACCTTACGGTGAGGAGCTGTACAAAAATGAGATCAGCTGCTGGTGCCATCATCCAAACTAAGACCAAAAGGAAAGAGTTTATGAACCAGACCATCTATGATGTCACATGATCCTTTCAGCAGCTTTAATGTGGACATAAACCAAAAACAGTCAACAATCCTGCTTGTCAGTGTTGCCAGTGCATTTCCTACAGAAATCTCTGTTACTATGTTCGGACAAGTATTATCCATTAACATCATCTGCTTTCCCCTGTGCTGAAATGCATTTGAAATAGTGAACCTCTTGATCTGCCAAAGCATCAGATCTCCACCTCTGGGAGATGATAGAAATTAGTTAAAATAAACACCTTGCGAGAAGAAAAATCCTCTATATGCTGTGGCTATTTCTCACACGGTAGTGAGACTATGCTCAGTTTCCCATTTTCTGCTGTTTTTAAAGTAATTCCCCTGAATTCAGTGTATTGCCTCTTCATTTCTTAAGAGACAGGCTTAGATTTAAATCATAAGGGGCTGTTTTTAAATTCTTATAAAAATATATTGCACTTATTATACTTTTTGTATGGAATATAAAAATGAATGTTTTGAAAGTATAATTTCAGAAAGACCCAGAGAAAAGCATGTCTTTAAGATAAGAGTTTACCTGAAAGAAGGACCTTAACAATTGGTCCCAAAAGGTGGCTAGTAAGCAATCAGGCTTCAAGTTTAAGTTTTCAGTAGGGTACAAATAGGCTAGGTTAAAAATATAAAAATATAAAGAATACTTCACTATGTCCTTTTAAATTTGCAGCTGCTTTTATAGAAAAGGTGAAGCTATGTTAAGGAGGGCTATAAGCACCATCACTTGCACTCAACAAGTGAAGGCAGTACCTTCAAAGTACCTTGCAATAAGTAATTTTGTGTTGTTAAGAGAATTTCTTTGTCAACAAGGCAAGAAGATTTGTGGTCCTGACCCCATCAAACAGCAGAAAATGAGATTAAATAGACTATTCTCAGGAAGCCATGCAAGGGTGCAGTTTGTGAAACCTCATGGTTTTGATACCTCGTATAGGTCACAGTGATTAGCCACACTGTGTTATCTATATCAGGCTTCAGAAAGCATAACTCACCACTGAAAATGTCTTAGAAGTTAAGAAGTGGCAAGGGAAAACCCAGCACAGGTCTTGGCTGGAGCAGTGGGCAGCCCTTGTGGATGCTTTCTCCTTCCCATCTGCACCAGGGGCCTCCACTCTGATTTCAGCACTTGTGAAGCTTACACATATAATGGAGATTACACTCCCAGGCTATCCCATGCTTCTGTACAACACCAAAAATCCTCCAGTTATTTTTCCTTAGTTTCTTTTCCTGAGATTCCCTGTGATGTGGGCTGATTGGGACACTGATTCCCTAGGCCTGATGTTTCCCTTCAGGAAACACTTCTTCATCAGTTTCTGAGTTTCCTCAGCAGAAACATTTTCTAGGGAGGGAAGGCTTTATATGTCTTCTTATCTTACTCTGCATATCAATTTTGTCAACTGCAAAGCCTCTAAATATTAATCCCCTTTCATTCCCCCACAAAGCCATGGGTTTGTACTGCACCTAGGGCAGAATGAGCAAAGCACACAGCTCGGCCCCACCAGCCTGCACCAGACAGCCTGAAAGCTTCACCTCCAGGCAGCACCTCCCACCTTCTCTCTGAGGTCACCTGGAGCTGCTCACTGCCAGCCACCCCCCTTCAGCTCCTTTGTGAGCTGCATTTCCATGCTCTAGAATAAAGTTCATGTTAAAGTCAACAGCACACATGCTCAAGGAAGCAGGACGAATTTCAGTGCTGGGGTGAGTTTTGTATTTCTGTTCAAAACAGATTAACAGAAACTAATCAGACACAAACTTGTGTCACACAGAATCACAGTGGAACTGGAGGCTGGATCAAAGCTCTAAATACGAAAGTAATAATAAAAATAAACCAAAGGCAGACTCTTTCCATTTGGTGTTTCTCAATACTTTCCATTATAATGTCCATTACTCATACCTTCTACACTGAATGTGATACGGTTTCCTTCAAGTAATTTAGTTCATTTTAAATTTCAAAGTTTCTGTTTCAATCAATTAGGTGTATTCAGTTTGGAGTTTTGATATGTCACTAACAATAATTGCATGAATTCTAGAGTCAAGGTCCCATAAGCTATTCATCTACCTTTCAAAAACTTTACGTAATGCAGCAAAATAAATGCATATATATCTCTCTCTTGGTAATCTGAAAAACAAATTTGAGCTTGTAAATCCCAGAAGTGAAATGTTTGATTGAAAAGAAGATGCCCATAGCTTGATCTAGGAGACACTGATGCTATCTTGAAGAGCTTGTACTCAATAGAAACAGGACTCAGTGGAGAACAGGGAGCAGCTACATTGCACAAGTGTCTCTCATCAAATAAACTACAAATTGAAAAAAACTACTGCCAAAACCTGCAGGCTGTAGCTATCTAACCTACTACATTTTTAAGTAAAATGTGACACAGCTCATTTGCTACATTGTTATGTGACACTGAACTCTGCAATTAGAAATATGCAGATCTGTCATAATGGAAGGGGAAAACATCTGAAAATGGCAATTTGGGAGCTGAACATGGAAATTAGCAGTCACATTTTGAGAAAAAGCATTGTGGGACCTGTGAGTCACTCACTGATAACCAAACAAGAGCTTCTGCTTGCCCCCAAGGCAGAATGTTTCCTAAGTTTTAACCAAAAAAAAAGGAAAGGAAAAAGAAAAAAAAAAGAAAAAAAAAAGAGGGTTTAGTCAAATGGTATTAGGAGTAGGTAACCCTACTCAAAAGTGCAACAGAAAAATGCAACTTCATGTAAAGCACGGAAATGGAGTAAAATACATTTCTTCAATGGAACTGTAGCACCCCAATTTATAAGGGCCTTCTCCAACCAAAAATTGACACTATATTTTAAAACCTTTTATCTAAATCTCAGGAATAAATTGATTCAGAATTTCCTCTGTGCTGCTCATGCTTGTTTCCCTGCCTGTGTCAGTATTTATAGATCTCTCTCCCATCACCCACACACTCAGATGGAATTCAAGGTGTCTGGCATTGCCAGCATGCTATAATTTTTCTATTTACATGAGTAATCTCAAGTGTCAGAACAAATATTTCAACCACTAGTGATTATGTGAAAAATACATTAGGGTATTAGGGTTTTAGAGGATGCTGTTATTTCAGCAGTCACACAAATCATTAAGTAGTACAGGGTAGACTGAAAATGGCAGTCACTGAGAGGGAAATGATTATGCTGTGTATGATTGTACCTGTTTTACAGATGGCTAAACTGACACAGGCAAGTTAAACTGCCTTCCTCAAAGTCATGCAGTAAGTCAGCAACAGAGTTCTCAGCATTAAACTTAATTTCTACCTTTATTTCTTTTCCTGTTAAACAACTCAAAGAGATCCTAGTGCCAGTGAAAACTGGATTCTCAATGTCTACTGTCTTCTCCCTATGAGAAGATCTTTGAAGCCTTCTAAGATCTCCAGCAGTTATTTTGAGGAGCAGGGCTGCAATCACGTGCAAAATTTCAGTTTGCCCTTTTCATTCTTCACTGGACAATACCAAGAGCTTTGAAAATGAACAAACTCAGGGCACACATTCAGCTAAGAACTTGCTGTAACTCCTGTGGCTGGGCTGTGCACCAAAAGGCATCAGATCACCATAAAAGTCCTTGTTTTGGGGAATCCTTTAGTTTGCAACCTTACCAACAGGACAGGCCAATGGCCATATCCAGAATCCTCAAGTATCAGAGATTATGAACACTTATCCATATGGGGAAGGGAGGAAGGGAGGAAGGGAGGAAGGGAGGAAGGGACACAAGCACTGTTTAAGTTCAATGGCAAACACAAGTCCAAGGGGGGGTAAAGGAACCAGGACTGTACATACAGGAAGGGTGATGAGAAGAGTCAGACAGTGAAACATTAAACCACATCCTTGTGACTCAGTTCTTTGACTCCCAGTAGAATGGAGCTCCTTTCTACCAGGGATTATGTTTTTCCCCAGGAATAAGCCACTGAAATCCTATCAACAAACTATAACAATCAACAATTAAAGAATAAGCACACTAGTCATTAGCATCAGTCAGAAGATTTTCAGAAACCACCTGCACTTTGAACAAGCATGGCAAATTCTCAGAACTGATGCACAGAAAGAGACTGGGACTGAAACCCAACTGTGCTGCCATAGGACCATGGATGGCATCATGTGCTGCTCTTTGCATCTCAAAGTCTCTTACCAAGATGATAGCTCTTCTATTCTTATCCCTGAGGAGCTATAGTTACTGTATCTTAAAAAATACCAATGATCCGTGATGGAATATGGTCCTGCTGGAACTTCAGTGCATAATGCAATTTGGGGTGAGAAATACTTGGGAGGAGGGGCAGGTTTATTACTCTTAAATAGCCTCATCTAAAACTATTCTACAGACAGGATCTCAAAAATGAATTAGTGAACACAGTGAATAAGGCAAGCAGTGAAAATCCTCACAAAAATACTGATTTCAGAAACTGATTTTTTTTCCATGAAATGGCTTTGTGAAGTGCTTTAAAAAATACATCTTCATTCAAATTCTTTTCTTTCTCTACAAACAAAACAGAACTGTGAATTGACATTTTGATTTAAAATGTCTTTTTAAGATCAAACTTCTTTTCTAATAAATATTGCATAGAGTTTCCCAGCATCCATTTTGTCAGCTGGAAAATTTATACAGTTATGATTCTATTAGGTTCCTTGCAGTGGACTGGGCATTTAATCAATGAGAGCAAAGAGCATCTAAATAGGGTTAGGCTGCAAATTCCTTTCAGTGAGAAGTTAAATCCCCATTAGCTTTGAGCCATAAGCCCCCATGGGTTTAGCACGCAGCTTAAAAGATAACTCTGTGAGGGGTCATGGCTCTTTACTGAGGCACAGAAAGCCTATTTCACAGATCACCCTGCAATAATAATGTAAATATAATCCCATTTCAGTGGACACTTTATCCTTCCAGAAAACAACCAATGTTTTCTGTCTCAGAAAAAAAAAAATCACATTAATCTTCAATGTAAGGGTAAAGTAATTCCCTGCTTCATTCAAGCCCTGTTATAGAGAACTACTGAGTCTGTCCTGGCTCTGTGCTGATGCTGGGCCAGCAAAGTCTCCCCATCTCTCTGTAGGGCAAGACAGGCACAGGTTGCTCTCAGCAGCTGCTTTCAGCAAGTGAAGTTGACTCGGCACATCAAAACATGTTTGCTAAATGCCAGTTTTGACTGTTTCAGGTTAGGTCAAAGCCAGGTTAAAATAGTACAACCTATTGTTTTTCAAAGTCTGCAAACTGCCTGCCAAGTACTTTTTGGTCAACTAGCACAAGAGGCTGATAACAGAGGCTGGAAAAGAAACTGGCAATTTCAAGTTGAGCTTCAAAGGGCTGTAATAAAATGCAACCCCGGTTCAAATCATCACAGTGAAAACCATTTGTTTAATCAGTGAGAAGAATGCTAATTTGTTTGTATCTCAAATTTATTTGCCATTTGTACTACTGGAGCACTTACCAGGATTAGTGAGGAACCAGGGCATGACAGCCTCAGATGCTGTACAAACACAGAACAAAAAGCTGTTTCTCTCCCAAAGATGTTAGAAATCAAGTACAAGTTAAAAGACAATAGGGACATGACAAGGAAATAAGCAGGCAGAAGAACCCACGGTAAAAACCATGCATGCATCTCCCCGTGTTGTTACAGCTGCATTGTGTTCCCTGTAAGGGAGACAGCAGTAGCAGGTGCTGTTTGTAAAAATACTGAAAAAACATGAGTGGGGTGATACAGTTGCTAGGATGCTTTTACCATTAGTAGTGGCAGGAATTTTCCACCTTGTTATCACTGCTACTTCCGAAGCAAGGATTCCATCAAGACATAAACTTTCAGCACCACCTCAGGCATAAAAGGTTTTCACACTGGAGCTGCGGCCGAGTTCTGCTGTTAGATACAAATACAGAGATAAAAGCATCTGTCTGGAGCAAGGACAGCTCAGGTGACTGGGAGCAGGTATCCAGACGAGGATGCCTGGCAGAGCCTGTATGGGCAGGCAGACTGGCCTTGAGGCACTTACAATGAAAAGTCCTCAATACATGTGCAGATTAACAGCAGCTCTGCTAAATAAACCTCACAATCGCTGTCTTGGCTTCACACGTTCAGGCCAATTCACACAAAAGGGAAAAAAAAAGCCCGTGCAATGTCTGTCCTGTGAGACCTGGGAATAATCCTGTTGCAAAGTAAATGAGCTTGCCAGGCTTGCAGACTGGAAGCAAAGGGTGGTACATGAGTGTGCTTCATTAGTGTAACTGGTTTTCTTTTTGCTCCGGTGTGGGAGTACCTTGGAAATGAGGAACTGAAAGCACAGCTTCCTCAGCCAGATCATCTGTGCTTTTACAGAGGCTTGGGGATACACAACAGGGATAACTATCTGTTTTAGGCTTGTTTGCTTTATTTAGCTCAAGGGCAGGTTTCTCTTGCTACTTGCAGAGAGCACAATCAGATTATATCAGTGCTGCTGCTTTTTTTTGCCTTTTTTTTTTCTTTTTTTTTTTAACAGCAGCAGCACTGATGGGCACAGAGGGGGAAAGAATGTATCAAGAATAATTTCTGCCTCAAAGAGCTTCTGATCTCAAGGTCACTTAAAATTTCTGCCAAAGTCACTGGGTTCTTCATCAGTGGGAATTAGCTCAGGTCAAACGGTCAAAGCTGAAGATATGAGTAGTCTATAAACAGGCAAAGAATGGGAAGTGGGAGGAAAACTACCCCTGGCAGGTAGTGCATGAGTAGTTGTTGAACTCCAGTTCAACAAGAGATAAGCCAAAGGGAACCACTGGAAAAGAGCTTTGACTTCAGCTTTAATGCCGACACCAAACCTCAGTGCAGACTGCAAACACCAGCCTGTCTGTGTCCCTGCACTGGGGGTGGCTCTCCTCTCATCTTGCACACCAAAGGCCACCAGAATATTATCTACATGTATTTCTAAAGAGATCATTCACATAAATAAGATGACCTTTGGGCTTATTGCTATTGTAGGTTTGTGCCCCAGTTTTAAAAGGACAACTTTGAAAATTTATTTCAGTAAATATCAGAAATTGATAATTCAATATTTATACAATACTCATCTACAACTCTATAAAGACCAATTCTGCAATTGCCCCCCTTGTAAGAGGCTGAAGTAAAGTTGGTGGCAGATTGAAAGCCTAAAGCAAAACCTTTGAGGAACATAAGACCAATCTGCCTGATTGGTCATTGAATTTAAGAAAAAAAGATGAGGATCTGGGAGAGGATTTTAAGCTAGCTGGTGGCAGAGCTTTGTCTGTGACATTTAGCTCTCTTTCCCCACAGGAAGTGGTTAGAACTTATTCTCGTGGGTGAAGCATGGCCCACTAGGTATCCTAAGGTAGGAGCTCAGAATACTGGAGTGCTGTGTACACTCTTTGTTTAACCAAGGGTTATTCTGTAGCTCTTTTATTAAATACATGATAGAGTAGAGAATGTACAAGCCTAACAAATGCAAAGAGGGCACATCAGTTCTGAAGTATGTACCAGTAAATAGAGGACTGCTAGGTCACTTCAGCTTCCTCCAGACTGTTTTTCACACTATTTATATTGCACTGCCTTGTCTTAGTCCTCTGAAGGGACAAATCATCATCACCTTCAGAAGCAGGACTAGGAGACTCATAGGATTCTTTCAGATTGACAGCACAATCCCTGGATCTCAGTTTAGCTTACAAACACTAGACCTGGCTCACACTCTGAGGTTTATAGGATGTGTGCTTAGCATGCAGTGGCATTAATGACCAATGACCAGAAAGCTCTCTTCAACAAAAGTGTTAATGAGATAATTCAGTAGCAACATATATACAACAGGGCAACTGTACAGACACAAGCCAATACAGTTATACATAGACATTTGTAAATGTACACAGATGTACATGCATCTTTCAACACGTGCCATGTCCCAGGGTACTCTTGGACCACTAGAGATTTCTGGCTCCCCATTCCTCCAGCAGCTGTGACCTGATCACTGTGGTCCTACCCCTCCACCCCTGGGACCAGTTCTGCATTTGTTCCTCTGTCAGGAACTGAGCAGCAGCAGCAGCAGTCTCCCCTTCAGCCAGGATGTGCCCCAGCCCCTTTGCTGCCTCCCTTCCATGGGCACACACTGCACACCCCTCTCACCCACCCCAGTGAGTGCCAATCTCTTCCCTCCCTGCCCAAGACACCTCACCTTCCCTTTTACCCTTTCCTTCCCACAGCAGCAGCCCCTAAACTCTTCTGCTAGGGAGGGGAAGGAGAGACCAGAGGAGGCACAGAGATAACCAGAGCTGCTGAGCCAGGCTGCCCTTGCCTGCTCCCCCTTTGCTCTGTGCAGAGGCTGCACACAGGGAGCAGCAGCTGGTGCCAGACCCCAGCACCTCTCCCAGCCTGGCAGTGCCCTGTGCTGGGCAGGGGCTCACGAAGCTCCCAGGCTGTGCTGTGCAGCTTGCAGAGCTGCCCCCATGGGAAAGCACAGCAGCAAGGGCAGAAGCATCCCTTGAGCTACGTGTTGCACTCTGGAATGATGCTGACACCTTTGTGCCAGGAATTCTATCTAGCATTACACAGAAATATTGTCTCCCTTTATAACATTCACATCCCTCTCTAACCAGTATTTTGAGGTCACTTCACAGCAGCTCAGCACCCACCACAGTAGATCGAGCTGTGGCAGTAGGTCTTTAGTGCTCTCTACAAATGGAAGCCTTGGATAACACAGGAACGAGGTGTCCTTGCTGGACCATGGCATGGCCACCACCACCTACTGCCAGGCCTGGTAAGTCAGAAAAAAGTTAAAGACAAAATATATTTAATAATATACCGTCAAATTAAGTTTTGAGAAATGGATCGTGATTTTAATGGAAAAGAAAACTTTATCAAATCAAGGACACTGCATCCTAAAAACAACGACAAAAGACCCCAACAAAACCAAACAACAAAAAACACCCAAACACAAACCAAACAGAATGGTTATTGGGGCTGTTACTGAGATGTTATCTAACAGTATGAGCAAACTCATTATAGCCTGTCTATCTCCTTGAAATTCTTCACTTTCTATAGTCTACAGTGTGTTTCCAGAGCATTAGCTGCAATGGTGAATTCCAGCTACATCCAATACAGGCAGTAATTAAATGGTTATAAAATGTGGAGCTGGAGTGCTGACAAGCTCTCTGAGCAGCATTATCAGCAGTGACAGCCAGGGAGTCAATCTGCTGCACTTCTCCAATGGTTTAAATAATGTTTCTCAGGATCCCACAGTCAACACTTTCTCCCCCCTTCTCTTTGCATCATGCTGCAGTAATTGTGCAGATGCCTGCTGTGCTCAGGAGATGGAAAGCTCAAGAAATACTTCAGGAGAAGTAAAACACCAACAGAAACCCTCAGGCAATTAAGTCATGTTCCACCTTCCAGCAAGACTAACCCAATGGGCCACCAACAGCTCCTCTCCCAGACGTGCATCCCCCACTCCTATGGCACCCCAGATCTTGCTAATTCTTACTTGTAAACAGAAACAATTATTTTTTTAAAATACACACTCAGGAGTGTATGGCTGACATGTACCCATGAGGCTCAAGAAGGAGCCTCATATATTAACCTCAAAATTTGTGATCAGAGTTTTCGTAGTGGATGAGAATCTCTTGAACAACACTGCTGAGGAAAAGGTGGGCTCTGCTACTGCCTTGGTGCCACATTTCTTACTAAAAAACATTTCTCAAATCTCCTAAAGTGTTCTTGTAGCACCAGGGCCTCTTTGTGCCCCCGGGGAGAGGTGAGGAAAGCAGGTCCAAGCACACAGGGACCAGGTGGCCCCTTCTGCTGCATCCATTGCCCCCCACCCCTGTGCTGGAGCAGAGCTCTGCTGTGACCATGGTTGTCTGAAGCCAAGCTGACTCACACTGGGATGAAAAGCAGGCTCCTTTGCAGGGGCTATTACTTTTAGAGAACCATTATTTTTCTTTAAGCTCAACAGTTGCTCCTCCAGTGGGAGGAAAGGAAGTGTGTGCAGAGGCAGCCCTGCTGCTGGCCAGGCTGTCCTGCACAGAGCAAAGCCCCAGCTGCTCACACAACCCTGCCTGCTCTGTCATCTGCCACGTACAGAAATATCAGCAGAAGCAAACACACATACACTGATTTTTTTCCCTACATATTCTCTTACACAACATATTGTTTACTACTCTACAGTCCTTCTGCAGCCTCAAACAGGCATTTAATTTAAATTACCTTTTCCTACCATCCTCTGCTTTCGATGTTGTCACTACATTCCTTTTTAAGGATACCTTTGTGCTTGTGCTCTGTTTCTGACAAAAAACCTACAGGGCTTTCTCAACTGGTAACCACTAAGCAGAAGAAAGAGATCAGCTCTATTTTACCATCTGATTTGCTTCATACAATCAATCAATTAGGTAGGTCAGGGCTGAGTGATTCCACAAACCCAAGTGTATGTAATAGCTCATCATCTTTCACTATTATTCTCACCTTTCATCCCTATTTTACTCTCATCAGCAGTTACACACTTGTCACACCCTATCCTTAAATGCTGATCTCTTTGATCAATGCACTGCCTCCTCTGCCTTCCTTCTGCATTGCCCAGCACTGCAGTGCTATGATCCTGATGTTTGCTGGAATGAAAAAAGGTCTGTCTTGCTTTTGGGTTGCTACCACTGCAGACATCCAAGCAGTCCCGCCAAAAGCTGGAGAGGCAGAGGAAGGAAAACACACCTCAAACCTCAGACAATATATTGTACCTCCTTGGAAATAGTGATCAAACAGCAGAGTAGAGAGACTTTATCAGCAGCCTGCTAAAGGAAATAACCAGAGGCAAACCCTCCTTAGGCACCAGAAGATCTATAGAAGGAAAGTGGTATGAAATATTTTGTTCTCTTGCAGATTCTTTGGTAAAGAGATATAAAAGCTCAGCAAAACATTTTCTGCATTAGGACATTATAACTCTCCCTCTTGACACTGGACTCTGATGTTTACAAGACATCAGTTCCCACCACAGTCTTATAATATTTCTAGTTGATTAATTAGATTAAGAAATAAATCAACCATGAAACAGGATTCACTGAAAACCAGGCTCTATTAATTCTGGGGCTGTCAGACTTCATGTTTTTGCAAATAACCAGGAAGTCCAATTACATGCACAACAAAACACCCAGAACATTAGATTCCTCAAAGAATTTACAGAGAGAGCCCAAGCCCAAAATAGCAGTCTGTCTGAGCAGGAACCCGTTCCCTTGCAATGGGAAGAGCCTGAATGGCACAAGACACGCAGCTGCCTTCGGCTTGTGTCGAGTCCTCGCCAAAAATACCCAAACCCAGAGTCCTCCCCGCTTAGCAATGCTCCAGACTGGGCCAGATGGAGCTCCTGATGGAAGCTGAGTGAAGAGCTGAGGCCTGAAGAGCCACAGACACTCTTCTTGCTACACAAGCTCTTCAGCTCGGAGCCATGGCACTCGCTGGGCTCCAGCAGCACCCAGTGCAGCAGCCGGGCCCTGCTGAGGACTCCAGTCACCAAGGCTTAACCAAGCATGGTCTTTTAAGATGAAGAAGACCAGGAAATCTTCTTGTGGAACAGAAACCAGGCCTGGCTGAGCTCCCAAGACTTCAGGAGATGATTTAATTGCCTCTGCTGCTTTGGCACAGTTAGCTTTTGGTAGGCACATGCTGCTGCTATTCCCTTGGTGATCAAGTTAGCAAAATCAAATGACTAAAAATGAGAAGTCTGCAGAGAGAAGGAGGCCTTTAATGTGATCTAACACAACTTAAAATCTAAAATGAAAACAGTCAACAGTGCGGCATAATGGGAGGCATTCACTGAGTTAAAATTACTAGGTTAGAAACTGGCAACCTCTATAGTTCACAGAGATAAATAGTCCTCTTGAGAGAGTGAATAATGCAGCAGTTATTGTAAAGTGGGAAGAAATCAGCTTTTGGAGCTGCCAGGTTTTCTCCTTTTCTTTGTTAACAAGTGTGAAGAGTTGGTATCTCATTTTAGCTAGCTGTCAAGCACTTAGCTGAAGTTCAGAGGGATGGACTTCACTCAGATGACCAAGAGACTCCCTTTGATCAACCTGTATTTGATTTTGCATCAAATCCAGTATTTTAAATCCAAGGTCATATCATCTATTATAATTTGTGAATGCTGAAGTGGTACTGCAAAGACTTGGGAGACAGGAAAATAGGAGTAAATTAAATGCTCTGGAGTTTCCATAAGGTTTTTTTTGATTACATTACCATACCCAAATCACATGCATATACATTATTCTTTTAACTGCACACCATAATCAGAGATGTCAAGGCAGTTCATTAAGTTTTGCAAGTCCCAACTAATGGATCTTGAAAAAAAAAGGAAGCTCAAACGCCTCCATCCCTCCCTTTCCCGTTACTTCCGAAACCTCTTCTAAATGAAAGCTATGGATTATCCTGTTTCCAACACAGAGCTTGGATAGGCAGAGATAGAACACAGACATTCAGGAATTCTTCTGGGCAGGTTTATTTGGATGGCATCTTGTACAGACAGTGAGGAATGGATGATAAAAAAAGACTTTTCTCAGCAGGTGTGAAATTGAGTAAACTTTTAAAGTAACTATCTGTGTGAGGCAAAACTAAATAGAAATATACATTAAAAAGATCATGACAATCAAAGAATATACTATTTATTGTCCTTTCTCATAAAGACTTACACAACTACACATCCCTGTCACTGAGCAATATATTGCACAACTCAATATTCATCCTGACAGTTCAGGAACCACCTGTCACATAGAGCCCCTGCAGCACTGCCTTCTTCTCCTTGGAAATCTCTCATGGAAGCCTGAGGGTTTTCAAATGTCCTGCTTTTTGGCTTCATAAATTCAAGATCATAAGTGAGGCATCAGAAATGTACTCTTTACACCTAATAATATATGAGCTGAAGAGACAAAACTCAGCTGCCAGGCATTCTCCCCAGACCCTGGGCAACATCAGATTTTCAGCCTCTGCCTTCACTCCACTGCCCTGCTCAGTGATGGTTCCCAATGACATTAACAAGAATTAAAACTAAAGGCCAAGGTGTCAAAACACGATGCAGTTACACACAGTCCTGCAAATCTGACTGTTAATTTCTCTTACTATTACCACCAGAATTTACTGTGAAGATTTTTACTTTGAAACAATGAACTCATGCATTTGCACTGAATAGTGAGGACTGTCTGCAGGGAAGAATTAAACTCAAAATCTAGTACTACCAAAAAAAAGAAAAGGGAAAAAAGGTTGCAGGAGTTAGACAATGTATTGCTAATGTTTTAATTGATGTTTTCTTCTTTTAAAAGAATACAGATATTTTATTTATACAACTAAAATCTGAACTGCATTCTAAATCCTCCTTCATTACTGAATCAACTACTACCTTATTCCATTTTTTATGGTAAAATTACAACAATTAGTCTTAACTGGACAGAAGAAACCAAACCATTTATTCCATATTCAAAAATATTTCAGCAATTACAAATTAATTTTTTCTAATGCAAGCACATTATTTAGGAACTTAGACTGAACTGGTGTTCAAGCATAATGACTATTACCCTCAAAGCATGGTCAGCTCACTCACCCTCTGAAAAACTAAAGCGTCCAATGGGAGTCTTGTTCTGAAAAATCACTTTAAATAACTGCCCCCTAAGCCCAAGGTTTTCATCATATAAGTTCTCCAGGCTCACATTACTGCATGTTTTCCAATCTCATATGCACAATTTCAAGGTACAAGTTAAAAGTTAAAGCTATATGTGGAGGTCTTTGAGGACTTGTTTTCTGCATGTGAGGCACATTAATATGACCAATAGTTATTTTGGAGACCTTAATTTCCAAATGCTAAAAAGGGTATGTAGAAGGAGAGTACAGGACTTGACTTTTCAAATGTTAGAGTTGCATGAGTGTATAACAAGTAAGAAATTCAAAGCTATGGGAAAAAAAAAATACACAGGAAATCAACCTCAAGTCAGGCAAGGTAGAAATAAAACCAAAAGAAAATCCAAAGTTTTCCAAGTCCATACCCAAAAACATATAGAGGTCTGAGCTGACAACAGCATGGAGAAATATATTTTAGTTTGTGTGGAAAATCTTTTTTATTTCTTGGCACTAAAAATAGGACATGGATCTTTCTGCCACAATCTCAGTCAAGGATGGGTGGTAAAAGCAATGGTCAGAAACACAGAGCTCCAAGGAATTTATTCAGTAGCTGTCTGGGGAGACATTCAGGGGCCAAAAGTTATTTCAACAATGAAGTAAATCCCCTCTGTGCCCAGACAGCCCTTCTATTGAGACAATCTCTTGGTTACAATAGGAACAAGATCACATTTAATCTCCAGCACAGGCTACATGCCTTGGCTGAACCAGGACGTGTGGCCCTTCCTGGTGCTCCCTCCAAAAGCCCTGCTGACAACAGCAGAGCTGACCAAGCATTAGTTAGGAGGACCCAGTAGGGCTGCTGGGCTTCAATCAAAACTAATTCATCCTCTCTGGCTTTTTAGCCTTTTTGCTCATGGATGCAAATCAGATAGAATAATTAAGGTTGGAAAAGATCCTTCAAGACCATCAATTCCAAGCTCTGACCAAACACAATCCTGTTACCTGAACCATGGCACTAAGTGCCATGTCCAGTCATTTCTTGAACATGTCCAAGGATGGTGACTCCATCACCTCCCTGGGCAACCCATTCTAGTGCCTAACCAAACTTTCAGTGAAGAAATTCTTCCTGATTTCCAACCTGAATCTCCCTGGCACAGCCTGAGGCCATTTTCTCTTGTCCTATTGCTTGTTACCTGGAAGAAGGGACTAACCCCCACTTGGCTGCAGACTCCTTTCTGGTAAATGTAGAGAGTGATAAGGTCTCCCTTGAGTCTCCTTTTCTCCAGGCTAAACACCCCCAGCTCCCTCAGCTACTCCTCATCTGATTTACTCTCTAGAACCTTCACCACCCTGCTCTGGGCCTGGCTATTTGGCCAGTTTTTAACCCAGCAAAGTGTGCACCTGTCCAAGCCATGGGCTGCCAGCCTCTCCAGGAAAATCCTGTGGGAGTCAGTATTGAAAGTTTGACTAAAGTCCAGGTAGACAACATCCACATCCTTTCCCTCATCCAGTAGGTGAGTGTCCTGGCCACAGAAGATCAGGACCTTCCTTTCCCAAACCCATGCTGGATGGGCCTGATCCCCTGGCTGTCCCGTATGTGCCATGTGATCACACTCAAGATGATCTGTTCCTTCCCCAGCTGACAGGCCTGTAGTTCCCTGGATCCTCCTTCCAACCCTTCTTGCAGATGGGCATCACAGGCCAGCCTTCAGTCATCCAAAGCCTTCCTGGTTAACCAGGACTAAAGATAAATGATGGAGAGTTGCTTGGTGAGCTTTTCCACCAGCTCCCTCAGTACCCTCAGGAGAATCCAATACAGCCCTAGATTTGTGAGCATCTGAGTGGCACAGGAGGTCACTAACTACTTCCTCCTGGATTGCAGGGAGTCTATTCTGCTCCCCAGCCCTGTCTACCAGTTCAGGGGTTTCCCTGAGCATAACCAAGGCAAAGAAAGCATTGGGAACCTCAGTCTCTTTCTCATCCTTGGAGACAATGTTTACCCCTGCCATGCTCAGTAAAGAATGGGGGTTTTCTTTGGCTCTCCTTTTGTTGTTAATCTATTTATAA
>VZRX01004480.1:0-119783 GCA_013398075.1 Notiomystis cincta | reverse complement strand
GAACCTCTGCGGCCACAGCAGGAAAAAAACAGCTTGGGCTGGAACCGCGGCGATGAGCGAGCTCCTCTCCCCCGGCCACAGCCACACGTCCCCCTCCCAAAGCCGAGAGCAGCCTGAGGGCCAGGGCGGGGCTCCGGAAGGCCGAGCCGGCGAGCGGGACCAGGCTGTGTCCCAGCCCCTACCAGCTCCACCCCCGGCAGGGTCTCTGTCCCCTCCTGAGAAACCCCCAGACAGGGAGGGGGCCGCACCCACACGCCCGCTGGGCTCAGCCATTTCTATTGTTTCTCCTTAAGTACTGAATCATTAGCATTTCTAAGGAGGAAAAAATTTCTCTAAAAAAACGTCAACACCAGCCATGGCTGCTGACTTAGGATACTTTATCCCTTACCAGTATGAACAGACTGCAGCTATCTCTGGGTCAGACTCTGCTGCAGTCTTCACACGAAGCCACAGGATTCTTAAGGGATGGGCATGGAGGGGGAAAACACTTGTCCTAATGAAATAAATGAAAGAAAACCTGTTGATTCAATGAAAACTGTTATGATGAAAATTCCCACATGATGGACTGCCTCCCTGCTGTGTTCACATCTACATAAAATGGCACAAACATCCACAGATCTACTTATTATTGTGTGATGTTATATTAAATATAATCATATACATATATATATATATACATAGAGAGAGAGAGAAAGACATAAATATATACACACTTTCCTTTTTCTTCCTCCTTAAAGTGATTAGAAGCCGGTAGTGGACAGATGAACAGCTGGTTCTTGATTAAACCAGGATACCTTTGTGCTATTTACAGGAAGGGAAAGCGCTGCACAGAATGTGCCAGAATTCTGACCTTTGTGTTGTGTAATGTCTCCTGGGTCTTATGGGATACCTGGATGCAAGAAGTGTGTCAGGAAAGCCTTCTGTCATCTTTGTCTGGCTGCCATATCTTCATTTGCTCATCCCCAACAAGGGCTGCAGTTCATGTTTGCCCTGGGAGGGACCACAGATTCTTACTCTGCCTGGAGGTAAACATCACAGTTTCAGATTTGGTTGAGTCAAACAGCCCAGTAATTCAACCACCCCTATGACCTACAAAGGACACAGTGAACACACCTCACCTTCCTTTACAAAATTCTTCCCTTACACATTCCTTCCCACCAAGTTCAAAGGCCAATTCCTGACTAATGAAAAAAACCTGCCAAAATCAGGAGTGATCCATCTAAGAATCACATCCACTAAGTTTCTCATTCACCACTAAAACTGCACCATGGAAAAGCCATAGCTTTAAAGCGATATAAATTGAGGGCATAAGACTGTCTGCTCAACCATTGGCTGTAGGACCTGCTTCTGAAAGGAATTAGACTCAGCTATACTGCATTTAAATTTAACCTTTTTAATGCAATTTTTCAGGGACAGTACTGGTAAATGAGGCAATCAAGGCTCACGTGCAGGGAGGAAGACAAATGAGAGAGGGAGCAAAACAGGGAGAGGTTCACCCAAGTGGTTTTTTTCCTTGCATCTGGAAAAAACAGGGTTCTGTCGTCATGGGAAAAGCTACCCACATCACAGTGTGTATCTTAAGGCAGGATTTGTTCCTTTTCATTTCTGCACGTCCCATGCATTTCTTCACTCTTATTACAGTTCAGCTTTTCATGTTCCTTATTTTGGCACTTCAGAGCCAGTTTGCAACATATGGTCTATTAGGTGCAGACCTGCAACTGCTTACATAACTGCAGGCTCGCCGGAGTACAAAGACCTGGGTACAGAGCAGATGTATGAATGCACACACGGACGAACGTGCCGTGGGTACTAAAGGATGATGGTACTGCTCAGAATCAGATTTGTTCTGCTTCTCCTGTGGAGTACACCTGTCTTCTGCTGGCAATACGTGTGGCTCCAGCCAGCAAGGCTTCCTCATCCAGAGCTAAGCTTAGATCTTCTTTCCCTCATTGCTGCACTGTGATTCCCCCTCCTACACCTCATTTGCACAGGGCATCTACACGTTCACCTAAGCATTTCATTAGCCTGCTCAAGACAAACCCCCAGTAGGCTTGAAAGTGATACACACAGATGCAAACAAATAAACCTAGATGAGCAAACAGAAGTGTACCTGTGGGTTCACAACAGGTTTTAAACAAATTCCCAGGAAGGAGATTAAAAGTCATGATGCCCTTAGCTGTAAGAAAATGAGTCATGTTTGTTAACTCCTTCTGGCTGCTCACTGCCCCCCTTTAGAGTGCCGTGTTACTTATGCCATGAAGGGAACTTCCTCAGAGGAGCCTCAGCTGTGGCCTTCTGCCAGATGGAGGTTATTCCAGAGATCAGATATTGAGTTCTGGCTCCTGCTCCTTCACCCTGTGTGGACAGTGCAAAGATGATGGCGCTACTCACATCCACTTGGCAATTAATTGAGGGGTCTTCATGTGCGATAATTCTGAAATATAAGAGTTTGCACCACCTGCTTTTCCCTCTGACACAGGTGTTTGGGAATGTTCAAGGTAGTCTGAGCTTGGTATGTTGGGCTCCAGCAGTTTGGAGGGGCTTTTTAGGGGACTGAAACTTCTAGAAAGACAGACAAGTAGAGAAATTA
Source organism: Notiomystis cincta (assembly GCA_013398075.1). NCBI lineage: Eukaryota > Metazoa > Chordata > Aves > Passeriformes > Notiomystidae > Notiomystis > Notiomystis cincta. The sequence continues at coordinate 117,193 of VZRX01004480.1, read as the reverse complement.
AAATATGCTGTGAAACAGAATGTACAGGCAAGTAGTTGCAAAGCACTCTTGAATATTTATTAGAATAAAAATTACTTGTTTCACAGACTGGGAAACCAAGGGACCTTTCACCCCTCCATCCAGCTCTACAGCTTCAGGTTCCCTAATATGTTCCCCATAGCCCTCCCACCCCGAATACCCCACCGCACATGTGGGCCTGCATCTGCACCACTCCCATCCAGCCCTCACTGGGGTCACACTTTCTGTGTTTGGGATGCTTTGACATCTCTGAGACTGCCATTGCTGTGTCAAAACTGGTTCACAAGTTCTCAGGGAGCAGGAGCTGCTGGATAATGAAAATACAGGAACATGATTTCCTTGGGACTTCTTACCTGCATGAAATCAGGAACTTTTCTCCTTGTCTGCAGCTACCTCACAGATAGTGTAACAGAAAGCAGCCTCTGAGGCAGTAGTGGGTCTTTTACTAGCAAATCTTTCCTATTTAGCATCCTCAATGGCTTTGCCACCAACAGTTTAATCACCTTAGAAAGCCATGGCTCCCTCTGACAGTAAAGGATACTACCTAGAATTACCTCATCTGCTTCTTCCTGTGGCTATATTGTCAGACATTATCAGCAAATATTTGCTTGTTATAAACTGTCATTGGGGAAAAAACATGCCAGTCTTCCTGCCTCCCAGGTAACTAATGCTTTGTTGTTTTTATCCAGTGAAGACCATCTTGCTCGAATTGTTCTTTCTGTGTATATTGCTCATCCAGACAGGCTGACAAGTGACAAGGTGCACCCACAAGCACAAGTAATTCTGAGTATATAAAGGAGCAAAACCTTTGTGTTTCAAATGGCATGAGCTTGTTTTCTCATTGTCCCCATCTGCTTCTTCCTAACCTCCATCTCATGGTTTATACAGAGGGTAAGGTAGGATGAGCATTTCTGACAATGAAAAGCCTTATTGTTCCTAAAAGGAAAGGAATTCTGCTATATTTGTTATAAAACAAGGGATTTAGGAGCAGGAAAATTCCATGCATTTCAATTGCACTATCCCAAGTTCAGTCTAAAATGGTAAAAAGGTTCTAGCAAATTCTTTAAGCTTCAAGTGCAAATTCACTTTGAAAATATTAAGAAACCTTCTACAGTTTTGAGAAAACATCACATTTGAAAACACCCACATTTCTCATTTTCTATTTCCTTACTCTTTTGTATTGCACTACAGAAAAGCTGAAGCCTTTATTTTATTTGATTTAGGGTAAAGAGAAAGGTAGGAGTTCCAATTGAAATTCAGACAGTACCTGTCAACTTTCATGCCTCTCTCCTGAAAAGCACAGAGGGATCACAGTCTGAGACTGCCATGCAAAGTTGTAATACAATGTTAAACATGCATTACTAGAAAACAAGATTTTCAGTACAGTAATGTGTCTAATGAGAGGTTTAAGCATAATTGTGAACTAGAGTAATAATAAATCATGCAAGAAGCACCAATTCTTAATTAACAGCCCATTATTTTGGTTAAAGTGCAGCTGCTTTATACCTTAGGTGTATATAATTAAGTCTATCATAAAGTATAGTTACGTTTTCTACTAGTTGAGCTCTGTAAAGGCTAAGTGCTAGACTAGGTGCTCTTTTCCTTTTCCTGTTCCAATTTAGGGTTTTTTTTAAAGCTGCAGATTAAGTAGGTTCACTCTTAAACAATAGATACTTATTTAATGTTCATATACATGAGCCATAAACAAGGGAGAATTTGAAGTCTTTCTAACAACCACTCTTTCCACAAATCATGCAGAAAAGTGCCTGAGTCTATTACACACTCTTCTTCTAAACCCTGGCTGTGCTTTAGAAAAGCATCTTCAGCTGCATTCCAACCTCAAAGTCATTTGCTGAAAGACAAATTATTTTGTTTCAGTCCTTAACAACCAGGAACTAAAAATTTATTTGAAAGTGTTTTGTGCTGGCTTAAATACTGACAGTGTTTTCTCAAAAACATGAAAATGCATGTTGTGCCTTTCTCCCTCACAGGCTTGGCTTTCTCATGCTGTAATTCACTGCAACATATAAGCCTTTATTCCTTTTCCTATACAGGGAGTCATGTAACTCTGAGTGTTTTCCTGTTGTGACTGAGAAGATGAGGAATTATAAAAGACTAACACTACAATTTAACGCTTCAGAGAAACAGTGTATATCATTACTCCTCTGTAGCCAAGCACACTAATTAATATTTATTGCACCTGTCAAACCAGTAGCCATGGTCAATCCATTGCTGCAGCAGTTCAATGGGAGGCTGGGCACCATATTTCTCCTTGGCAGGCATGTTTAGGTCATCAACAAAGACAAAAGCCCTTTTCCCTGGTGGAGCACTGTAAACCCTCTTCTTTCTCCTGCAAAATTAAACCATTAATTTTATTCATGTTAATTTTCATCTTACTTTGAAAAAGCAGAAAAAGAGAGAGAGAGAGAGAGAAGAAAAGAAAAGAAGAAAAGAAAGAAGGGAAATCACACGCTTTCTGGGGAGCCTGCCTGACATTATTATTAGAACCAGTTCTTTTGGAATCCATGACCTTTTATTTTTATCAGATGTGCCGTAAAGGTCACAGAAACATGGGGAGGACATAGTTATAAATCCACATGGAGTTTAATCAAAGGTGGCATGTTGTTCTGAAGTAAACAAGCTAATAAAACTATTCCAGTTTAAACAAAGAAAATAAAAGGAAAAGAAAAAAACCTTTGTTAAAGACTGTCAACAGAACTCTGATGAACTTGAATGTATCAATGGAATTAATTAGGCAAGAAGGATTATAATCAGTGAATTTTGGTGTTGCATCTACAGTAGGCTCTTTGGCACCCCGAGCAAAATGCTTTTATTTTCAGTCCTGCACCTCGTTCCAAAGCATGTTGTGGTGCACAGTGTGCTGCTGGGGAGATATATTCACTCCAGCTAATTACAAGACAAAGAGAACTTGAACTAAAGGCTACCACAGAGCAGACTATTTCAGTCCTACCAGCCTGTATCTCGACTGCATCACAAACACTTGGGACACTGTGAAGTAACAACATAAATGGAAGACAGCTATGACACCCTGCATTTCTGCAGGGAGTATGACAAGAGATTTTAATTATATGCCTTGAAAAAACTCCCCCCTTTTTCTTACCCCCCTCAAAAAATCATGTTGGGGTGTCAGAAAAAGGATAGTGTGCTCCAGTGTGGGTACTATATAAGCTAAGGAGTCAAAAGTAATGTATTGGTTTTACTTCTCAAGGTTAACTGTGCTGGGTCCCTGGGAAATGTCTAAGATACAGAAGGTTCTAGGAATAGAAGGATGGGAGGCAGAGCTGAAATACCAGCTACCAAGAGTGAAAGTGGTGAAACAACCTGAACTTTCTGGCTAGAGGAAGAGTAAAGACTTTGCTTCTTTTGGAGAATATGTAGATCATCTTGGCAAAGCCCAGTCCTGCATGAGTCCAGAACACTGAATCAGATGCCAAGACTTATAAAATACATTATAAAATGGTCAGTGAATGGGTGTTGTAACGTTATAGATGCATATTAATAGCATCATGCCTCTCCCTACAAAAGACTCTGGGCTGAGTTTTTCAGTACAATACTCAGAGAAGTAGATAAATGCTTTGAATATCTCACTGGCTGTCTAAATAACTCTTTGAAATAAGAACTGGCTGTCAAACCTACTAAGGTACATTTGAAAATCACTTTAGCAGTTACATGACTCAACAGAGGTCTAAATACCTTAGGAAATACAATCCTTTATGGTTAGATATACGAGGACAGATGTATACATATTTTGTCTCTTAGACTAAGGCTTGTTACTCAGATGGGTCTGGATCCACTGGGAAGATTTAGGTCATGCCACACACAGCTTCTAGGCACTCTGCCTACTTGAGGAAACCACAGCTCAAACCTAGGTACATGAGGCTTCTCCATATAGTGAGAAAAGCAGGTTCCAAGCCAACGCTTCTATACAAAGACCTTATACACCAACAGATTTCAAGTATCAGAGCAAGGCAAGACCAGCTTAAGGAAAGTCAGGCATCCCTCCACTCTTGTAAAAGCTACTTGCATAACACAAGAAACAGGAACTCTGTCAGCCCCAGGAAAATGCCCTGGGTAGGGCAGCTCTCCTGAGAAATGGCATAAGTCCCTGCCCAAGTGGAGGGGTGGCCTGAGCCTGGGTCCCAGATCCCAGCAGGGAAGCACAGGCAGTCAGGGAGCAGAGTCAGATGCAAATACCAGGGGGGGATTGAAATGAGTGCCAAATGCCTGTGTCAGTCTCGTGAGTCTAACCTATATTTCTTGGCTCTTTAATTCCTCCATAGGCCTTATTACACGAGGGTGGTGAAATGTATCAAGGACTACACTGTGGTCTGACTGTGGAAAGAAGCCATTTTCCCTGTGCAAATAATTATAGAACTAATTCTAGGGTCTTTTGTCAGCTGTCTTGCCTCTCCCTTAAATGCTCTTGGGTGGTTGTAGAGCCATAAAATGGGTTCAAAATAATACTTGAAATTAATACAGTTTGATTTAGATGACCGTTTATTTTATAGCCCTAGTTAAAATGTCAGGGAGATTTAACAGAAGATAAACTTTGTATTTGCTAGAATAATTCTAGCAGCTCAAAGGCATGTTTTGAGTGCCTAGTGTTAACAGCATTTTCCATTTTCCTTGACAAATGAACTGTATGTTAGCCATCAGTTAATTATTGACAGCTAGAGATGATATATCAGATAGTATCTGGTATCAGAGAATCACAGGAATTAGATGCAGAAATGACTTCTTATGCTGTTCATGTCCCTACCAATATGAAGCAGTTTTGTATTCTATATGTCTGTAGAGTTCACTTTGCATGACCTAAGAAAAGCTGCTTTCATTGTTTCTCCCTGAGTCTATTCATTAACAGGAGCTTTTTTCTAATATGCAGCTTAAACGCTCATTACTTTATTATGCTTCACAATGAACTGAACTCAGTGCTTTCAGCATATAGTCATAATTTTTACCTATCAGCTGGAAGTGTACTCTACTCTATGAAAACGTCAGAATTATCATACAGCTACAGCCTGATAAAACATTACTCAAATCCTGTAATGTTTTCAAATCTTGAGCTATTAATAATTTAACATAATTAATTCAAAACACTTCACTCAATATGAACCAGAGAGAGACGATGGGGAAATGATGCATATTCCATCTTTCAAGGGTGGAATTAAATATGGAAAACAAGGAAAAGATAAAGAGCTGCCAACACTTTCTTGGAGTGTAATTCGCCTGTTTTGAACTTACTATAAATTTCACGTTTCTAAGACTTTCAACTAACTTCACAGGCCTAAATGAAAAAACCCTTTCCCCTATCACAAGCAAACAATTTAACATGGTTAGAGCTGTTTGTCAGGCATAAGAAGAAAAGAAACAAATTAACAAATGGGTGAGATTTTTCTACAAAGGGGAGCAACAATTAAGCAAACGAACAGTCTTGTAGAAAATCCTTTAAAATGCAATACACGGAGATTCCTTCCTCTTTTTGTTAAAGCTTATCCACAGAGAGTATTGTATTGCTAACACTTTTGTTGATTAAATCTTCTTTAAAAGTACGTTGTTGTTGCTCTTTCCATGACGGGGTTGTTCTTTAAAATTTTATTTATTTAAATCAAGGCTGGACCCAACCTTTGTTTTCCTGGCTAGAAATTCTTGCTGTTAGAAAGAACTGCAGGTGCTAAATTATGGCACAATACATCGCAGCTGCAGAAGTGCACCTGGAAAAAATTAGACTAGTAATGAAAATTTCACCTGAAAAGTGCCAAATTGGAAGTCTCAGAGATTGAATGCTTCCATTAAGCCACCACTCAGGAACAAACCAAGTAATAAATATTGAAACTTTCTTCTTTACTTTGACTATGAAGACTTATTTCAGATGTGTTTTCCTCTCTATTTGGGGAAAGAAGGGAAGAACTCAGAGAGAGCATGTTCATCTCTCATCTCCATTAAATCCCTAGCCAACCTCGACTGCCAATAGAGGTACCAATTAGTACTAATTGTAGTAGACACTAATAGTGTAGACACCTGTCACTATCTATTGAGCTGGGACTGTCAGTAAATTCACAAAGGCCACCAAAAAACATCTGGAATAATAATGATCATCATTTTGGTACCGACCCAGTCTGAAATTAAACTGTTGATTCTGAGGTAAAAAGCTGAGCAATGCTTTTCGAAGGTACCATAATCTAATAAAAGCAATGCACACATATATATATATATAGGTTTTCATTACAGAAACACACAAAAAAATGATACAGAACTTGTTACCATAGCAACAGTGCTCTCTGCATTGCACAGACCAACGATCCTCACTATTTTTGAGCATTACAATGGATTCATGCTTTATAAAAAGCCGCCCCCCCTCTGGACTGTGGCAGGACCTGTGTGGGTAGAAAGATGAACCCCAGTCTGCCCTGATCCCCTCCACGGCTGACACGCACATCACTCATGCCCACATAGGGCAATGTTCAGGTTCTCCTATTTCATGTGTAATAATGTGGTAATTTGGTATGTAATATGTCACCAGGCGCTGAAAGGCGGCCACCTTTCATTTTGACAAAAAGCATGCGGGGCCTGTCAGCTTCAGCACAACAAGGGCAGCTCAAGGGCCGAGCCGCAGCGTCCTTCCCTGGCCACCTACTGATTACGTGATGGAAGTCATCCCAGGCCAAGCTCCCTTCCCTCAAAGTGCTTCTGGGAAGGACAAAGCCCCCCATGATGTGGATCACACTAAACCAGCCAGACTCAGGACTTGTGCTGCTTGGCCTGGGGGTGGGAACCCGCACCTGTTGGTCTTGGGGGAATTTGTGATTCCCACAATTATTCTGGAAGCACTCCAGGCACGCACTGCAAACACTACAAGTGATAACAAGCCCATAAAACACTGAATGTTTGAGATTACATGTAAGCATGATAGAGAAAAATTAAATCCATTAAAAATCCCTGCCAAGCCATGATTAGCTATTATTATTTTTTAATTCCTTGTAATATACACTGTGCATAAGAGAAAAGCTAACAAACATAAATAAGAGGGAAGTTAACAAACACATTAGTTTTCATTTTAACTTAGTCCTCTTGCCTGAAATAAATGGAAGTGGTAACTCATGCATATGAGTAAGATATGTTCTAAAATCTTCTGGATGAGGGAGCCCTGCAGAAATACCAACAGGATGCCATTTGTGAGTGGCTTCTCTCTGGCAATGAGGAGAACCGCCTGCAGTACTCAGAGCAGGTCATTTTTCCTCCATGTGGAACATCTGGACAGCCATGGATTCTGAAGCAGTTTCTTTGCATCAAAGGAAAAAGGGAGATTGGGAATTCAGAGGATTCCTGCAAGCTGTGTTCTGCTTTGAGCACCAAAGAAATCCACAGGAAAATATAGGGAGAAGTCTTTGGGAAAGCCTTTTCCCAAAGACAGACATGTTTCATTTTTCAGTTCACAGAATAGGTTGGGAAATCCACAATGAAGTTTCTGTCTATATTCTAGTCTCTCATAAGGTTGCATCTGAGGGCCAGCAACACACACCAGCTCCAGCAATGCCTGGTGGGCCCAGCGGTGCTCATAAGGATGGGCACCTTTCTTCATCTCTCTCTCAGAGGAAACACAGGAAAGGTTTGCACTAATCACTAACTCTCCAGACAGGACCTGCACCTGGAGTTCCTTTGCTCACCAGAGGGCTGTGCAGACAAGCCTGAAAAAGTGCTGGTTTGCTCTTTGCCATTCAGTACAGCATTTCACATTCCTCAAGTAGGCATGAAGTGATGGCTTTAACTCTGCCATCACTCTGAGAGAAAATAGTGCTGCATGCAGCTGAGATTCCACTCAGGGATCTGAGTGTACACCCTGAAAGGACCCACCTGTGAGAGAAGCTACTTGGCAAAGATATCCCTCTTCTTTTCAAGAATTAATTGAATGTGGTCACCAAGGGATGGTAAAAGAACTCAGCAAAGAACTTAAAAACAGAAGCTGTAATCAAACTGTGGAAATCTCTCCACTCATGTTTGCTCCAGCAGGTGGGTAAATGCAATCTGCTCTTGGAGAGAAGCAGGACAAGAAAAGCTCCACAGAAGGAGATGAAGTTTTTTCTCCAAGCCCCTGAAGAGAATCCTTCCTCATTTCATGTTCCAGGCCAGACTATTTTGACTGACACAAAAGAGGGCACACTGCAGGCCTTGCCTTTCTCTCACTTCCCTTCAGCAGTGAGGATTTGGACAAGTTACAAACAAAGCAGACACAGGCAGAGAAGTACAGGGTGTCCTTCCTCACTTGCTGAAAGAGGAGAAAGCCAATCTTTGTCATGAGGAGTGAAAGAAAGCTCATTTTTGAGAGCACACTGTGTACTGCCTCTTGGACCCCTTATTTATTTGACTGATTAATTCAGTACATGACTTCAGTCATGTAGTCAGATGTCTGGTGTTCATTTTCAGTCAGTTGACAAACTGCCTGAAAGTTTGAGTCATTTGATCACATACTTAATGAAATAATCACTGGCTGAATCACGCTGACAGATCCAGGTTGGGTTCCCCTTCAGCTGATTTTTTTATAGACTAGCAAGTTGCCTTGTGCTGAATGCAGCTTAAATGTCTCTTTGATCAGGCAGTTTGGCACTGTTTGCTATGCTGAAGGTACCTTGTGCACCTCTGCCTGAACACCCTCCTGCTGCCTCCACTCTGCCTGAAAACCATGGCCAACTCACTCCTCCTCCCTTCTCTAGGGCCACCACCTCCCTCCTGCTTGTTCTCAGCTGATGACTGCCCAGACAGGCTTGTATTCATTTGGCATCCTTGATCTTGCTCCAGTGCTGTGCCCTGCACCCTGTCCAGCCTCACCCTTGGTCCTCACCCCTGAGTATCTGCAGTGCAGATGTTTTGTGGGGGGTTCCCTAGTGCCACAACCACCCCACAGTCTTCTTTTACTGGTTAGGCTGCATTTTCCAAATTATTTCCACACATCTAACTTTCACTGCACCTACCAAAAGATGAGAGCCACCTACACCATGTGGGCCAAGCTGGGTGCTGGGTTATTCCACCACTGACATTTACATCACTAGATTGTGTTGATTACTACATAAAATACAACATCCTTAGTGCTGGGGCTTCTAGCCTAGTAGCAGATGTGTAGCAATTCAAACGTTAATAAAATACAGTGACCTTTATTACAAAAATAGTTTCTCTGTTCTTTGCTTTTGCAAGTCTCTGTGATCAACTGGAAATCTTAAAATTAAGCTCTGCAGCACCCATAATACAGTCTGATTTCATTCCCAGGAATGCTTGTAGATGCATACATTACAGATTTGCTCACTAAGTAAATGTGTCTGCAATATTCACTATCTGCTTCAGTTGAGGAGGTTTAAGTAACTCTGGGAAATGATTCTGGCCTCCAAGAAATAATCCTGAGTGATCTTGGCTGAGCATAATCAGGGAAGAAACATCATCTAGGCCATAAAATTATCTAAACTGGATTGTTGGTGTTTTTCATTCAAAAAAAAGGCTATTTCTTTAATATAATTTTGGAACACTACATTTCAGCAGCTTTTGGCCCAGAAACAGATATAAAAAGAGCATGAAAGGCACATTTAAAAAATATTTAACATTTTTTTCTAGGCATACATAAGATTTTTCAGAATCTGCACACTCTCACTCATTTTGTAGCTAATCCACTGCTATCCATCAACCAGAGACAGACTTATCAAATAATATTTATGAACTGGAAACCCAAAATACTAGTAATCAAAAACTGACCAGTTTTACAATCCCTATGTTGAACCAGCACTTTTCTAGACTCTGCTCTACTCTTGCATATGTACTTTGATATTTGAAAAGAATCCTCATCTGACAATTTTTCTCTTTTGAGAGAAAATTCCTATTTTAGTCTGGTCTAAAACAGTGCAGCTTCCTCAGAGGATTTATGATGACCTTGTCAGGATTGGGACAGATAATTTTTGGATGTCTAGTTATTTCAAATCTTCTGCCTAGTCTACTGTAACTTTTTTTTAGGACAGACTTTGGAAACACAGCTTATAGAAAAATATAAATATAAAACAAAAATACATGGAGCAAGTGGTTTTATCTTGACTACTCGGAGATTAAAATGATCATGACTTGTGAGCCCCACAGCAAATACCCTTATGGTATTTTCTAGTCCTTTCTATTGTTGGTAGGATATATTTCTCCATTCACTAGATCCTGCCACTTGTCATAATAGCATTCATCAAACTCCAGTGTGCATAAAAATGCATTCTTTATGTAGTTGAACTATTTATGTCACAGCTGAGTTAAATTATTAGTTTTGTTTGCTATGGGAAGCTGCAATTATTACAGTAAGTTTTAGCACCAAAAGTATTATTTAAAATGTTCCGAAAGACTCATGCTTGCACTGAGCATTTTCAGTACTTTCTTTCACTTTTAAAAAATGTATTTATTTATTTTTGCATTCACTGAGGTGTGATACTGCCCACAGACCTCATTTCTGGTGCTTGCAAATACGAAGCTGGAGGTTTTGTCTCGGCTGTCTGGCAAGCCGGGCTCTCCGTACTGAAAGGTGCAGAATGCGCTATGAGCTCCCTTTTATCATGCCAATTAACGTTTGACTTGTTTGTCTGCCATGTGATGAATTAAAAATGCATGATTTAGATGCTGGAGAGCTAGCCATTTTCTAGATATAATCCCCTGGATGCTGCCATTCTTCCAGTTGATCTTTTTGCCCTCCGTGGGTTGGCAAGTACCATATATAGCCCACTGCTCAGATCTTTCCCTAACAGATGGCTCTCTTTACTAGTTGGGACTCAATCTGGTGATTCCCTTTAATATGCTTTAGACTGAAGAATATCCAGGGACAGGGAGCTGATTCACTCTCCTAAAGCAAAAAACATCTAAGGAGATAAGCAGACGTGTGTGCTGGACTATGTGCTGTTCTATATATGCCATAAATCAGAATATTTTTCAACATCAATTAACATGTAGTTACCCCAGTAATAAACATTACATAGAGAAACAAATCAGCTTTCATTTATTCCATCAGAAACGGAAGAAGAGCATTTCATAATATTTTGTGGATGATCTCTGTGGAGCAAACCGAGCACAATTACATATTTGATTTTAATTAAAACTCAGGATACCCTTCGAGTTTTGTTAGGGAGATGTCCTGGGTATGATTAGCTGAGACCTGTGCTGAGAAGTTAATTTGACACACAACATATTTTTCATGAGGTAACTGTCGCAGGAAGTTGTTTGTAATAGCTATCTTTCCCAGGCCTGTGGGGGCAACAAAAAGTAATGGCTTATCCTGAAGCAGCAACTTCTCTGGTATGCAGCACATCTGCATAACAGTCCCGGTGGTGCTCACAGTAATGTCATTAAGCTGAGAGAAAAAAAGGAAAGAACCAAAAGATACAGATACAGATAAAGGTGTTTCATTACCCACTGTACACAGAACAACAGTAGAACTCAGTCATAAAATAGTTTCAGGTCACAATAAAAGCAAAACCCACAGAAAATACCTGGGAATGACAAAGGAGTTACAGTTTACGAGCATCGGGCTGGGTGGAATTGCCAAGTTGGAGAGTTAAGCACAAAAGAGCACTAAGAAATCCTGTTTGGTATGAGGGAGGGAGGCTATTATACCCAAAGCTGGTAATGAGAATGCAGTGTCGTTAACTGTTTTCTTTTACAATATTTGACACCGGGATAGCTTAATGCTATGTTGTTTCCTCTTCAAGCTACAGTTTTCCTTTGCAAGAGTGTGAGAGAAGAATTCTAATGTAGGTATACACTGGGAAAAAAGGGCCTCACTGCTCTGCTTTGTCTTTTTCAATCTCTTACACTTTAACTGGAAGGTCATTTCATTTATTACACACAGAAAAGGGCAGGAGCCAGGCTTAAAACTGGCTACGTACTCGTATATCAAACTGGCACTTACTTTGTTCTCCCCTATCTGGCTTAACTTCCTGCCCTCATCACTGCTATAGGTGCACAGTCTGGCTAGAGAGAGGTGAAAATAACCTCAGCATACGCACACTCCTCCTTCACACCCTTCCAAAGGAGTTCCCTGAACTTGGGGTATGGGTGGCAGAATTGTTTGGTTGTTCCACAGGGCAGTTTCGAACCTCAGTAGCTATTCCTCTGCATGAGAAAGCTACAAAGAATGTGTGCTCTATGCAGCAGGTTCACGAAGCAATTTCATCTATTCACAGCTGGCTTATTAAGGGAATCCAGCAAATGACAGTATCATTGAAGCATTACGTTTTCTGCCCTTTTCCTTTTGAACATAGCTTTGAAAATGTGACCAATATAAGCTGATAGAAACCAATTGCTGGGGTTGATAGGTTGTCACTTATGTTTCCTGAAAACTAGAAGTTATTCAGTCCACTCTACCAGGATCCAAATTGTGCTTTGAGCAACAACAGCTGCAAGTACATTTTCCATGCCTGTCCAGGGCTAAATGTAGTGCCATGCCTGCATTGCCTCCCTCAGTCTGGCTGACAGCTGTCCTCCCAGCTCAACCTGGCCACAACACAGCTCCCACACTGCTGAGTATCCAGGGGTACAGTCCCGTACCAGGCTCTGGTACAGTAGGATCAAGGTGTGGAAGTGCAGAGGACTGAAGAAAAAACCACTCCTGTCCTCTGTCTTTTTCATATGAACTCTGTCTTTGGCTGAGTTCGAACCATGCAGGTGTCCTCCCTCACTCTCCTGGATTATTAGTGCCAAAGCATTTGCTCCACAGTGGGTATATTGTGTGCAGCATTTTGCTCTGGAGCACGCAGACATACAAATAAAGCTAACTCACCTCCTGCAAGAGCCTGAGTTATGAACAGAAAAAGCAGCTAAAAGGTTGTAGGGAAAGCCAGAGATGTAGCACAGTGTCCCAGGATCAAAATAGCAATTCTGGAGCAAAACAATTGACAGCATCCCTGGCTGGCTGTGACAGGGTCCCTTGCAGCAGGATACTGTGGTGAGCAGCACAGCTGGGTAAGACCCATTATCCTCTTCTGAGGATGTCAGTGACATTTATAGGGAACCATCACCAAATATGCAAAATGCATCAGTGCAGAGGGAGTTAACAACATCCTTTTTATTTTAACAAGGAACCTTGAAGCCTTTTAAAGCTACAGGCTGAAGAGGAAGCAGTTGGCCAGTATTCCTGAAGTAGAATATGGCTGCTCCTCTGGGATTCCTACTCATTTTTGTAAAACACCGAATTAGTTGTGTTTGGAGTGTGTCCTGAAGTATTGGCTCTCTAATCAGCCCTTTTTCCAACCAGAAGCTGGCTCTAGGCCTGGCTGTATATTACTAATGGGCTGGAATTAGATGTTCTAGAAGAAGAACACCCATTTTTAGTGGTGCCTCACCCTTGCACAAATCACATACCAGGGGCCCTTGTGCTGCCATAGAAAGGGGGAAAGAGAAGAATCAAAAACTATTTAAATATCACAGAAAGTTTGTGGCTTCAGAGGAGGATACACAATTAAGCCATGAATTAGGCACAGTTTGGCCTGTACAATATTGCTAGCTGTCTTACAGATTGGTTTCACTCCAGTCCAAATTCTCAGCCTAAAAGGTTAAATATATAATACTTTATATTGTCAGTAATCCATTTTTCCTGCTTTCAGCAGTAGGAAGAAGGTGAACATACAGCTAATTAAAATACATTTGTTGAAAAGGTCATGCAGAGCTACAGTTCAACTGAATAGAAGGATTATGATCCTATTCACCCACTCTGGTGATAAACATATTGAAGACGGAGCCTAAGAGACAATTAATCTGTTTTGCTGTCACAGAATGGAACATGGCTCAAACTTAAGGGTCTTCTGGTCCTGAAAAAATCCCAATCCTTAGTGTTCCCAACATGCTCTGGTACAGTCATAATAGGCTATGACCATGCTTTTCAAAAGAGATTTAAGGAGTCAGTTGCTAAAAGTCTATTCCAATGCAGTTTGAGCATCTCATTCACGTTGCTGTAAAAATACCAGTTTACTTTACAGAAGTAATTTGCACAGTGTAGCCACGTATTAGTGCCTACTACCTCCTGGCAAATAACTAAGTAATTAAAATCCATTCTCAGTTTGAAACCACTGATCATCTCCTTCATCCTGGGAGAAAACTTACAACAAACAAAGTTACGCGTGCCTACATCTTCTGTGCAGTCTGATCTCAGTTCAGGAGCCTGATATTTGACTTTATAAAAGACAAGAACTGTTTTATGTTTAGATTTCAACAGCCACCAGAGGAATCTAAAGGTATCTCCTCTGTATGAATACATAAAAAAAAGAAATTGTGAACATAGCATTTTTCATGCTACTCACTGTTCTGAGTCAGACACCTCCATGATGCCACAGACCGGAGAAGCTTTTTATGCCAAGGATAGTTGAACATTAAAGAGAAAAAGATTACATTCATCAGCCTCTCACATTACCCAGAAGAGGTTTGAAAAGCCACATACTTGTGCAGCTTGTGATCATTACTCACCCTGGGGCTTTTTGTTGCCAGCTCCTGATCCAAGTCAAACTTTATCACGGAGACTCCTGCAGAACCAGAAGGAGCTCAGTAGTTCACAGAGCCTCTGCACAGGTGTGACCGATGAGGTGATGCTGTAGGATTGTATGGCCCATGCATTCCTGAATAGTCACCACATACCAGGGAAAAAGACTTAGTTGGCATTCATACTGGAGTGAATCCAGTTCACAGCAGAAACAGTAATGAAGTGAAAACATGGTACCTACTTGATTATGCTCAGAGGTAGGAATATAAACAGGCAGATAGCAAACAGTTAGCCACGAGTAGTGTGAGTGCTGAAAATGAAAGGCAACCCAAGACAAAATTTATTTATAGGTCTTCAGGTTGAAGGAGGTTTAAATTCCTTATAAATTTACAGACTGACAGAATTATGGAGTTTAATTCATGAAAATACAGATGGTCAATGACCAGGATTAAAAGTTAGGTTCAAAATACAATGGACCAAAAGCTAGATGCCATGGTGCTGAAATCATAACTGCCTTCTCCTTCTGATATTCAAGATTCCTTATGCAACCTAACAGGTTGCTGGTACAGGTGATCTTGTACATCATCATCGTGCAGAGCAACAAAACACGTAAAGCTTTGCCCAGCTGTCTCCAAAATCTGAAGCAGCCTTGAGGAAGAGATTACATTAGCATGAGCCACAGTGCTTGTGCTCTGCAGTGGTCAAACAGCAGATCCATTTCCACCACGGCACGCTGGAGACCCGGTCAGCCGTGCAGTGCCTGTGCAGCTACACCCCAGTGGCACAACACACAGCGCCATCCATTCCCCCAGCTGACAGCACATCCAGCCTGCTCCCCAGCAGCACCACGAAACTGTGTCACACTGGCATGCTCATATGGCAAAATGGGCTCGCAAGGAGCTGCCATGCTGGGCAGGAGGCTGCCTAGAGCTAAACAACACATGCAGCTCATGATAACAAATAAGTCTTAAGTCCTGTCCCTCAGGCAGAAGTTGCCACCAGAACTCTCCCGTGAAGATTGACATCTGTACTTCCTTTCTTCCGAGGTCCTAAGCAAGATCTGAATTCCTCTGCTGAGGTAATCCTTATTGCTTATTATCCTCCTTACTCCTCACACAAAGACAAAACCAGGAGGCTTTAGACAAGCATGGAAAAGGATGCTAAGCAGCTCTTACATTCAAAGTGTGTAACTATATAAAAATAATTCAGTATAAGTACGGGAATCAGGAAGAAAGGGTTGATGAAACATATTTGATTATATTATAAATCTCACAGCTGAAGGTAAAAATGTTCAACTGTGAGAAGAGAGGCCTGGGTTCCAGTATGGTTTAATCCACCCACTCAGAACAAGACTTAAAGTGAGGTGTTATCCTGTGTGAGCCTCTGAACCACTACAGACTATAGCTTTATACCCAGTCTATTCCACTGTCTCTGAACTTGTTTGGTGCACATTGGCACAGCCCCAGAGGCCCCTTTGTCCTTGCCCCAGAGCAATCCCGGCCTAAATGAGGATTTTGGAGGGCCCTTCAGGCACAGCAGAATTAAGCAGTGATCAGTTGACCACTTGGTAGATGAACACAGAAGCCACAAGCAAAGATCACACCCTAAGAGAAGGAGGAGGTGGTGGGTGCTCCCAGAGCTGTTCTGAAGGAGGACAGACCTGGGCTGGCCTCCCATGGAGCCCAACCTGGCTGCCCAGGGCCTCCAAAGGCTCATCAGGCTGGCTGAGATGGTTTCTCAGAGGGAAAGTTTTCTCTGGGTTTGATCTCAGGTGGAGATGGGTTGCTCTTCTCTTTCAAAACAGAGGGAAGCTGATAGGGAACAAACTTAGTCTTTAGGCATTTTCAGAGTCATATGAATAAAATTATTAACTAAACTAAAAATAGAGTGAAAGGAGAAATTCTGTGAGTACTGTTACAAAAAGCTCTTTTCTTTTTTTGATTATCTGCTCTATGACAGAATATGAGTTCTGACTTGAGATTTCTGAGACCATAGCTGGGATTTGTGATTCTCTTGTCTCTCATAGAGACTTCAGTGTCTAATAAGGATTAAGCTCATGCTGCAGGCTTTATCACAGTGGGCACCCTAATTACAGTCTTACTCCTCTACACAGCTGTTTATTTTCATCAAACTTGTGGAATTTAATATATTTAAGACTGTCTTTCCATTTTGAAATGTGGTTGAAGCTAAATAAGTTAAAAATGTACTCAAAGAGAATCTGTAGGTAAAACAAATGTGTTCTGGATTATATCAGTCATACCTTCCTTAGAAAACTGGGTAAAAATCTGCAGTGCCAGTGAAGCTAAGGTACTCTCAAAGGTAAGGTGTAGGGAAGGGAAGTCTTCAAAGGTATCTTGTGGAATCAGATGCTCAAGTTTGATTAAGTCCCACCAGAAGATCTATATCTGGGAGATTTTTCTTAATTACAAAACAAAACTAACAAGCACTCCAGAGGACAGGACTCATTTGCTTTCTTACCCCGTTGAATAGATATCCTCTTCTTTCAACCCACATGACCCTGCATAATGTTAGCTATACTAATTGTAAACAAAAGTCACATTGTCAGAATAAAAGGGAGATGAATTAGCAACGATAGAGTTCATTAAAGCTTGTTAATCTTTAAGAGGATGAGTGTGATATAATTGGAAGAAAGGATAAGAGCTATGTGGATAAAATTTTTCAGGGGAATACATTTCACTTCAAATGACAAAATATAATTAAAAGTGAGCTGTTAAACCAACTGTCAAAAGCCCAGTTACAGCTGTCTTTCTGTTTTCTTTGCATTTTAAATATGGTGATGTTCTTTAGCCAGCTTTCCCAGCCTGTCTGACCTACTGTGCTCTACTCCAGTTTTAGCTTCAGGCTCCATCAGGCTAGTTCTTATTGCTCCAGGGGAGACTGTACCCCTTGTGTATTTTCCACTCTTTCCCTCCTTAGTTTCCTACTCCATGTACTCAACTACCAGATCATCCTCATAACAACATCTGCTGCATCTTTTCTCTTACTCACTGACCTCTACTTTCCTTCCACAGCAAACCTGATACTCCTAACAGCCAGCCACAAAACCAAGTCTTTGCAGGTGACTCTCTCCTTTCTGCAAGCCAGTGATCTGCAGTCCTGTGCTTCAGTCCCTGAGGGATCCCTCTATGTCAGATGTCACAGCCTACCCTCCTGGACTCTTTCCGTTTTAACTCTTTGCCCCACAGTCCTTGTCTCCTCTGCACTTTGTAGTCATAGTATTTTATCAACTATCAGTTCTTCTTCATCTTCCTATTAGAGAAGCCTGAACCTCTGCTAACAGTGCTTTTGTGGTTTGAATGTCTTCTCTTTTCCATTGGACACAGTAGGCTCGTGGTTATGGTTCAGGCTGTCTCAGCCAGAGCAGTGCTCTGTTCCCTGGACAACCTCTACTATCACTGCAGTGCCAGGCTTGCCCATCAGCCCACACAGAAGGGGAGCAGGGAAGTATAAGCCTGAAGCTGCAACATCTGCACCCACAGCATGCACTCACCAAGAGGATTTTGCTTGTCTCCCTTTGCATTATTGCATGCTATCTCATCTCTCAGTTTAATGCTCCTGCTGGTACTGCCTATCTCAGCTAGACAGTGAGCTCCTTGAATCACAAGCTTTTATGTGTAAGCTATCTAAGCAGCACACATACACTCAAGGTGTCTCTCCCTTCAAACATAAGCACATTATATTACTCTCAGTCAAAATAGGTGCTTCTCAGGGAGGGAGGAGAGATGGGACTAAATAGCAGCATAAAGGTAATTTCCCCACCATATCATTACTTCTAAGTGCTCTGTCATACTTTGTAAATGCAGACATACACATCTGCCTTTGTCTGAAAGTGCACACAGAGAGCTGCCAGTGACTGCTGCCAGGGCTCTGAGGACACCCTCAGAACCCCCTGTCCTTGCCTGAACCCCTGGGGTTCCCCCCACCCTGCTTACGTCCCAGCACCCCATTTCAGCTGCCAGTCCCTGTCCCAGCAAGGCTGGTGACCCCTGTCTGCCCTGCTCCTGACTAGGGAGATGGGATGGGCCCTGGCTTCCCACTGGAGAAAGAACTCAGTCCCCTCAGGGCCCTGGCAGTTGTACCCAAGGGTCCAGCATTTTCTGCAGGCTTTCACAGAGAAAATACTGGGAATGGTTGAATCTCTGCTGCAAGAGCTGCACCTGGGTCACCTCCATGTCTGTGGCCACACTGAAATTAATGTAATCTGTCAGATTTTCATGCAGTATGCAGAATTGTGCTGCTTGTATTTATGGAGGGCTTTTTATAGGGGGTTGGTGCAAGGAAACCACCCACTCTGTGCCCAGAGCGTGGGCACGGTTGGCTGTAAGATTAGACAGGATGGGGAAATGAGAGAGAATCCTCAAAAAGGAAAAAGAATCAACAACAAATATTTCAGCCATGAGTTTGTATCCTGTCCCAATCATCTCTTACTTATTAGTAATAACTCCTCAGTAACAACTCTGACTTTAGAAATGGGAAGTGGTCTGATTATGTACATATTAAATGTCTAGCACCCTATGCATGCTATATGTAAATAATTCATAATGTTCCTAATAATATGACAATACTATTCACAATTTTCACAATTGTCATTTTCATCCTAGCCAAACATGCAGAGAGAAGCCTCATCCATACTAAATGAAAAACATCTTAAAATATGTATGTATATAAACAGAAGCCAAAAGGAGCAAAAGTACCCTTATTTTTAACACATCTGAATCCCTGACCCATAAGCTGTAAACACATCAGTTTCAGGTTCAGGATTACAGTTTGAAATGAGTGGGACCCAATCTCTGCCTAAATATGAAGACTTGAGGTGTTCCCAAAAGTGACCCATTCAATTTACAGGAGAAAAATATTGTGCCAGCTGAGGTAAATGTTTTAGTTCAGTGATATTTATACTGTCAGCTTAGGCCACCTTCCAGATGAGGTATGTAGAATAGTAATAACAAAGATTATTACTGCAGGTTAATTGCATAACTACAAGGGTGTACAAGTTGTTTAAATAACACTGCTGTGAACACAGATCTGCTTGCCTGCTATCACCATATTTAATATGGTTTCTTGTGGTGTGAATTATGATTAATGAATTTCTAGGTGAATGAAATACAATATTGTGATTAAATGTAATACATTGAAATGTCTCTGCTGGCATCTCTGTTCTAGAAGGAAATTAGGGTGATTCTTTAGTCTTTGCCTGAGCAAAGGATTCTAAACACATTCTGGGAGCAGCATATCTGATAAGGTTTGAAAATAGGAAAGGATTTCTTCCAAATAAAACTTATCATTAAATATAATTAGTAGGGAAGAAACTACGCCATCAGTTTAGAGGTTCTGAACTGTGACCTTTGGCATGGGTGCATTCAGTCTTTGGGAACTTAATAAAGAATTTTTACTTTGGTTTCTTTAACTCAGACCTTGATGTATTAAAACAAGCCCACCTTCTAACACCAGTTCAATGAAATACTTGAATACCATATATCTCCTCCACTGTCATATACATACTGTAGTATAGGGTTAATTTTCTCACAAGAGCAGGGAGTTTATGATCATTTCTAGCTTACTGAAAAAATACCTCATGTTAAGAGGCTTATCATTAAGTCTAGCAACAAATCTGACTTAATTCAGTCACAATTAAATACGGAACTATTGGCTATAAATAATACATAAAGAATTCAATTATTTTAAATCCTTAATATTTTTTATAAAAAAGCGAATTTAATTTTGTATGAAGCCCTGTAGTTTTCTTTGCACTGTTTTAATGAAAATATTATTGTTCATCCTATTTTCTGATTAGAAATATGTAAGAGAAACATACCCATCCTGATTTTTCAAGGGTTTTTTTCTATCTAATGGTAAGAACACAAATGGCATTTTCCCTTTGGCTTTTTGTTTTGTTTCTGTTCTGCTTTGGTAGACATATGCCACTTAAAAACAAAAACCTAAACAACTGTTGCAGCCCAAGGATACAGACCAAAAACTAACAAAAATTATTCTGAAAGATTTATATTTCAAAGGATGATGTGCTATATTGCAAGTACGATTGATGCAGTGTATTCTCCTTAAATATTTCATTCTAGCCCTAAAAGTCAAAAAGGTGCAACTCCTCTGCAAGATATTGATGAAAAACTCCACTAAATTGTTTGTGCCACCTTCAATTCCCTGAACAGTGGCCCTTTAATATTTTTTTCTAATAGGAATCATAGACCCAGGCTGCAGCATACTAATGGGTCTAAGCCTACCAATTACATTTTGCTCTCCATTTCAGATTAAATGACTGTCTGTCTACGCAGTCATGCATCCTACCCCCTCCTCACACCACGGTGTCCTGGTTTTCAAAAATAGAAATAATAACAATAATAATGTACTGTATCTTTCCAGTTAGCTACAACTCTATATGCTTTGTTAGGCTAATGATAAAGAAAATGCCTGAATCTCAATGTTATGGTAGCTGCTTCATGAGGATAATCAACTTGCCATGCATCCCTGATGCTTTGCAAAGCAGAACAGAGAGATAGGCTTTAAGGAGTTAGAAACAGCAAAGTGCACAGACAAAACAAAAACAACCCACAGATGAAAGAGTAGAAGAAAGTCAATGGGCAAAAACAGTAGAACTGCTTGGAATTTTCCACTTCACTCATTTCCTCTGGAGACCTTTTTCCCGTGATGTGCCCTTTCCATTATGTTCCTTTAGAAGAAGGAGCCCTCCAGCTTTCTGGGAACACTTTTCTCTATATTCCTGGATCAGAAGGCCACTGGGATATCAGCTGTCTGTGCTCTGTCCAGTCTAGATGCCAGAAAACCAAAGTTTGGGGTGCCTGGCTTCCAGCAATGGATGGAAGGTTGTTCTCAATCTCTCTGTTTGCCTGGCAGATGCAGGTAGACACCCAGGCATGCAAATACATCACACCTCCTTTGAGCTCACAGCCTGCACATCAGCAAAACTAAGGAGGCTGAACCAGACCCATGCCTCTCATGATCTGCCCTCTTTCTGTGTGTCTGGCCCCATCTTGGACACCAACACTGTACTTGGAATGTTATTAGTTGTGCTGAAAACATAACCACACCAACCTGGGACCTCTGAAATAACCCAGGCTTGCTGTCAACAGAAAAATGCTCCCCAGATCAAGGCTCAGCCTGTTGGGTTGCACAGCAGATTGGGAAGTAAGAGAAGGAGAGTTAGGCTACAATGATAGGCTGCTTTTGTTAGAGACAGAGGCTGGGCTTATATGGAGTAGATGTAGGGAAAGTTTGACAAAGACTTGTAAAACATGTTTATAATATTCCAGCGTTTGGAGTTCACATGCATCCAGCAATATCATGGGCAGGGCTAGGGCAGGACTGCAAATAGACAGGTTTCATAAGATCAGAGGCAAGCTAAAGCCTCTCAGTATGTTTGTCTTCACACACACCCCACTGCCTTCATATACATTCAGTCCCTGATCTGCAGGAAGAGGAAAGCAGGCCTTCAAGGGCTATTTCCCACATCTTTTCCCCACAGGCAGTGGCCTAGTTCATTCCCTCCATACTGGGAGGATGTTCTGTGCTAGGGGGAATAAGTACTTAGTCCAATGGTGTTGTGGCAGCCTTCCTGCTCTAGATCAACCAGAACAGTTTGGGGAGATTTGGTGCACCCATCTTCATGGTGGAAAGGGTCACTATTGCCCTCTGAAGCCTCCCAATATCCACTTAATATGTGGTAGCATAAAAAATTAGTTTTAGATTGATATTCTCACTTGACTGTGGGTAGTTGGGGTCTGTGTGGACATTTTGCTGACCAAGACCCTGTGCAGCTAGGGACCAGAGAAACACAGTGAGCAAAGAAATATCCCTATTGCTTGGTGAGATGCTTATCTATTGCTGTGCACACAAGGGAGACAGAGTTGGGGCTATCAGGAAAATTTTTCCTTGCCTCTATGCGCCATGACCTTGCATTGCCCTTATCTCAGCTGCAAACCCCTGTTCACTGTTAATTAATTAATTTCTTCTGAGCATAACATGCATTTCCCTTCCTTACTTTTTCCTCTGCCTTGCTACAGGTGGACTCCTGTGCTGTGCCAGTTTTTTGTTCTGCTTCCAAAGCTAGAAGAAAACCACCTCTCTCCAGCCTGATAGCTCATGTGTGAAGAGAAATATGGGATACTGACAACAGGTTGGCAAGATGCCTGAAGAGTGGATGCAGCAGCCCTCAAACTGGCTAAATTAATGAAGGAGAATGGCTGACCTGTACTTTAAAGCCTTTCCTTGATTGCTTAGTGATGAGGAAAGGTAATAAACTTGCTGCCTAAACCATGTTTTTCTCACCTTGTCCTGAGCCTCTGAAACACTGAAAGATTGGATGGGAAGGATGATTCTCTTTGCCTGTTCTTTTCCAAGGCTGATAATATGTTCCCAAACTTTCTGCTGACTATTGTACAAATGTGCTGGCTGGTCAGAAAGAGCCAGGTACCCAATTTCATCCCCATTTAATTCTCACATGGCCAGTCCTTTTAGAGGATTCTTGGGCCATCTTCTAGAATAGATTTGCCCAAAGGCTTTGATCGCCTTCTCTGCTCAGACTCCATAATGAGAGCAGAACTCACCCAAGTGACACACAGGAGGGTGCATGATTTTACCCTGCTGGAAGGAGTGGCAAAACTCCACCTGTGGGAGCCATAGGTAAGTTTTAGAGAAATCACTCTTGGGTTACAAGTCACTAAATGACTCCCACTGGTTTTGAATCAAGTGCAAAGACCGTAAGAGAGCTAACAGAGTTAACCTACTCTGAAGTTGTTAATTCTGCCCGGTAGGTAAAACTGGAAGAAAAATCCCACTGCAAAAGATAAAAAATTACAGGTATTTTGTACATCCCTTTGGAGTTCAACCATATAAACTACTGAACTGGTACAACTACAGGTGCAGAAAGACCTCAGAGGGGAAGAAAAGATATGGAGGCTTGGTGGTTTGAATTTGGAGTTTTCTAGGGCAGATCCATGGCTGCTGGAGGAATTCTGTTCCATTGGAGAAGACTGCTTTTGACAGTTCCCCATTTATCATGTTCATCTTCCTCTGCCCCCAGGGTGCCAAATGTCATATCATGCAGTTTGATACGTATAGAGAGGCAGGATCATGGGACCTTCAAAAGAATAAGCAAAAGAAAAAAAGGATTATTGTTTTCGAAGGTGATAATTGAAAGTCAAGTGCCCACCTAACAGCCCTTATTTGGACATGATTGAACACCCTTGTTGAAAAGAGAATCCTCAGGGGCAACTTCACTTGGATAACAGGTGCAAAGAGACATCATGGCAGGTTGCAGTTTGTCTTTAACCTCAGCGGGACTACAATTTGACCCAGCAAGCCTGTTTAATTGATATTTAACATGCTCAGACACTTTTTACCTTTCATTCCATTCAAATCTACTACTGTCAGCTTCCAGTCAGGAGTATAGAACTAGCTGAAGCCTTCAACATGGTTAACTCTGCAGAAACAATTTTATTCTTAGGTAAAGTCTTATTCAACTGCATCAATAACCTATTTGGAAGAAGAGTCATTTGCTAAGAAAGGTTAATTGACAATCAGAAAGTCTGACTGCTATGGAAAGGTACAAAACTTAAATATGACAAGGTTTGCCACATACCAAGTATTAGTATGAGGATGCATGAACCACCCAGAATTACCAGAAACCTCTGAACCCCAAGGACGGAAAGGAGTTGATTAAAGTGGTGTCATAGGCAAAAGCAGGAGCAGTAGTAGGATCATATTTTCAGATATGACACATTCACAGCTAAATATAAAGCCAAGCTTTGATAATATATAGAAGAACAGCTTTTCACAGTAAGCCATTAAGTCCTGTCTACTGAGACCTTAAACCTAGACTCAGAAAGTACCTTAAAGGCCAGGGACAAAGCTGCCACAGCTTCCAATATGGAAAAGATGACCCAATATATCTTTTTCTTTGTCCATAATTTCTATAATTTCATGAGCTTTCATATTCAGAAAATAAAATTAATTTCTGTTCATTGAATGCTGCCACTGTCTTTTGGCTTGTGAAAGTAGAAACATCTCCCCAAAAGTTTCAGCTGCCCTTTATTGCAGTCTTTTGTCACTGTCACATCTTCGTCTTCAGGCTATCTGCACCACAAAACAAAGAAAAAAATTGTTTAGGAACTAAGATTAATAACAGTTTTATTGAAAGTGGTGAAAATGCAGTAGGATGCATGA
The DNA here is from genome assembly GCA_013398075.1 of Notiomystis cincta. Lineage (NCBI taxonomy): Eukaryota > Metazoa > Chordata > Aves > Passeriformes > Notiomystidae > Notiomystis > Notiomystis cincta. The sequence goes on along the minus strand of VZRX01004480.1, from coordinate 92,463 downwards.
TTTTTAGCCTCCAGCTGTTAATGCAGCATCTTACACACGCTGGCATCTTTTGCCTTTGGAAAACAGGAATGCTGTTTCTGCTGGAAATGTAGCATGTTCACAATACTGCTCTGAGAAGACAAGTAGTTGTTGACCAGTTGCTATTAATAAACAAAGAAACCCTGACTCGAAACACAGAAGTGCTTTCTGAGAAGGCTTTTTTTTTTTAGTATATCTAACTTGCCATTTTTTTCCCCCAGTTTATCAATGTACCTTTTTTTATCCCCAGCTCTCCTGAAATGGACTGTGTCATTTTAAAAATGAATCAAGGGTGAAATTAGGTAGAACAGTAAAAGAAACAGTGGGAATGGAAAGGAATTTTTAATTAAAACAGGAATGTCTGAGGTTAGATATATTGCTGTGGAAGAAAACTGCACTGACTGTAGGAAGTGAGTAGCTCTTACTATGAACTCAGAGAAAAATCAGAATTTCAACAGGGCTCCGTAGAGCCAGAAAGGTGACACAAAGGAAAGCTGGGCAACCAACTGTGAAGAAATTCCCTGAATATTTTCTTCTGCCCTCTCTTACCCCCTTGGTGGAAACAAATCTTTGTCTTACCTATTTACTCATTCTTGAGTATTGCGTGCTAAGTAGTTAGTCCAAATTTCATCGAGTGAAATTTGTTCCGCTGGGAAATAATTGCTCGGCTGGGGGTGAGGAAGGGGAATGTTTTATTACACGCCTTGGAAAACGAGATGTGTTTGGGCCATTAAGCCATTCTTTTCTGTCTGGATAAAATCAGATCAGAGGGCACTGGAAACATGACAGCAACAGTAGCAAAGATAGATGGACATATACAGAGATAAGATGGATAGACAGATATGACAGATGCTGATAACAGGGTGTTAATATATGGGGTAGAAGACATTGCAAAAACTGCCATCTTTCTCTGGTGAGATGTGGAAACTGTTTTATGGAATTTTACCTTTGCTGTTAAGAATTCTGCAAAAACATTAAAGCGATCAGATGTATATGATTTATAATAACTATAAAGAAACTACCAGCCTGTAAATGGAAAAATGGAAAGGCTCTGAGGAGCAGAAAATCACGGGACAACAGAAATAATTTGAAAAATAGTGTCCTCAAGTAATATAGACACTTCCTCACAGGTATCTCCAGAGAAGAAACTTCTTACTGAAATACACAGCAATCTTGTATCTAGTCTCTGTAACCGATTACATCATCTGCTATATTTAGAATACCTCCAGAGTAACCATGGAAACTGCTTTTGCTTAAACTCACATTATTCCATTCAACATTAGTTGACAGTAGAGGAATACTTTTATAAGCTCACAAAACAATTAATGCATCACTGTTATTATGTGCCTACATATATAGCAATGTGTTTTTTCTCTAAGTATGCATTATGCATACCCAGAGATGTCAGATTTCTGACAAAGACTACAAAGACCCAGATTCATGGCAATGGAGTGCACATACCAGACTCCAGGAGAATTTGTAGTACTTCTCTGTACTTTGCTTTAGGCCAGTTGCTTGTGGAAAGGGTTCATGCTGTCACTCTGCATGAACAGGTCTGTGTGTCTGTCTTTGGTATGCAACTGTTGAACCTAGTTTCAACCAAATCAAACAAGGAGAAAAATAAAAAAGGGAGATTTTTAATCTCCCACAAGGTTCATAAAAATAAAAAGCTACTCAAAAGAAATCCTTACCAGTGATGCCACTGAAAGGCTAATAAGGGCAATCCTTATTAGACTTAGAAAAATCTACAAAAAAGAGTCTCTGTGAGTTTTGCAGATCAGGGAACTACTTATAATACTGATGATAAGATTAGAAAACAAATAAAACTATACCTATGCATTGCATTGCAGAAATAAAAAATACTTTATATTGTTTCTCTATGAAAATGATGCTTTGCAGAAATTATCAAGAAATCCCAAACAGGTGTCGGAACTTCAAATACCAGAAATCCCAAAGAGCAAATTAAAAAAAAACAAACCCAGAACTTAGAAATAGAAGCCCCAGACTCAAAGTGGACTCAACAGATATAATCAAATGATTTAAATTTATACAAGTGATTATCCAAGATGGAAACATAAAGTTAGTGCTAGGAAACAAAGTGCTACAAGATAAGTAAAAATGCCCGGTTTTCATAGGGCAGGAATGTTATTATGAGGTTCCAGATGCATCTGTGCTCCTCAGTGTATTTAGAACTGAGTTGTAAATGGGAGTAAGGCAACCACATTTACAGACTACAGTTGACTGCAAATAATTTCAGAAGGATCTACTACTATAATGTGTCTGAGTGATAAAATGGAAAATGACATACTATTAGTAATAAATATGAAGCAGAGTATGTGTGTGTAAAATAATCCAAACTATACATGTGCAGGGATGAGCTCTAACTTAGCAATTGTTGCTCAGAAAGAAACACTGAATTTGTAGGCGCCTCAACACAACGATGAGCAAAAAAGGCAGATCAGTAATTCAGAATTATTGGAAAAGTTACTGGAGCAACGCGGAAAAGACCTTGTGTCACTTACACACATTGTTATTACCGCGTGTGATTTGAGTCACCTCAGAAGTGATGTGAGAGAATTGGCTAACACGAGGAGGAAGAAGAAAACAGACAGCCAGGCTGTGGCATCCTTTCAAGAAGAGAGGAATGTATGAGAATTCCTCGGCCCGGAAGAGAGTCGGCTGGAGGGTGGTAAGATTAAAGCCTGCAGATACATGAATTGTATGGAGAAGATGAAGGGGGAGTGACCTCTTTTGTGCTGGGGAGAGGATGAAATAGGAAGAAGGGAAATGACTTTGACCTCAACTTCCACTTCAGCTGAGAGTCCTGCCAGCTGCACATCTTTTACCTCTGTCCCAAATCCCGTATCCTGTCTGTGAGTGGCGGTAGCCAAGAATGCACCATCCCATAAAGAGACTGCAGGAAAGCAAAGGAATCATTACAGAAACATGGAAGAGAATTTTCTAGTAACTACCTATCAAAATGAGAATAACATTAATCAAAGGCATTGTTTTTAATCCATTAGAGCTTCTTGGGTAGTTTTCTTTCTCTAGCAATATCCTAATTCTGCAGTAGCATCATGGCAAGACCAGCGGAATACTTTGACTGAGTGGCATAGCACATGCTTTGAGAAGACTACAGTTTTTCAGCATTTTCCTCCATTTTCTCAATAACTGCACACAAAACTTGCTGTTGGCTAAAGCTGCAACTACCAAATTCAGTCATGGGACCAGAGCTGTAAAACAAAAGGATCTGGCATTCAGTTTGGGGAAGTGAAGTTACTTTAGCTTTGCTCTAGTCAAGTACCAGACTTTGAAGGCAGCAAGCCTTCTGCTGCCCTCCCTGTGCTCCCAGGAGGGCAGACAGCCTTCCCAGTCCTGCTCCATGTCTGTCCTGGCACCCTCCTTTGTGCAGTGAGGCTGTAAAACAGATGGCTGAAATGATCTGAATTAAAAATAACCCAGCAGAAAATTCCAGGCAAAATAATGCTCTGCTGCAAATGATGGCCAACAGCTTTCCAGCTGCTGGGTGGGTTTAGTCCACATGATTTCTGTGGGACAGCAGTGAAATGGATGTGCAGTGCAGTGGCTGAGCTAAGGAGGATAAAATAAAATAAAATAAAAGTGACAGTCAGTTCCTCCAGCAGCAGAATGTCCCCAAAATGGCCAGAAAGAGATGTCCAAAAGTCAATCCTGCCATGTTGAGTGTTGGGGTCCCTTACACAGTGTGGATCAGGGAATGAATCCTTTCTGTAGTGAGGAATTCTGCATTCCTTGATGGTTGCAGAGCACCAGTTACAATCTGCAAAAGCTTCTATATTGAACACATGAAAGCCATAAGTACTTCCCGTTGAACAAAAACTATCACTCACATGTAGTAGATTGATTTTTAAGGAAAATTACTCTTTCAACTTTTATGCTTTTAACAAACTTTTCTCAAAGTACCAACTCCTTTTCAATCTTAAGAACCTCAAAGATATTAGCTTGAAAAGCATAACCTTCCAAAATATTTTGCAAGTGTTTCATGGTATGTCTGCTTGTACCAGTGGAATTCTTTAACAGAAAAATCAGATTGCTACCAACATCAAGAAACTAATTAGGAGGGAAAAGTACATTTCAAACTGCAAATATTCCTTTTTATATTCCCAGTGCATTACAAATTGAATGAAAACCTGATTTTCAACCACCACCCCCTCCTGCAATGTTAAAAATGTGACTGGAAAATAATATATCACCAACCTGAAACCTTGTTTTACAAATACAAGTTGTAGCCTAAGGCAATAGTTTCAAACAGTTAAGTGGAGGATCCTGAAACTAGGGGCTGGAATGCTCTCTTGGAGTGGGGAGGCACACTGAACTAATGTATTGTCTGCATGTTGATGTTTTGTAGCGTCTTATTTCATCTAATGGGGCAGAGATTATTTCAGATCTACATTAATTTGCTAAGCAAAGTCATTAGACTCCTTCAAGTCATTTGCATCTCACTTTAATCCTTCAGTGTAACATAGACAGTTCCATAGCCCCACATAATATGAACCAGCTGAATGGATTCCAATTTATCAAGAAAATATAAATTGCAAAATATCAAGCTAAAATGGCAGTAACAAAACCAGTGATCATTGTCCCGTACATTTTAGATTGTAATTTGAGACCTCCTGGGAGATCAATGCTGTATAACCTATTTCTCAGGATTCCTCTCTGCTATATGAACTCTTTGAGACTGTTTTCACTAATATTTTATGACTTGTTTACAATACTGAAGAATAAGTGATGAGATCAGCATGGTCAGAGTGGGAGGGGAAATTATGTGGAAATCATCAGGAAAAGGTATAGTATTTTTTCTGTCTCTGTATGCATCTACTGAATGATTATAATTAGCCTATTCAATTTACATCACTCACACATCGTGTCTGCACCTAGATGCATCCTCTTTGTGAGAAATACAGTGTCTGTAATACTCACTGACTCCTTAACAACAATCACAGAACTCAGACCCAAGATTTACCTTTAAATTTAGAAGTTCAGAGAAGATCTGTCAGCAGAATTTTAAATCTGTGGATTTCTTTACAGATTACGTGTCTGCCAGGCAAGCAATACCCTACTTGATGGCAGCCAATGTAACAGGGGATTTTGACCTCTGCTGCATCTCTGCCTGTTCCTGCTGATGCATGCAACTATCAGGAACCAGGAGACTGAATCCCTCCAGGAGAGATTTCCTGTTCAACTGCTGCAGAGGAGATGGTTCAAACAGGCTACTTGGGGGCAGTACTCAATAGGCAGGAGATTTGTCATTACACCTCCTCTACTTTCCCACTTGCTCATCTAGCACTTCCAGGGAATAAGCCAAGCCTCTCCACTGGAGAGAGCAAGCAAAAGACAAAGTCAGTTGTTTTCCATCCTTTCTGAGGTATCAGCTTCTGATAATGAGGCTTGGAAAGCAGCTGTGGCTAAAAATGACAGGGAGGGCAGGCATGGGACCCCCACCGGCAGAATTTCATATCCCTTCTTTCTAATACATCTCGAAGCCAGGCTCCCCCCTTCATTCTGATACATCCTGAGGCCAGGCTCCCTTCTTCATTTTGATACATCCCGAAGCCAGGCTCCCTCCTTCTTCCTGATACATCCCGAAGCCAGGCTGCCTCGCCCTGTGTCTCACTCCTGTACCTTACGCGTTCGCGTTCCTGCGCGATCCGCATGTTGCGGCACCTCGGGAGCACGTCTTTCACTCTGACAGCAAAGGGAATCATGTCCCTGGGGAGGCTGCTCTATGCAAGCTGTTTTCAACATCATATCATGGATTTCCCGAAAGGCTTATGCTATCAGTACAATTACTCCCATTTTACAGAGGACATAACTGCAGCTGAGAGCTTACCAGTTTTCTCAGAGATTTCTCATGTGAATTATATTTTTAGCTGAGGAATACATTTAAGTATATACTTAAGTCCCTTTACACTGCTCTCTAGGACTACACTATTAAAGACTTATTTTAAAGCCTACTTTAAATCCAGTTGATTAAAGTCCATGCCTATATGGCTTTCTGAGTAAGAAAACTTCACCAAATTGGAGTCTCGTGTGTAAAATGGATGACTAAAAATAAAACGCTGTTCACTGTAGGCACCCAACAGAGCAAAGAAATATATCAAGGACTTTTATGCTTGGTGTCAGGCATGATCAGATTCATTTTGGGTCTGTCCTCTGAGCAGAGAAAGTACCAGCAGTCTGAAACTGCAACATATAAAATAAGAGACATAAACACAACCGTTTCATGTGATAATGAGAATGCAATGCATTTTCTGTTGCCTTCCTTTCCTACCCCTATTTGTTTTCCACAAAGCATTAGAGAATAATAAAATCATTTGTCTAATAATAGAAAGTTTCCTTTCCCCTTGTTTGCAGTGCCTTAGCATATCCTGCATCATTCCTACAAGGCAGTGAGTTTTGCAATCAGTATGGTTCTATAACTGGCCCTCTGCGACAAGGTGCTTTAAAAGATTATGCTGTACCACCATTTCCCATGAAACTCTGCTGCTCCCTTTTTCTTCCCTCCTTGTAGAATAATTTTCAGGACACAGCCAGACAATTTATTTGTAAAAATATGACTCTATTTCATCCACATTGATATATGGATCTCTCACAAGCAAAATATTATACAGTGTATTGAAATAAAAGCCATAATGAGAGGAGTTAAATTGTGGGATATGTTGCAGTTGTTAAAAGGAAACTATTAAATCCTTTCTGTTTTCTATTGCAAGACAATATGTACTTTCACAGTATTATAATTCAAATAACTTTTGAATTATGAGACTTAGTTTCAAGTTCTGATTTTTAATCTAGTTATCTGTGCCACAGTTCTATAATGCTGAATTAAAGGACAGTGTTGCTTTAACCTAGTGGAGGGAGACCAGTTTTTGAACCTTTGCCCAACATTAAGATGGTCTTGCTTACAGCACTTCATCATAGACATATGCACACCCAGATGTGCATACACACGTTGCCTAACTCAAACTGCAACAGAAATGCCCTGTCTGCTGATAAAACATGACCTGTAGAGGGTGAAAGCTTGCAACTATTTACTGGCATGCAGTCATGCACATTAATTTGAAGAAGTGGTGGGCTTGGCTACAGGGGGAGCTGCAAGGAGCAAACCAGTCACAAACTGAGATTCGGTGAAGCCATCAGAATTAATAGCCAGAGGCTTAAAGACAAGGCTGCCTGCAGTGCACAGAGGTGAGGAGACCTTGGCTTCATGGCCCAACTAAATCAGAGCATTTCCAGCAGCACAGAGTCTGCTGCTCTTGGACTCAGTACTGATGCACCCTGGACCTACCAAAGGCCCAGCACCACTTTCTGCAGCTTGGGGGTAATTTTTCTATGTGCTTATGCACAAAAGACTAACAGCATTCGCTGTACCTGGGCCAGCTCTGGCTGGGCTCTATTAAGAACAAGAAACAGCCTACATGAACTCTATGTTTTTCCTCTTCTGCCTTGCTGAGAGGAAAGTATGTGGTATTGATATAGGCTTCCCATCTAAGCAATGATTTACTTTCTCCTCGCTTAGCATATCGATTAAGACAGGATCAAAGTACAAGCTGACATGGCTGAAAACTAATCAACTTATAATTTGCACAGGATACCATGCCAGTATTGTACATCATTAATAAATATGACAAGAATCAGACAACTCTGCTTGCCGATCATTCATACTACATAGGAAATTGACTGAGAATGTCATTAAAAAAAAAAATTTGTATTTGCTCAGAATCTAGAGTACTTTTTCCTGTTTTTCTTTTCAGAAGTTGTCCAAATCTTTAAAAGCATAGCAGAAAAGTTGCTTTGATTTTTTAAAATGTCAGCTATCCCTAAGTGGCTTTTTTCTAGATTCTGAAAAGTATTGATGGGTTTTCTCATTTGCAAGTCTCAGAAAGTTCCTCAAATAATCTTTTTTGTCTGATTTTAAGTCAATAAATATGAGACTATATGCAAAGGAAATGGGATGAAAAGCGAATCGACTGAAAAGTCATCAAGTAAATAGCTTCTTTTAAAACATCTGCTAAATTAGAACAAAATTTTGAGACACTGGAAATCATCTCTGCATCCCCTCAACAATAAAAATATTTTGCAGAGGGCAGTCTGAACAGCTTATCTTTCACCTCCAACTCTAGGTATGAGCGGCTTTGAAATATATGAGCTATGGGCAGAAGGCCATCCTAGCAAACCTCTGAGTTTTCTGGTGAGAGCAGCCAGTAAATTAAAAATCTATGGAAAATACAGGACACTGTCAAAGCACAACCCAAGGGGGTAAGCAGGATGCTGGGTTTCTGGGCCTGCAGTTTGGTGCCAGCAGCCTTTTATCTCTGTGTTGCCATCCCATGGCAGTGCTCACTCACGGGCTGATGCCGGGAGGAATCTCCTGCTCTTCTTTAAGCCTCTTGCCCCTGTGCCCTGCTGCCAAGTCCTGTGCCAGACTGGGCACTTCCTGAGCACAACTGGTTTCCCTTTGACTGCCAGCCAGGCCAGTGCTGCTTCCTGCAGTACCTTGAGCTTTGTAGTGCATCTCTCCTGCCTCACTTGGTGTGATCAAAGGCAGCTGCTGTCTGACGGGCTGGGCACTTTCACTGCAGAGGTGGGGATGTATTTCACAGTCCAAGTGAAATTTGGGGGTTTCAGTGACCGTGTCTTTGTCATTAAATTAACAAATATCATCAAGGGGAAAGCAACCCAGAGAAATGATAGGGGTTTTAAAAGCTAATATCACACATAATATTTTTTTTTTTAAAAAAGGTTTTGGCTTAGGCAGATCAATTAGCAAGAGGAATAGGCTAAATTAATCTCTAAGTACAAACATCATGGAAAGGACTGCACGCTTGATAATTTCAGGCCATGACCAATAATAATTGAGAATAATGCTTGTCTCATAATAATAAGCATAATAATACTGAAGGATTACAATGCCATTTTAGCTGGAAAAAGTGGAAAGAAAAAAGTTTGGCCGGCTTTGATATTAAGAATGGAGTCTTTGACTTTGTTAAGATAAAGTTGAAGATGGAATGAATTATTCATATAAATGTTGCCGTAGTAACAAGCCAGCAAATAAAATAATGAAAGCAGTTCCTTGGTTTTAAGGGGGAAACTACAAATTTCAGCCTCTGAAAATTCAACCACTCTGAGGCTACTCTGACTTATGCCTACACCTGCAACATCAGATCCTGAATCCCCACCACATGATCATTTTTAGCATTCAAAGGAGTGAAGGAGCATTGCCTCAGTGAGCTCCATGCTGCATGAGATGGGTATTTCAGCATAACCCAGAACTTAGTTCTGCAATGAGTGGAAAAGTTTCTTTTATTCTTTCTTTTCTTTTTTCTAAAAATCTAGATAATGTCATTCAAAATGGTTTATGAAAAGGAAATTTAGGCCAAAAAGCAGTCCACCAGATCAGGAAATGTCAGCACAAAAATGATAGTGAGAAGATTTTCAAATAACACATTTTTGTGGAAAAGGATGCAGATAGAGAATTTTGTATGTCCAAGGCATTTAAATCAATTAGGAAAAACCAACAAAAGGAACAGAGCAGGGGTTTTGTATTGCCTGGGGAAAATCTCTGATTTTAATCCCTGTGCTTTAAACATGAGCTCCTATTTGATGCCTGAGGAAAATTCAGCACTCAAGTGTCCCAGCTGGCACGGTGAGACAGGCTGGGCTCACTAAAGGCAGCAGACAAGAAGGGAGCAGCCCAAGCCCACCAGCAGGGGTGATAACAAGATGTCAAAGGGTGATTACTGGCACAAAGGTCCCTGTCCCAGGCACCCAGCCAGGGTGAGGCAGCAGGCAATGCCTGACCTTTGGTGCTGGTGAGGGACACACCTCACTGGGGAGGAGCCACTGACTCACCACGTCAGCTGGGGTGCTCAGGACACTCACCTGGGAACAGGGAATCCGACATTCAGGGAGCACAGGCATAAATCAGAGCACCAGTAAGCTACCTGGTGGTCTCAGATTGTCCTGATGGCTTTCAGAGCCCTCTCTGACCCTCCTTGTGAGCTGCTCCTCACAGCTGTTGGTGCCTACAAACATAAATAAACATTTTCTGCTCTATATTCCGTGTTTAAAATGAGGTACATCTGGAGAGGATCAATACAGGTGGCAAGAAGTTTGCCACAGGGAATGCTCTCCAGTCAGAAGGGACAACCCATGGGGTGAGACTTGTTCTCCTCCAAGCTATTGTTTTATTCATATCTGTTTGGGCTTATTTTGCAAAACCATTTCTATTCAGCTTTTTCTCATGTCATTAAAAATCAACTCAGTATCAGTATTTGGCTCTGTAAATAAACCTGAGGCTAGGCTAGGAGCAATACTAGCTTATACTGTTGCAGAACCTGGCATACATTCTTTTATATTCTCTCCTTTTTCTTTTACCCCCTTCTGACTTTTTTTTCTGGAAGTATCTTTTTATTTTAAGCAACTCTATGTAATATCAGAGAAGACAGAGTGCAATGTGATATCTTTGTAGCACATTGCTTAATGTCCCAGGTGTAATCAATTGAGACAATCTCCAGCACTGGAGAGTTTAAAGAAGGGTCAGATTCATGCCAGGAAAAATTTAAATACTTCTGCTTTCTAAAAAGTTTTTAAAAATATCTGTAGTTTGGCCAAAAAACTTATTATGGATAGATGCTTTCACACAGTGTCAGAATAGCCTCTGTTCTGGTGTTTTTCTCTTCATTATCATGTAAGCTGGGCTTTATAGACTACCTTACATCAGATCATTTTGAAGCAACATCTGTTGGTTTCAAGGTTAAGCTTGCTGTTACAATGAAGTACTGCTAAAATGTTAGCTCTCTGTAGAAATACCTTGGCTGAGGTCCACTTTATGCACAAATTATTGTCTCATAATGCTGCATTGAAACTAGAAGAACACATAAGCCAAACTACAAGGATATTTGTTTGCAGCAATCACTTTTGTTTACAAGAGCTTCAGCTTGAGAGCACTGGAGGACCCTTGTTTTACACTCTTTTTGAGGATGTGTCCATGAAACACACGAAACATGTTCATCCTCACATTCACACTTCCCCAGTCACAATGGCAATAGATCCCCTCACTGGAATGACTGCCAGGGACAGGCAGGGCTGTATTCAGTGGGGCCATAGCAGTTTCTTGTAGGGGATGCCCATTACTGTGCCCATCACCCTGAAAATGCTGCTGATGGATTATCATGGATCCATTCCAGGAATGAAACCTGAGTTGGGGCATGACTGATCCAGTGGGTAAGTAAACAAAAGTAGTTTTGTTGCATTTATGGTGGTTATTTTCTGTCTGCTAAACTAATAAACTGGAGATTGGGCAGACTCCTGGCAATTTTTCTTGTTACCAATATACCTGGCTTTTTACACATAAAACTGCCATTTATTGCACCTAAGCTGTTTGTTAGATCAGCTTGTGGGTAGTGATGCTTGTGAATTAGGTGGCTACTTAGGCATCTTCACTTCTACCTTTGGGTTTTGGTTGATAGTCTGAACCCAGCCTCTGAGTGGGGCCGATTAATGTTTGTAGCAAACAACTCCAGCAGCACCACAGATCTCAAAAATTCTCCTTAGCAAACAGAAGTTTCATTAGAGGTTAGAAATATAAATTGGTGAAGTGACAGATTCTATGATATGATGGAAGCTCAATTATAAGTGGATAACATAATATAACAAGTGCAGATGAAATCCTATTAAGGTCTGAAAATCCAATATCTCATCTTCCTGACTTTTAATTGATCTTTACACATATTGTCATTGCAGTCAAATATTTGAAATGATTCCTGTACACATAAACAAATGTAAGCACATTAACTCTGTTAATAATTTTAACAAGTAATTTGTATTTCCCATTAGAGTATCTTACAATTTGCTTTACTATAATTAAAGATATCATCAGTGATAAGCTTTAATGTGTTATTTAAACTCAGCTTGTTTATAAGATTTGCTTTTATCATTAACTGCAGGTTGATAAGATCCACATCTTAATGAAGATACTCTCATTAAGAAATTAGATTTTATGTCTAAAGCAAATAGGATGTTCAGGTAGAGAAGGACTGCTGATTTTTTCATAAATCCTAAATATAGACCTTTCTTCCTAAGGTAGATCTGTGGTAAGTCAATCAGGTTCATTGCACCATGGCTTTTAGTCTGTTTTAGCAGAGAAGCAACACCTCTGGCAAACAGTATATCCTTCACCTGACATAAAATTACACATCTGTGGTGTCAGAGTACTGATGGGCAGAAGAAATTCTGCACATGAAGACAGTTATGGACACTTGCTCTGGAGCAAGGTCAGGCCACTTTGCTTTTGACTGGGATGAAGAGCCTTAAAGAATGGAAGTGGGTTTGCCTGTGTTTCCCAAAGCCCAGAGAGCAGAGGCTTTCAGGGACCAAGCTAGAGAAAACAAATGGAATACATGCAGTATGGGACACTGATTAAATCCTTTGTAAATGTTTTGCTTCCTATGCACTTCCAAATCAGGTACAAACACTCCTCCTGTATTCTTGACTAACACAATGGGAACAAACAGACTATTTGCCTCTGCCCCTCCTCTGCCTGGTATAATGGTTATGTCTCTCTTAACAGTGATGCTCTGAAAATGCTGTTCAGAGATGATTTCTTTTATGTTATTTGCCAAGAAAAGAAAGAGAAGTAATATGTATGTTTCTGGCTTGAGGTTTGAACTATTTGCTTGCGGTAAAAATGTGACTTTTGGGAGACTTTCTTTAGATAGACCCAAAACTGCCACTTTGTAAACAAAAACAACTTTTGTCACCAGCTATGACTAATCCATTGCTTTAGTTCAGTAAGTAGAATATATGTTCAATTCATAATCAAAGAGCTGAAATTATCCTGCAAGGCTGAAAAACAGACAGGTGGTTTAGCTTTTTTTCTTGTTCCTAAGGTTATAAGACTTTTAGATAGAGGTAAACAAATGTCCTCGTGAATAAATTAGCAGAGTAGGTGGAGGTGAAAGTAATTTTCCTTAGTTTATTTTTCAGTTGTGGTTTGTTTAGAGGGCTTTTTTTGTCCTCGGTTTTATTTTAAGGAATGAAGCACTTATTCCCTTAGAAGCTGCTGCTTAACTGTTCTTATTTTTGTGTAGAGAGGAGATGATTTGGACCTTAATTAAAATTAGAATCACTTCTTCCTGTGGAATGATATCAAATATTTTGCTAGCGAGAACTAGCATTTAGTAAAACTTTCTTTTCCGATTATTTTCATGGAACTTTCAAGATTCCTCAAGGAGATGAAAAGAGACTACAAAAGCATAACTGGCAAGTAATGGACTGATACTCTTCTATTCCACACAGCAATCATCTGTATCCTCCTTCTCCAAGATCTCAGCTATCCTTCCTCTGTAACTTACATTTTCTGAATTATCGAGAGCAGAATGGATTCAACTGTAACTTTAACTGAGAACTGTTTAACTATTTATGCTACTATAATTTTGTATTGATTTTATGTAAACTTTTAACCAAACACAGATTGCATTGCTTAAAGAAGACTTTTGGGAGTTCCTAATAAATTGCCTTTCTGATCTTTAATGGAGCATTAGTAATTATTGGATACAATGTGATTTAAAGTCATTTAGAAATCATATTACAGTAGCTTGATACAGTACATTTCTGTTCCACTAACAAGCTGTGTTAGATGCAATTTATATCTGACAAGAAATACTAGGGAAAACACTGGCAAAAATTTATCTTGATTGTAAAATTCTGTGTGATTTTCATGATATCTCATATGCTAAATAGTATTTTCATCACAAAAAATTTCTATAGTGATTTATGCATTTCTACAGAAAAAAAATGAATAGCAGAAGTAACACAACAGAAGGTTGCAGTATCAACTCACACCCAAATTCAACAAAACCTTAGCCAAGGGAAAATAACCTGGTCCAGAACAGGTAAGAAAATGAATAAATAAAAGCATGTTCCTGCTTGCAGCAGTCAAATTATAACAGTTTGCCCACAGAAAGATGAAATGAGAGAGAGAACTGATTATTCTTACTGTAGCATTTCCCTTCAGTTGTTTAAGAGCCAAGAAAACCAAAGAACACACTCCACTGGCTAACAAGGATCTTTTGGTGACCAGAAGTTGCTGTGATGCAGCAACTGGACAAAATTCATTGTAGTGGGACGTATGAATGGCCTGACAAGTCTTCTGTGTCTTACCCAATTTCCAGAACTGATAGCACCTCTGATACTTACTTTACATAGGAAAATGCTTCTGAAAATTTTCCATAGTCCTCCTGTTGGTCATCTGGCACAGCTCATTAAAAGTGGGCTGACTGTGCAGTGAACTGAGGATGTGCTGAGAAGAGAATTCACTTCTCTGTATTGCTGTTGCATTTTCTTTTGCAGCCAACATTCCCCATAGTTCCAGCTGTTGGTACCTAGGGTAAGGACCTTTTATTAGGCACCCTATAGCCATGTCCAAGGGCCCCATCACATCAGAATTGCACACAGGCCTAAGAGAACTTCCTAGCCCTTGTCCTCAGCTCGCTAAGGATGCTATAGCTGTCAGTTCATGCCTCTGTCCCTCTCACAGCTCACTGTATCCACAGCCTGCTCACAAGGTTTACTGTTCCTGTTCTTTCTTACTCCTTTCTTCACTGCTCAACCCCACATGGCCCTGAAGCCCCCACCTATGTCCCACCCAGATGCCGATACCCCACGTCTCCGCCTCCCACTCCTGTCTGTTGTGCATCCAGTTCCCACTTATACATATTTCTCCATTCAGTATCTGAATCACTTCTTCAGTCTCCTTTCCACATTAGCTGCTTCCACTTTGGCTGTTACTGCCACTCAATTCTCTTTCATATTTCCACTCTATCCACAGCAAACACTGCCCAGGTCTGCAATAAATTTCAGCTAACCCATTTCTTGTTCTTTCCATCAATCTACCCTGATGCCTTTTATCAGTTTTGTCCCCAGGGAATTATTTGCCCTTTACTTGGCCCCTATAAAACTGTTGAAGTAACTGTATTCCTATCATGTCTACCCATCTATCTTCAGCATTTATGGTCCTCAAGTCATTACAAACTGTAGGTACCTCTACCTTTCCTGCTGGAGCTACTTCTTTAAAACTCAACCCATTAATTAGATATCCTTTCTAGTAGTCTCACCCCTTTCTTACTTGCTCATATATACTTTTCAGTACCTTTGCCAATCTATGAACAAAGAAAAAGCCCACAGGATTTGTATTTGTAGGTGCTTTCTGCCAGGCAGAGCTGAAAAGGCTTCCATGAGTAGCAATGCTCCCTTCACTCCTTGCAGATCACCAGGTCCCCCAGCCCAGAAAAGTTCATCTGTTGACTTGAGTGGTCAATGAATAGAGTCTGCTGCCTTATTCCTTTATTTGTAAAAGCAGACAAGAGCAACAGAACTAAGCAAATATTTTTCAGATTTAGGAGAGGGGTTTTTTTAATCTGCTCATTTCATGATGTACCATGACTCGTGGAGGTCATGGGTATGACTCTAGAAAGCAGAAAGCCCACAAAAATTCTGTACAGCACTCACTGGTGGAAAGAAATGCAAATTTTCACATCCAGCAGCAGCTAGCTTACCTCATCCATTACCTCAGTCGGCGTATCCTCATGTGTACAGGAACCTTCTAAGGTAGATCCAAAATGAGACAGTGATTGATTATGGAAGGAACTGTTATGTAACTTAAACATTATCTCCATTTCCACAACCCTAATCACAAAGTTCCAAATGCATTCAAGTGACAAACCAATTTAAAAACAATTTGACTCCCAAGACAATCACAACAGGGAAACACTTTAAACTGAGCAGGTATTACAATGCAATTAGCACAATTAACCCTTTGTCACAGCAGCAAATCAAGAGTTTTCACCTCTCACTGTTCCTTTAAAATGTCTGCGATTGGAAAATTGACTTCCAGCAGGGAGGAGTTAACACTATGGCAATCTCTCCCTTACAGATTTTTAACAGTCACCAGGTGGCAAAATCTATTTATACACCATATGTTTGTAATAGGATCTCAATTTGTAAGATACAACATTAAATTTCTCGAATGAATATCCTGAACAGAATAGCACAGCAACTGAAGCCGCAATAACATGATGAAACGTATTAAAATCGGTGTTAATATAATAATCAGCTGTGTTTTGTTCCATATGGCAATTTATGTTAACAGTTAAGCTAAACCCCATCTGCTTCTTCAAAAGCTGAATACAATAAAGGAAGAAAGGTCATGATCATGAACTTCTGCCTCCAAGTCACACCGTGTGTATTTAATAATGAATGTATAACTCAGTGGTTCTCTATATGATGCTTTTCAAAGAAAAAGGCAAGGGCTTTTCCTGCATATGAAAAGTAGCTGTTTCCCAGAGAAATTCACTCCCTATTTCTTAACTCATTGAAAGAGCCTCGTGGAGGTGCACAGATGGCAGCAGAATGGTCAATGGCGCTGCAAAGAGCAGACCCAAATTTTTCCTGCCTGAAGACCCTGTTGTCTCAAGGTATACCTGATTCTGCTGCTGTGACAAGACAAATGGTGCATTCCACACATCTAACAGGTGTGCTGTGCCACCGTCCTGCTTGTACTGGAACGCGCTGACAGTACTGCAATGGAGAACATTTGTCTCTATAAGCACTGACAAGATGCATGATTACAACTGTAAGGGTATCAGGGATAAGAAAAAATAGGCAGGCCCTCTCTGTGAGCTTAGTTATTAGTCACATGCTGAAAGGCTGACCAAATCTAGGAGAATAGGAATTATTTGTAAAATTGCCCTCAAAGAATATTATCTTCCAGCCTGTTTCCAATAAACAAATCAAATAGATCTCACCTAATCTAGCTTTTTTTTCTTTTTTTTGGTGAGAATTTCTGTCAGTTTGAACTTAGCCAAGTTCAAATTATTAATGTCCATCTGAAATTCATCTCATCTGTGGCTTTATATTTTCAACCCTTAAAAATATCTATTACTATGATGGATTTTTTTCAGTACAAATAGCTCAGAAGCGTTGCTACCTGTGAATTTGCCTGCTGTGGGCAAAATATATACGTATACTGCATTTATTTTTGAAGACAAACCTCTCCTGGGATACCTTTGAAGGAAATTAATTATCAAGCCCCATGTTCAAACAGAGGATCCTCACCTGGGCATCTACCTTACATCTTTTCTATCTTACATCTTTTACTGCACTGAGATATGTAAAGAAAGGGTCTAGGTTGTCAGTTTTGTCACACACATGAGAAACAGCCTATCAAACACTTCTTATATTAGCCTGTTAAATAGTATAGAATTCCTGAATTTTCCTTCCCAAAATGTGTGCATTCCCAACTTGCTTGGAAGTTAACCTGGAGTGTAATTTCTATAAACAAATAGCTCTGTAACTATAGTCTTGCCATTGATGAACAGATGTTTTGTCCTATGCAACACACAACAAATTCACCATGTAAACTGCTCTAGGTTTCCCATTTGGAGCCAGGAGCTGACATATAGAAGAGTAAGAGTTTGTGCAACCTGGCATACCCCTTCAGAGAACACAAATAAAGAGGATAAGAAACACAGTTTATGCCTACCAACAATAATTTAAGATGTAAGAATTGCCTCCCAGGGCAGAGTAAAGGCAAATGTGGGTTTTCCTCTACCTGTGAAAGCGTGGTTACAGTTAAATCTTTTCCACCCACGAGGAAATTACACATACAGTGCCACTAGCTGGTGTACAAACAGGAGATCCTTCTGTTCCTCCAAGGATGTGGAGCATCAAAGGTCTCTTGCAAGGTCTCCTCCAGGACTCCCACCAAGTGGGTGTGTGTCCTCCCTGATGGAGACAGTCACTGTGAACCAGTTCAGCTGCCCTGACTTTATATGGCAGCAAACTGGACATGGGAGAACCAGCAGTCACTGTTCAAGGTAGAGAACAATGTGACATAACATGGATGTTATTTTCAAGGTGTTTTCCTCCAGGAAGGAGGGAAAACTAAAAAGAATCTCCTGTCTTTGAAAAAGCTCTAAGTCCCAGCACCACTCAGAGCCACACTCATATGAATTTGCTGGGTCTCTCTACAAGCTTTGTTTTTCTGCTATCTGTCCTCTCCACAAGCTTCTTGACCCCATATTTTGTCCTTGTATCTGCCTGTGAAAGCTCTCGGTAGATTGTTCAACCAGGCAAACATGCAACTAATAAATGATAATCAATTTAGAAAGTAGGTCTTTAGAAAAGTGGTAAAGAGTCCTTTCTAACACAGACAGGTATTACCTCAAGAGAGCTGCCGTGGCCTCTTTCCATATACAGTCCTGCACTGCTCTGTTTTATTTATGATAAAGTAAAACAAAAATGAATTTAGAAGGAAATGATATCACTTCTATGCCATTAAAATTGAGATATAAACCACAGAAGCCAAGATATGCAAAGACATGACTGTCATTTTTCCTGACACCGTGCAGTCTGACATAATGTCAGACTTAACTTTGAATTTCCTGGCTTTGGTGGGTTCTTGTTCTAACCCCAAAATATCATTTAAATGCAGTTTGTCGTTTCTGAATATAACTGTAACTCTTATATTATCAATAATAATAGGGTACCTTCTGCTCCTCAGGGGCAAACTCTCAAACAAATGGCTTGTGAATCAATAAATATGTTGTGCGCTGCAGCTGAATTTATTTATTCATGAGATGCTTATCTCTCTGTAAATTCCTTAGGAAAAATCCTTAATCCCAGCATACTGAATTGACTATTTATCAGTTTTAAATTGGACCTTATTAATTTTGTTCCATGCTGGAAAACGTCTCTCACAATCTATCTTCGGACAGAATTGAATTTCTTTCTGTCTCCCTTTTCTCTCTCAGGGACAAAACCCAGTGGTTAAGAATGGGAAATAACAGATGGCAACAATCTCCCATACACAAATCTGCTCTGTCTGAGCGGCCTGCAAACTCTCTTTGCAATCTACTTGCAGAAGCCTGTATGCCATGGCATAAGCACAGTCACATTTGGCTTCTCACTTATCGGTGGCAGGCTGAGCTGTTCCTTCCTTTGTTTTACTGCTGGCTCATTGGCAGCTGCTGTAAGTAGAGATCAGCTCCATCACAACCCAGCACAATTATATTTATAGGATACAGGGGTGCTTACAAACCCGTAAGCATAACACTGATTTCAGTGCTAAGGTTGCGATGTAGGTTTTACCTACTGACTGTGGCAGGAGATGTCTTCTCAAGATATAGGAGCTAAGAAAACAGTGTTCTGCTGTGGGCTCATTTGAATAATCTCACCACTCATTAAACACAGCTGCAAGGCAAGGAATGACAGGGTTCAAAGGCAGACCAGGGGAATATATTAGTTACAAAATTATTGTCAGAGCCTTTAGGTATATTTCCTGAATATTCCTCAATGTAATGCCATAAATTACAATGGGAACAATTTTGTCATTTGCAAACACTTGAAAAGGTTAGCAGAATATTCTGTGCTGATAGCCTAAGTAGTCTATTTTTAGAAACACTGTCACTAGAGAATTTCAAAATATTGTGTATTTTGATTAAAGACCAAAGGAGGGATTTGGATTGGGTGTTCATGGACTATTTCACATTATGTGATTAGTGAGTGGCAGCTCCTAGACTGTGCTCTTTTCTAAAAAATGGTTTCAATATTATTTAAAATATATTGCCTAATTCTAATATCTTTTACAAGCTGCAGACTGCAGGGAAAAGACAGCATTCAGAGGTTCACACTAGGTTATGTTTTGCTTGTGTTTTTTACATATTATTATCATCCAGCTACTTTTCTGGCCAAATGGCATCCACTGGCTCATCAGAAATGCACCAATCTCCGCCTTTTTGGCAAGCGTTCCCCGATACACCTGTTAGGACAGGCAGTGAGAACAGCAATGGGGCAGCCTCTCTTGATTCAGCTCCTGTGAGCAGAGGGTGCCAAAATGCTTCAGGGCTATCAAAGTGTTGACGTCTCCAGTGCAATTTTCATCTTTGCTAAATAAAATAAACTTTCCAATATGGCTCAGGAGATTGGAGTAGTGTCTTTTTTCTTCTCTGCAAATAAGAACTGCTGCCATCCTTTAATATTTATCAACCCGAATCCAGAGGGAAATATTCAGCTGCTCATTTTCCAGAATACGTGTTTTTTCTCACCCCAAAAAAAGCTCCTGGATTCTATGAGGCAAAGAAATTCAAATGCATTTGATTTGGGAGAAGGGGGATATTACAAGTGCTTGGAGGCCTATGTGGCAAGTGGCCATATTTCAGATCTGCCACTGTAATCAGAAGCAGAGTGACTGGAAGGTGTTTTCCATGAAATACCTCTCTGGAGCTAAATCCAGGGACTGGGGCATTGTTTGTGAAAACACTGTCGTTTTTAAAGGAAATGTACTTGTTTACACATCATAAAAAATTTAATAGGTACTTCTCCTTTAGGGACAAGTGTGGACGAATAGAGCTAAAGAAAGTTATTTTATGGATCCTTCAAGTGAGAGGCAGCACCAAAGACAAAAAGACTGTAAGTGCTGCTTATGGAGTGTTTCACTTTTAACTTTTGTAAAACATGTAAAAGAAATGCTTCATATGGAAGAGATACAAGAGCTCCCAATTAGACCTTGGCTTACACAGCACTCAGGCACCCACTTACCTTTCAGCTTGTGAGTGGTAATGCTGACTGCCAAAGGTTGTGCTTACAGCTGAGCAGAGTCTCCAGCCTGGGGGGAGAAGATGAGCTGGCACAGTGGCAGCAGCGTGCCATGCTGTGCTTTTCTGTGTCTTCTGTGCCCCTGACTCCCCTCCTTTTCTGGGCCAGAGTGAAGGACCTCTCCAGGCAGCAGGGGCTACTCTGCGGCAGAGATCACAAATGCAGTTTGTGGGCACACAAATGAAGTTTGATTATACTCACTGTAGCTTTAAGTCTTGTTTTGGTCCCGCAGATGCTTTGCTTAACCCTGCAAAAGTCATTCGCAGGCAAATTCACAGGTGAAAGTCCTTTGTTAGCAGCAAGCCAACACCAGCTGCTTTTAGTCTTTCTGTGTGGGAGCAAATGTCACAAAAAAAGAAGGAAAGAGAATATGCTTTTATTTTTATTTCGTAGGGAATTAGAGCCACTAAAAGTCATGGGCCTATCTCACTGCACAATTTAATTAGACTATTTTTCAGTGGTTTGTTTAGTTCTCTTATTCATATTTAATGTGGCTGCAAACAGCAAGCAAGGAGTTTGGTTCGCCAGCGTAATGATGCATTATGCTAGCGACTAAACTCCTGAGACTTTGTGATCCTGGCATTTATGGTCAGGTCAGCTCCCATTATTCAGTTTCTGGAGTCACATGTGAAGAATATTAGCATTTGTTCTCCCAGCAAGGGGAGGGAGAGCACACGACCAGCACGCCGGTGGATGCTGTTGCTAGGCAGGAGCCAGAGTCCTGCGGTGGGGTCACGCTCGCTCCCCCGCGCTGCTGTCCAGTGTCATCGCAAAGTACTGGGCACAGGCTGAAGAAAGCACAGCCAAGCTCTCTGGAAGGACAGAGGAAAAGGACTGGATGGAAGAAATACGGTGTTAAGAGTAAATCTTTGCCATTACTTGGCACAAGGGCCAACGCTCATCCTTGGCTTTTGGTGTGGCTTGTTCTGCTGAGAGGACAAATGGCAGAAAAGGGCAGACAGAGCTGATTGTGCCAACGGCCCCGAACTGCTCGTTACCCCCTTCAGCCACTTGGAGAAAATGCTGAAACTGAAACATGCACCCAAGTGTTCAGGTTTCTAATAAAATAGAACTGCAGGTGGTGAAATTTGGAAATCCTTGCCCAAGTCATCCCACTTCCCCATTTAATATGTTTGCTGTCCTGGAGTTTTTCTGAGCCCTGAGAGCTCTTCAGACACCATGCTCTAGGGTAATAATTTCTCTGTCTGAGACAGAGAAAGCAGAGCTGCCTGGGGCATCTGCCAGTAACATGGGAACGTGACAAACGGAATTTATGTTTTAGTTTTCTGGGCCTTTCTTTTTAGTGACTTTTTTTAAGTCAAGCTTTGATAATCTAGCAGTAGTACTGATCAACTTAATTTTCTCAAGTTGGTTATACATTGCAATTTCTAGAGTACATTTCTGTAAGTATATATAACAAATATATTTCATTTCATTTGACAGAAATGGATATTTTTAGGAATGTTTTGAGGATGTTTAACAAAAAGGCAAACTGACAATGCCATGGCACCTTTGTATGAGTTTTACAAAGTTAGAAGACCTATAGAGAGGTCTCAAATATTAATTCCCACTTCTAGATGATGTAAGAAATACATTTGGAATAGGATAATAAGAAAAAACTAACCACTTCTTAAGCAGAAAAGTTTCAAAATCTTTGTCCCAGGAAAGAAATAACACTGTGAAAAAATTAATATTCTAATCAAGTGTGAAATGTTATTGCAGTCATATCATACAGCAGTGGTATTAATGGATTATGAATGATGAATGAAGGCAATAAAATTAGATAATCTAAACCAGCTCACCATACTCAGGGCTTTATAGCCAAAGCTAGTGTTGACATATTATACAGTCTTAAGTTAAAAGAAGGCAAGTACATAAAAATAGAATGGGAAAAAAGTCCATGGAGAAACAAGTTGAACTTGAATGCTATTTTAAGCAGGGGAAGGCAAAAGTCTTTGCATGGAATACGGGCAAAGCTTCTGAAGAAGGCTGATGAATATCTTCCTGATGCTTAAGAGCAGAATACACAAACCAGTCAGATGGAGTCAATATTTCCATGAAGGGGCTGTGATGTACTTGAAAAACAAAGCTACAAACAAAAGCAAAGCATATAACAAGTTCTGGGGTTGGAATATGCGTTGCAGTCAATTGGTCGATGCTGGCCTAAGCTGTGCCTGGTGTGGTTGCAGGCAAGGAGGCTGTAACCTGTGCTGGGGTTTGTTTCCTGCAGTGTCTCCCTAAGGAAGAGTAGTGTTGAAAACACAGCTTTGAGCCAGTAACAAAGAATAGAAAAGTGAAGGCCATTGACCATATAGAAATTTATCTTTTGATTAGACCAGCCAGTCAAACCTAGGAAACTGCACAACAGAACTACTGGATATAAAAGCAACAGGATTACATCTACAGCATTTCATTAACATTGGTATGGCTTTTCTGGAGAGGACCATCAAGCAGAAAAGAGAGAATAATTCAGACCTTATGGCTGCTTTAATATGAAAATGAAGAGAAAATTCTCAAGAGGTGCTCAGAAATTTGTAAGGACTCTGCCTGAGAGTCAGAAAACAATCACAATTATTCCTCCCTTTCTGTCTGTATGCAGACTTTCCAAAATACGTTATTGAAACATGACCTTGATGTCTGTGCATATAATCAATTTCAAGTCCAGGGCAAAAGACAGACATTTCACAGAGTTCCTTAGCCCATGCCATTATGTATGAGCATACATTGTATCAACAACGATAGTGAAAACAATGGAAAGAAATGCAGGAAATGCAGACAGACTATAACCTGCATACAGCATTTATATAAAAGGATTACTTCATTTCATGGCTTTACAGTGGCTATAGAACAAGCCTTTGTAACTCTTCAGCAATATTAGGAGTGCTGAGTGAGATGATTTACATCACACAGCTGAAATGATGGAAGTCTAGAGATGTGGTCCACAGCAAGCCAGGCTGGACTGCAGCCAGGAGACTCCATTAAGTAACACTACTGGAAGTTCATGAAAAGCAATCTTGGGATCTTTAATGACTGCAGAGGAGCAAGCTAACTGCTTTGCAACTCATCTGAAAAGCAGTTCATCACCACAGTGGAGACATTCAGTCTTACAGCTAAGGCACTCTTGGGCCTTTGGGAGACCTGGGTTTATCTCACCACGCTGCCATATGCTTCCTGCAGAACAGAGAAGAAATAAGTCCATCTTTCCAGGACTCCACTTCTGCCATGACACACATGGCCACAACCTGCCTCCATGTCTTTCAGCCTTTGCCTGCTTTGTCAAAAAAGGGGAATTTGGATTTGTACACACACTGTGTTTGTACACTTCTATCCCTATGTGACCCTTTCATTAATGGGAGCTGCTCTGGGGAACCACCTGCTTAGGCTGGGGTAATGTGGTGGCACTCTGCATCATGTCCAGTGCATGTGGGAAATAGCAGAAAGTGACAGGTACCCCAGGTGGTGACTACAGGGATGACCCTGACAAAGAAAGGGTCCTCCTGATGGATGCTGGTGGTCTGCACTGATGGCTATTCCAGCAAAGAGGCCCCCATGCCAGGCATGCCTTAGTAGAAGACCTGGGCTCCACGGCCTTTGCTGAGGCTCAAAAGCAGAAGAGAAGTTCAACACTTTGATCCAAACATGAGAGGGACAAATATCACTGTGCAAGAGAGCAGGGCCGAGGCCAAAACAAGTGACATTTGATAGGTCTGGTCTGGAAGCATGGGCAAAAGCAACAGTAGCCAGATGGCAGAACAAGGGCTTATGAAGAATAAGTCAGAAATACTGAGGGACTTGCTGCTAGACATATTAATCTGGAATTAAATAATGTTATGTATTTCAAAGGAGGCATAATAAAATCCCCAGATACATTACTATAAATCATCTAATTTTAACCCCCTAAAATATTCATATTTCTAAAGTGGTCTGATAGTTAAGTCTAGAGATAGGACATTCAAAGATTTAATTTAATTAGCTGTAGAATTATAGGCATTTAGTTTAAATCAAGAAAGACAGCTGTAGTGGTTGCCTAAGAATAACATGTAAGACTTTAAGCTCATTCAGACTAAAATTTTCTAATCACAAACTGCCAGTAAGCTTTTGAAATAGGTGCTACTATATGATCTGGGAAACAGAAGAAAATACTTCAGAATTACTCATATTAAATAATAAACTCAGCAGATTAAGGAAAAGAAAATATAAATAAGCAGGCACTCTTAGGAAAACAAAAACACTAAAGAGAGCTGACCAGAAGAATGAAGAAGCTGTCCCACACTAACTCTTTATCAGTAGAAATGCAGCCAACCAAACTGTTACATAAATCTGGATTATGCTGAGATGAAACAGACAGAGAAAACACATCTATCAGAGTTCTAATAATTAATATCTTTAACATAAAGGAAAACTGACTGGGTTAATTCTAACAACTGCTTGAAACCTTTGAATAAAGAAACTCTAAATCATCTACAGAAAACATACTCATAAGGTCAAATTGCCTGTAGTAGATTGTTAGAGTAATATGATGAATTAAATAAATGGTTATTTCTCCATTACAATAAGAATATCTGACAAATATATCAATATTTCTCTCAATTTTTATGAGCAGATGAAATATTTAAGCTAGACATTAAGCATGTGAATCTGTACCTTTTCATTTGTGTAAAATGGTCAATCTGAAAGAAAATTAGTCTATACAAAAAACCCCACAAGCTAAAGAAACCAAGAATACAGCATAAAACCAAGCATCACAGTTTTCAAAATAAACATTAAATAATGGGAAGTGCATGTGTTCAGACAGCTTTGTGTGACAAGTTGCCAGATGGGAACCCTTGAGGGCATAAGGGAAGTGTCTTGGGATCTCACTTCTTCTGTACCCAGGTGTATGGATGTGAGATGATAAGAGTGAATTCAGCCTTTAAAAGCCCTATTAATATCTCTCTAGTAGTTTTCCCTGTTCTCCTGTGCTGGTTTTGGCTGGGGTATGGAGCTGTTTTAGATTTGTGCTGAAGCCAGTGTTGATAATAGAGAGATGTTTTAGTTACTGCTGATCAGCACTTTCACAGAGCCAAGGTCTTTTCTGCTTCTTGCAACACCCCAGAGAGGAGGCTGGGGGTGTTCTTTGAGAGTTCTTTCCAACTCAGAATATTATATGATTCTGTCTTCCCAAGTGATGGAGCCCTGCTTTCCTGGAGATGGCTGAACACCTGCCTGCCCATGGAAAGAGGCAAAATAATTTATTGTTTTGTTTTTTGTATGCACCCAGTTTTACTTTACCTGTTAACCTATCTTTATCTCAACCCATGATTTTTTGCTACACCCTTCCTATTCTCTCCCCTATCTCACTGGAGTGGGGTAGGGAGTGACTGGCTGTGTGGGGCACAGTTGAGGATGGGGTTAAACCATGGCATCTCCTTGGAATTCTCCATTTTGGTAAGCATTCAAAGGAAATTAATGCATAGCATCAGAAAAATGACAAAAAAATTTGAACAAATGGATGGAATCTGGAGCAAGAGCTATTTCAGAAAACTGGTCTAGGAGAGAAGAGATTAATGCTATAGGGCAGCAACTCTGGGATTCTACAGGATAAATGACCTGTGGGCCTGGAAATTGTAGATATATTTCCTTATACATTTTGTCCATAAAGGCAGGATATCTGTGGTGTCTAGTGGAAAGCTCACTGAAGCCAGTGGCTGTATGTCTAGAGTCCCTCTCAAGTCAATGGAGTGAATAAGCACTCCAAGGATAGCTTCTTCTTATCTTAATGTAGGTGACTGGAAAATAGGTCAGATTACTCACACTTTAAAAACTGTGTATTTCATTCATGTGGATGAAAGAGATCCATCTGACACAGTCTATATGGAATTTCAAAAGTCATTCAGCAAGGTTCTTCCACAAAATTTCTTAAAGTATCTAAATGGGATAAAAAGTTGTTGCATTAATAAACAACTGATTGAACGATTGGAAGAAAGGATAAGGGTAAATGGCCAATTTTCCCAGTAGAGGGAGGTCACCAGTGGAGTCCTACAGGGACCATGCTGGAACTTATGCTCTTCAGCATTCTTCTAAACTGCTGTGAAGCTGTGGAAATGTGGGAGGTGAAGTGGCAAAGTTTACTGAGAATACTGGGTTGTTCAGGGTTGGAAAGTTGAAGACTTTGTCAGCAGTGGAAAAAAGTATAAGGACCTCTTGAAGCTGAATGACTGGGAATCATAACTCAGTGTAGAGAAAGGTACAATGAGGAAAAACTTCTGATACAAAATTGGGCAGCTTTGTCTGATATTACCCTTCAGAACCAAGATCCTAGGCTTCTAGTGGATAAGTAGAGAATTCCTTGAAAATCTTAGCGAGGACGAGTTATGATCAAAAAACCAAGCTGCCAGCACAAAGAACTATAAGGAAAAGAACACAGATCAAACCAGAAAACAACATGAAGCTTTGAAAAACAATGATCTAGAGAGGCAGAAGATTATGAAATTGTGAAGGGCAGGGTTAGACCATTTCAGAAAGACATTGCAGTCTGCTCCTGCACAAGAACAAGAAAGCATCAATAGGCATTCACAGATGGTATATTCATAAAAACAAAATTAAAGCAAGTTGTTCTTCACACAACTTATACTTCAGCTGTGGAATTTCTTGCTTCAGATTGCTGGGGGTTTACAGAAGTGCTTACAGAGATTCAAAAAGCAACCTGTCCAACAAAGAGAATAAATTTTTTTTTTTTTTTTTGAGGGTAATTAACTGCAAAATAAAGAAATAATAAACCTGTCCCAAAATCACAAATGTATTGGTTTATGAAACCACTGACCTGCAACTTGTAGAATGCTTGGAGAATATTTTAGTATTATCATACATTGCCAACAGCTTTTCAGACTCATCCTTTGGCATCTGCTGTCAGCCATTGCCAGGGGTAAGACACTGGGCTGGATAGATCTTTTTCTCAACTCAGTCTGGTTTCTCTTATATTATATAATGTGAATAAAGGGACATTCTTGACAAAACTTTGTCTTTTGTGCCACAATGACTTCCATGCTCAGTGTTAGAATTATAAAAGTACACTTCAAATGTGAAATAGAAAACTAAGTAATTTCAAAGAAGGACAAAATGCAGAATGGAATAAAATGAAGCAAAAAGCCAAAGAAAAGTATTTGAAAGAACAAGCACACACACACACACACTGCTGTAATGGTTACCAGATCTGCAAAACACAGGAGTTGGAAAATGGGGAAACTAAGAATGACAATGCAGTGAGTCCTTCAAAAGAAATAATAAGCTCACTGGGCTGCACAGAAACTAGTTCCCTTGACTACCAGAGACTTTTAGAATGGAAAAAAACCCGGAGGTGACTGAGAGAAAGAGCAAGTGCAGGAAGAGGGGAAAACAGAGACTCCAATTAAAATGCACCAAGAGGCTGAAAAGATTCATGAGGACACCTCAGATGACGTTATGCAAAAGATTGGGCAACAAGTAGACTTCATCGGGCCAACATGATTGCACAGAGAGTAAAAATGCTCAGAAATCATTGCCACTGTGCAAAATACCAGAGACAGAAATGCTGGGAGGTTATGAGCATTTGTGATGCACCCAGCAGAGCTTGACAGCAACTGGCAATTGATGTATTTGAACATGGAGGAAACCACCGCCTGCTGATAATTGATTATTACAGTTGTTCTTTGGAAACTAACAAAAGTAAGCAACACATTATCCAGCACTCTAGTGAATCACACTGAGGTAGTAGTCATCAAACACTATTTTGCAATGAGTTTATTTGAGATAATGGGTCACCATACACATTGGAGGAATTTTTAAGGTTTTCAATCTACCAGGGCTTCAGATGCAGCTGGTAGTTGGTAGTTCTTATTACTGATAATTTTATGGGCTGGTCAACATTATTAATAGCCCAAAGATATTAATGAAGAGAAGATCTTCCTTGAGGTTTACTGACATGCCCCTGTGGAATCAAATGCTTTACTGACTGAGATGTTAATAAGCTGAAAGCTGTCTCATAAGTCCCACGGCATGCTCCTTCCACAGCCCAAAGCTGCAGATAACAACCATGTAGCACAGATGGGAGCAGAGTAGGGAAGGAGAGAGGAAGCCCAGCATGATCATTCAAGAAACTACAACACAATTCTAAGTAATTCAGAGATAAAGGCATGGCGGGTGGTATCCTTGAGTGGAAACAGAATTTGTGGAAAAAATTCACTTTATCTGCAATGCAAGTAGAAAACTGAGAGAAACGAGATTAACCTCAGATGTTAGAAAATACCTCTGGCCATGCAACTGCTCTTCTGCTCTGACAAAAATCTTATTCTTGATCCTGAAACAACATCTGAAAATGTCGACAGCTACAATCTCGCCATGGCTTTAAAGCCACCCACTACACAGAAGGGAGATGACTCACACCTGAGCATCAAGTGATACAAGGGAACTATACTATGCCACTCAAAAAGTTCAAGCCCGAAGATCTGACATTCTAATGTTGTGCTTACACACAAACATTGGTAAGAGCATTTCCAGTTTTATGTCGTTTTCATGCATCATTAGACAACTGGTGCAATATCATTTAGAGAAAAGCTCTTAAAATTACTCCAGGAGATTGTTTTCTGCTCACTCGGTCAGCACGGGTGCTGAGTTCAGATGCTGAGAGCAAAGGGTGTTTTTGACAGTCTGAATTAAAAAAGGTTGTGTAAGTTTACATGTGTGGAGCTTCATTCAAGTGAGCAGTCCCAATAAGACAAAATATAGGTCAAATAATAAATATGAAAATAAATATGAAAAGTTACACTCAAATCAGAAATCCACAGCTGTGCTGTGGAAGGGTTGGTTTGTGTTGCTGAGCTGTATCTCTTTCATCTCACAGAGGGAGAGGAAAGCCTGTGATCCCGAAGCCGTGCCATGGATTTTACCTCACACATACATTGCCTCAACTTTAAATTAATTTAAATTAAGAGCACTGAATGTTTCAAAGCAATGCACTCAGGTAGGAAGGTGATTACAGTACCCTGTAAAATGGTTTACTTGAAGAATAGGCCCCTTATATTGCAGGATCAGGTTCCTTTCCATACCCTTAACACTTTCTCTGGGAGCAATCTGGCTGATAAACCACTTGGTATATGAGCTGAATGGCTCTTTTGATTCCCCTGTCTCAGCTAAACACCCACTGGACACAGTAGAAGCTTAGACATCCAGAGCAGAGGAAGACCCTCATGTAGCCACCTGAACTTGGGTATCTTAAACTATCATGCATTATGACTTTTCCTCTTCTCCTTTGTGGCTGCTCTTACCCTCTTGCCCTTATTCAGCAGAGTTAAAATGAGTAAAATTGTAATTCATTTAAATTAGTGGAAGTCAAGTACTCATCTCTTTGTTTGTACAGTCTATTTCCAGTCCCCTTTCCTCTGTCAGACTGGGAAAGTCAGAGATAGTTTCTTTTTCACGTTTGCCAGATTCTAGCATAATGGGAGCCAGGAAGCAACTGGCTGTATCACAGTAAAATTTTATATTATTGATCTTAAACTACTGGTTACATGTTAGATCCTATGTGATGTCAAAACAGCAGAACTTGNAAGTGTATATATATATACACACACACACATACACATGTAAGTGAAGTAATTGTGACTGTGTTTATAAAATTTCTGTTCTTCTTAATTACAAATTAATCATCCATATTTTGCATAAACAGCTGCAATTACATTAATTTTTTGAGAACAGTATGTTCAATTAATTTTAATTAGCAGCAATACATTTTCCTGTCGTTGTTATCTTTTCCTAATAACCTGTTGTTCTCAAAGCTTTCTTTAGCCCTCTGGAATTTCTTCAGTTTTCTATTCAAATGCTGATGAAACTTAACCCTGGTTAGTTTTCACATCTGACAAGATCATAACTCGATGTGTACTGTTATCCATTAAAAATCACTTAAGGCAATTGCTGTTACCATTGTAACATGATAAACCTGACAATAGACTGTTAGTTCAAAGGAAAGAACCCAGTAATTTCATTTATTTTCTATTCCTCAAAACATCTGCAGTGACGTGAAAGAAATGTCAAGTTAAAAATAACAATTCATGGGTCATGGTATCAACTGTAATTTCATTACATTATGTCTCCGAGCAGACGAAAACTGCTCTGGCATTCAGACTTTAGGTGAGCTTGTAAATGAAGGAAAGCTTAATCTATTTCAGTTTAAGATTATCAATTATTCAAATACCTACGAAGAGTCTTCATTTCCCCCACACTGCTAAAATGAGAGCACGATGCAGTCTGCACAGCGGGAGGCGGGTGAGTCCCGGTGCGCTCTGTTTGCAGCCTGCGCCCGCAGCCTCCGCCTCAAGCCAGGGTGGGATGCTGGGAGCCCGTGGCGAGTGTGGTGCTGAGGATGGCTCTCCAGCCAGCTGGGCAAGCTGGACATCAGCTCAGCATCAGCATCATGCCGAGGTGGCTTCCTGCATTTCGTCTGGGAACTGTGCTGCACCTGCAGACAAGCCTTACCTGTGCCAGCCAGCGCTCTCCGGGGGTGGCTGCCTCGCGTACGGGAGAAATGCTGCTTCAAAGGAAGATCTTCCAGTCCCTTCTGAACACCTTTCCTCCTGTGCTGAAAGTCAGTTATTACACAGCATATTATTACTTTTATACTAAGTAATATCCAATTATTACTCGATCACTTAGAAAAATTAATTTGTGGATACAAATTGAAAGAGCTGGCAATCTGACAGGAACCCGGCAGGGGAAGGTACATACAACACCTTAGCCCTTCAGTGCATTTATGGCAGTTATATTGCAGTATCTATGACTGACAGGACCTGGTAAGCTCACATTCTGCTCTCAGATACCTATGTCAGGAAAGAAAGAGAAGTTTTATCCTTATTTCAGAACTACATCGCTTTAAATTAGCAAACCTTCAGGGCTGACCTTATGTTTAGGGAACAAAATTGCCAACTTCTAAGTGAGAGAGACGAAGATGGAATCTAGAAGAACTGATATTTCGAGACATCCCTTGCTTTAAGCCATCTCCAGGAAAAATGAAGCTTAAATGCAAGAGTGATGTAGGCATTTTAGAAATCCCCATACTAAAAGGGAAAGATGCTCAGAGATATGGACAGTTATAGGCACCCATTTCAGAATGTATCCACCAAGAGTCACTGCCCAGCATTTGGGAAAAATGGATCTCATGTTTAAGAATGACACAGATAATAAAATTTTAAAACATTTGCAAGCAGAAAAAATGCATAGATGAAGAAGCATTTCACCAGGGTTATTTTCTTTCCTGAAAGCATCATGTCTGCAGCTAGTGCTTGAGTGCATGCACAAATTAAGTTTACAGATTTCATAAAGCAATTTATTCTGCTTGAATGTAATAGCAGTAATTTTTCATGTAAGTCAGCAAAATACAATCCATAAAGGAAAAAGTACTGCTGTTATTTTAAACTCTATTGTTCTTATTCAATCCAAATCTGAACTGAAGCTAAATAATTTACTGTGTAAATTTCATTTTTAATTTTATGCCATTGAAAAAGAAAAGAGAGAGAATGAGAGAGAGAGGGGGAAGCTTCAAAGCTCTAAATCCTTGTATACTAATGTCTCAACAGTAAAATAATCTAAGGAACGTGCTTCAGCAAAAATGATTGCTAGGATCTATAATAGGATTGTTTTAACTCAATAGTGTTTTATAAATTTTTGATTCGCTCCGAGTTTTTGACAGCTTGCCAAGTTCCAGTTTTTATCTGATCATCTTTGCATTAATAATACATTACAATAAGTTTTGCTGAAAAGTGGCCACTTTTTTCTCACTGAATACTTTACTTTTGCCAGCAAAATATTGACTTGAGTTTATAATCAATTCCTGTTTGTCTTGATCATGCTTAGCACAAAACTAAAATATTTGCTGCTAGACAGATGCCAATACAAATGTCATCACTGTCGTACTCTAACGAATTCCATCAGTTGCTAAATGATCTGCCTTGCAGGTTGCAATATGTATCAGACTGAAGGCCAGAGCTTCAGACACACCAGGATGTGAGTAGTTGTACTTACATGCAGCTCCCATTTCCATCCTTCAGAAACACTTCCTCCCAGCAACAGCATCTATTTCCATACAGCCATCCTCTGAGTCACCTGTGGCTTCCTTGCTGACTAGATTCAATCAAGGCAAAAATACTGAATAAAGAAAAAATGCCAACAATTATTTTGGTCACCTTCTCCCATCTTCGGAGGCATGAATGAAAATCTACTTTCAAGGAAAAAAACCCAAACCAACCACTAGTAAAAGAACTTATTTCCCAAGAGACCTTTCAGAAAAAAAAAATTAGGCTATTTGCAATTCACATATCTTTATATTCCATCATCATTATAATATTTATATACAGATTAATTATACTTGATTAGTACCAGGAAACAGAATAGTCTGAGAAATACCACTGTTTAACCTAACTCAGTTAACTTCATGAAGACATAGCACAAATCAGCCCTTCCTTTGCCTTGGCATGCCGTTTGGAAAACCCCATCCTGTTCTGGCACATCAGTCCCAGTCCCCGAGTTTCCCCCACCAGAGGAGTTGAGCCCAAAGTCTCACAGTTCTCTTTCTGCCTTCAGCATTGAAAGCACAGCTCTTGGAAGAGTCCAGGACTGGAGCTGAGCCAAAGTTCTGCACTGTTGGCAAGAGGCTGCTTTGCCACATGGCCCAGGCAGAGCAGGCAAGCACGCACACCTCCGAAATGCCGTGCTGTGGAGACGGTGATGGGCAGCAGGTACCCTCTGAACAGGAGGAACCTCGCCACTCCCTCAGCTACTCCCACTGTGAGTAATGGTAGTGACTTCTCTCAAGCCCCAAGATGACAACTGCAGACAGTGAGAACATACCTAGAGAATATAAATGTTGGAGTCTGTCCTAAGCACAGCTGTGCTGAGGTCCATCTGTCTGAAAGGCAAAACGAGCGTGCAGAAGTGGCACAGGCACGGAGCCAATGCCAAACACCCTACCTGACCCTCACAACACTGTCTTTCCTGACATACATCTCTCTTTGACATGGCTGAATGCTCTGATGCTTTGTCACCTTGTGGGGGTCTGCAACTGACATAATGTGTTGTTCAGTTCATGCCCAACTTAGACATTTGAAAAGAGTGAGGAAATTAAAAACTGGCATGTGCAGGCACTGTAAACCAACAGTTTTTGTGTGTCAAGACATGCCTTAGAATTTCATAAAGTCACTCCTGATGTCCAGCCATTATTTGTAATCAACTACTACCTTCAGGGTGACCAGTTTAAAAAAAATTACATGAAAATATGAGTTTACATTTAAACACAATTACACATTATATTTATTGCTTAATATAGTAAATTTCTCCTCTCCCCCAGGCAACAGGCAATTGCTCTGAGAAATAAAATATATGTGAGCCATTAAATTATGCAGGCCCTTTTAAGTACTGCATACATCTATAGTGTCCCAATATCAGTGACACTGCAAACTGTAACATAGCAATATGGCCTTTATGAAAGTAATTTTGCTGCATCTGGTCATTACACAAGTACTTCCAGAAATATGTTTCATTCTTCCAAAACTTAAATTCCTTTCAGAAAAGCATGTGAAATTTTGTCTCTGAAAAAGCCAGGGCTGGCAGTCCTGTGGTACATAAAAGAACCAAGTGCCTCAAGTCTCAGCTTTAGTGATCTCAGAGAATAAACTCCCTTTATGTAGTTTCATCTCACTTGGGCCAAACAAGGAAGACAAAATGTGAGTTTGCTGCAGCTGTTATCTCCTGCCTGAAAGTGACTGTCAATCAGCTTGAAAGGAAAGGAAGATGCATCCCTCTCGTAGCAAGGCACAAAGAATATACTGTGAGCTCACTAAATCAAGATAGTGAAAAACATCATTTGGAATTAAAATTGGAATCAGCTGGGCACTGACCTTCTTCGATGCCTGTGATTAATCAATATTTCTATAATGAATCAATTAATGGTTGATAGCTGCTCTATCTATTATGAAGGTCAAACAGCAGAAACAAAATTCAATAGAAATAAATAAGCCTGCATGTATACATCAGTGAAAAATTTGCCCTGGAATGCTGAAAAACAAGTGTTCATTATTTTTAATGTATGCTTTCCACTTGCCAGAGTTGAGCTTCCCAGTCCTCAGGCTGGGTGAAGGTGGCAAATGGATGGTGCTGCAGAGAATGCTGAATGCATGTGAATGACACATGGGACTAAGTTAAAAATTACCTTTTGTCTCATGAAACAATAAAAAGATGACACTTTCAGATTCATTCACATCACTGTCTTTTTGCAAATCCACAACAGCAACTCCGTCACTGATACAGCACACAGCACTCTCCATTCCAGCACAATGTAGCATAACCTACATGGCAGCAAGGGAAGTCTGGAAGCAAGAAATGCCATCCTGATTTCCCTTCTGACAGTATAATTTGTATTTTTCAGATTTGGGGGAATCAGTAAATTCACTGAGACAATGGATGGGAAAGAAAAAATTAAACCTTTCTCTCACTGTCATGTGCATACAAAATGAGAATTATCAAGCCAATGCAATCAAGCATATGGAAAACAATTTTATTGTTTATACAATAGAAGCAAAAATGGTCATTTAGCTCTGACTTTCTAAATTCTGATTTTCTATATTTTCTTCCAATAGAAAGGATTAGTTGATTTTGATTTTACTTTCTATTGAAACGTAAAAAAGAGCTCACTCATGTCCTTGATCTGTGAACCCTCACCAGACTTGAGCTGAGCTGGAAGGTTGTTACTTTGCATGTTGTTGCAAAAAGGAAACTTTCTGGTTATGACACAGTGAAGAAAAATGATCACAAATAGCAAAAATGCATGAGATATTAGCTGAAAATAAATGATCAGGAATCACTAATAACAGCTCTGGTAATAATTTCATCAGTTTGCCAAAGAAGAAAGACACTCCTTTTTTGAGGATTGGTTTTGTTTCCCTCTGTTGAAACAATCCTTCTTCCATAAAGCTACACTGGTTATGACATTGTTGGGTTGTTTATGTGATTTCCTAACACTGAGTATGTCTGTGATGCTTTGTCCAAGCATCCTGACACCTCATTTTCTCTGACAGCAATCATTCCTATCACAAATGCCAGTGGAGAATGTTACAATGGAACAAAGTGAAATTTGGTGCTTTTCTAACCATGCATCATTGTTACAGTGATTGAAGGTCAAGCAACAGGACTACACAGGGTTTTGTATAGCTGCACCAACTCTAACAGTGAGTGGTTGATGCCCAGGAAATCACCTTTTGTTGTTTCCTTTTGTGTTACACAGATCCATGCATTTTGCTGTACACTGACTTGACCTGTGGTGAAGTACATGGCATCTGAAAATCGATATCATGGTCTTTTCACCTTTCTCTGTATCTCAGGTCAAACAAAAGGAAGGTGTATTTGCTTGTCTCATTTTTAAAATTTTTTTTGAGAGAGTTCATCTGAAATGATCCAGTGGGTAACAAAGAAACTCAAATGGAAGATGGTTTCATTAAAAGAAAAATTGTGCAGAAACATGATGAGTTTTTCTTGTATTAAATGAGGAGGTGACTCACACAAGTGAAGAGGGGATCAAAACCCGGTACTTATAAGAATATCACAAGTTCTCCTCTTTGGCCTGAGTCAACATGGGCATTTCATTATATTAGTGCATCTCATGTTGTTCTGTTTGAAACAATACTCTCAAATGCCAAGATGATCCCAGCTTGGCTCTAAATCACACCCCCTCCAACTTCTGAGTCAGACAGCAGCCCCTGAGCACACAGGAGCAGCAGACAGAAACCAGAGTGGTTTAGAGCCACACAAATTTGTATCTTTATTTGCAGATGTTGGGCAAAGTCTCTGTTTTCTAATTGGGCCAAAGCAGTTTGTTTTTTCCTAGTGCCAAGCCACTCAAACGTAGGTGCTTAATTTCCCACATTCACTGCATCTTGAAAGAGAAGGATGTGAAATGTGTGTGGTCGGGGGTGACGGGGAACAGATGATTCTTTAGAGCAGCTGCAGAGGCTCCTTTTCTGCTCTGTATTTCTTGCTTAACTTTCTTGTTCTCAGTTTCCTACCACTGGCACCAGCAGTTCCACTTTAAATGGAGCTTTAACATAGATATTCCACCCTGTCTGCCATTCTTCCTTGGACTAACATTTGCATGGCAGATGGTACAAATGGCCCAGCAAATATTTACTGGATCAGTGTTAGAAAAGCAAAGCAAAGCAAAACAAAACAAAAACACCCCAGCTGCCAGACTGATGACTTTCTGGCACCATATTATGTGCCACCAGTCAACAGGATGGGGAAAACACCACAGGAAGATAATTGATGTCGAACTTACTGGATTTTTCAGAGTACTTTCTGAATCTTTTTGTTTGGAGCAACACCAGAGGGCAAGTACAAGGACAGGAACTTTTCCCTTTCCTTCTCAGTCTGCCTTTTTCTTGTTGCTTAGTTGAAAATAAAAGTATTGTGACAGATTAATGTATTCCCCTTTCAAATAAAAAACAGTCATATCCAGTATCAGAATTGTATTAATTACAGAGAATAGATTGAGCTCCTTGCAAATGGAGTCTCTGAAACTCTCATGGCAAAGTCTGGGACAAATATCTTATAGATTTAAATAATGATAAAAAGAGAAGAAGGTGATCAGCATTAAGAATAACCCATTCCTTTTGGAGGCACTTACTTGCTAAGGCTTATCACAGGAAGAGCAGAACAGTGAAGTACCTGTGCAATGAAGTTGCTTTTTAATTTCCCTGTTCCTGTCAATCACTATCCCTTTATTTTGCCATTTCTTTGCTAGCTGAACTAACTGTGTGAGAACATCTTTGATGATGAAGGACAATGAAATGCCAGGAAGTCTTATGGAGCAAAATCCTTTTTCTTCACCGTAGTGATTCTCTATAATATAATTAACAGTGCAGAAGCAGTGCAAATTACATTACTACCCGAATGGATGTTATTTTTCTAAGCAGGTTACATACCCCATAATTTAAAAACATTCTGTTAATATTCCAAGTGGAAAAGAAGAGAAAACTGAAAAAACAGACACTAAAAATGTATGGGCCACCATTCTGAAAAGTAGTTCAGCAGATGGTCAGAGGAAGATTTGTATAGGATGAGATGCAACAGAAGGAGATGGAGTACATCTAAAATTCTTGTTCCAACTGGAAGTCTGAACTACCTGAAAATCAAATTACATTTATCCTACAGTTAATTTGTAATTCAAATTACTAAGTCTAAGAAAATTTTAATAATGTTTTTGAATAATATTTGTTTAAAGGAAAACAAATTTTCCTTCTCCCATCAGTCTCTCAGGAAAGATTCAATTTCTCTTTAAGCCTTGAAGCAGGATAGATAGAAGGAGAATGTACACACAACAAATATAAGTAAAGAGAAGAAAGAAAATTCTGTCTCCTGCAATTGTGTTTTGCCCATTTATCTTGCACTGTAAACTGTGAACTAAATGAGAATATGCCATGAACTGGAAAAGGGAAAAACAATACAGTCCTGATTAATGTAGTTCACCCAAAGTTCTCTTCTTGATCTTATGGCATTTCAGAAGACAGTGTTCATTAGTTACCAAAGCTAAAAAAATGTCATCGTATCCTCAGTGCCAAAAGAGAAGTGAAGAATTCTTCCACTGGAAAACCAAAGCAACTACAAAATCTTTGCACAAAGGCCACAGAGAGTAGGGCTGGTCTGGGGTCCTTTCTCCAGGATTTCTTTCATGACTATCAAACAAATCTTGCTTTCCAAACTCATGTGTCCCAACACTAAACCTGACAGTATCAGAGCTCACATCTGAACTCAAAACAGCAGCATCAGATAAAGGCATTCATGAACAGTGAAAAGGTTTATCTACAGACACTGTTTCATAACCCTGTGGACCCTCCTCTGCAACTAGGGAGATTCATACAGTCTAGAAAAAGAATACATTCTCATACAGGCTTTTAACGTCATGCCATGAACATCTACTTATTTAAAAGGTGGTTACCTGGTTCAGGAGGTTTAGTGGTTCCCATCTTGCATGCCAGTAATTCTTCAGTCAGTCTCAACCTGGCTGCTGAATTTATTCAGTTAAAGAGACCAACCAACCAAAAAACCTACCCAGCTGGTGGGTTTTTTATATCTGTGTGAAAAGAAAACCAAAACAAAAAAACAAACCAAACCAAACCAATGCTTAAGTAATTTGTCAATGTTTTAATCATCTTCCAGCTGCACAAAAAGGAGATTTTTTTCTGATATTATTTCTACCATTTTGTCTCTGTGATTCCTAGAGAGGCTAATCTCTCTGAAGCACCTGCAAACTGCCATGTTGTTAAGCCAAAAAATCCACCAAAGGATATTAGATACTGAATTTCACTGGTCCAGGAGAGACTATCACCAGATCTTTATTTTAACTCTCTGCTTTTATGTAGTAAACAGACAAGGTTAAAAGCAAGGAGAGAGAAGACTCAATTTTTGTGCCCATCTTCCTTTTCTTTCTAGAAAAAGGTGGCTGAAAACTGCATGTGACTAGAAAGAGATCTGCAGAGTCCAGGATTTAAAATAAGTATATTTTATAAGGTTTAGAATTCATAAGCAAATCTGTTCATTACATAATTAAGGAAGAAACCATGAAGACACTGAGCAGCTTCTCCACTGGAAGAACTGGACAAAGCTGTGGTGAAGCCCAGGGAAGGGCTGCTCACAGAAGGTTTGAGCCTTTTTTAAAAGTTACAGCTTCTGTGACTGAAGTGGCACTTGCCACTCTTTTCCCATCTAGAGAGTGCTGTTGCTCTGAAGAGAGAGCTTATTGCTCTGTCAAAAGCACCAAAATTTTCCATCTGGGTTTGCTACCTCAGATTGCACAGCTTTTTAAAATTTTCAGCCACAACATTCGGTAAATAAGGTGTGGGAAACATCTTGTAAAAGAAGATTTCTCTTGAAAGGGGGGAAGAGAAAGCAATTTGAATGAATGTTAAACCCAAAGATAAGTGGAAATATTGCAGGTCTCTACCTATAAATAGGGGTCAGTGGACCCTGCTCTTCCTAGGGTATTGTAAAGATTCATTAAAGTTTGTAATGTGTTCAGATAGAGTGAGAACTGCAGAACAGTCAAGGAGGAAATGAATAATTCTGTCTTTAGAAACAAGCCTGAGCAGTGTGCAGTAAATAAGGCCTGAGGCCAAACGCCAAGCAATGAGGATAAAAGAACATATTGAATAGCTGCTCATTAAGTGAGCACCATCCATCCTGTGCCCTGCTGAAGCAGGTGTCCTGGGGAAAAGTAATAGTATGCAACCTTGTAATTAAAGCCGTATCATAATGCATATTCACCAGGAGGCGAAATTAAGGATGTCTTGAGAAATTCAGTCTGACACTGCCTAACTTTTGAATGCTTAACTTCTGAATGCTGGACTTTGCAATTTTTATGTTCTTTTTGCCATATGTATATATATATGGCATATATATACATACAAAAAAAATATATAATTATTATTTTCTCCTGTTTTCTGTTTTTCAAGAGGTGGAGACATATGATAAGGGATTGCAGAATATAGTCTTTCTGGCCACACATCCAAACTTCGAGCCAATGGACTGAAGCTGAAGTCACTGCATGTGTCTGAAGAGCCCAGAGCAGTGTTGAAAGGAGGGGAGGGATAGGTCTGACAATCTGTAAACAAGGTAAAAAATATCTGAGATCCAGGGATCATTAGCCTGTGGCCTGTACATAATAGGTACTGATGCACATCAGGGATAGATCTTGGTACTTTCCTCGCTTGCAATCTGGTTATGTTCCATTATAAATGTTAAGTAATAAAATTTTATTAAATAAATTCCATGTTCTTTGATAACTTGTTCTTGAACCTA
Source organism: Notiomystis cincta (assembly GCA_013398075.1). NCBI lineage: Eukaryota > Metazoa > Chordata > Aves > Passeriformes > Notiomystidae > Notiomystis > Notiomystis cincta. The sequence continues at coordinate 51,906 of VZRX01004480.1, read as the reverse complement.
CTATTCATTCTAGACAGACCNATTGTAAATAATTTTCCACGTTTATTCTCTCAGTCTTTAAACACTTTTTCTCATTTTGTATCCTGGGGTAACCTTATTTTAACCAGCACTTTTTTGCTTGATATATTGATGGTATCTCTATACCTGTTCATATCTACCATGTGAAAATGACTGTAGTGACTGTAGATATCCATTTATATAAACATATGTAGGCATGTCTGTATGAGTGCAGTGATTTTTTACAGATATAAACTGTAAATTAAAAGAATAGTAATGTCACAAAGTCAAGGTCACAATAGTAAGTGAATAAATAAAGTTATTTGAACTTAAATAAGCATAATTCCTTCCTCTGTGTTTGTACTTCCCTGTCAGTGCAACTACTTTTGCTGTTAATGAAATGGAAGTTTATTACCTTGTTGACCTCCAGATGTACCAGGACAGTGTTCCAGCACCTCTGTCCCCATGCACAGGTGGGGATGAAGAGCCCAGACAGGCTGTTTTCCTGGTCATGCTGGAGGAGAGGTGACCTGCCCACAAGACCTGTTTCCACCAGGAACATGCTGCTCATGCAACAGCCACCCTGCGAGTAAGAGGAGCATCAAGGAAATTGATTTTTAACCAAAGACTAAACTCAGCATCCTCAGCCTTCACCCTATGTGCCTATGCTTTCTTTTCTGCACATCTGACTTCACAGACAAGGCTAATTACTTTCTCACTGCTTACAAGGTTTGCCTGGGTGCTCAACTTAAAATGCAGATATTTGTAACTTGCTCAGCAGAGAGAGCTGCCTAGCATCTTTCTGGCAAGGCACAAAGTCAAATTTATCCTGAACTACCCTCAACCCACCTTGGGCTTTTTTCTGGCTACTTCTCTAAGCTCAAGCACTAGGTAAGGAACCCTTATGTAGTAGTATATTTCATATACAATACATACTTTATAGATTACATGTTTCAGAAATATTTTGAATCATTGCTTTTTAAATGCATTATTTCATCACCTACTTATTCAAAAAGCAAGAGATGTTTTAATACTTCAAATGCTATTTTATAGGCCTTGAGAGAAAACTTTTTTATACATAATAATTCAATAAATTCAACTTCTAATATCTAATTCTGGTGTTCATTCAACCCCTTTGAGAGTCTCCCTTTTCCTTACAAAACATTGCTTGAGGTTAAATCTCAAGAGCTTTTGACTTTCAGCCTCTAAAACAGTTATACTCTCTAACAAAATATTGCACAGGCTGAGGCTCAGGGCTAGCACAGTGCAAAGGTAAAAACTTATAAGTTGGAAGAAAGGAGGAAGGAAACATTGTTGTGCTTTTATTGCTTCAGACAAGTATCTATGAACAGCAGAATTGATGAACATGAGTTTCCAACAAGTCTTCTGCTTGGTCTGCCTTGTGGCTAACAAAGTGCAAGCTGCAAGCAAAGCTTTGGTGCAGCTGGGGAGGTCAGAGTGTGAGCCTCTCCAGGAATCCTTGTCCTCTCCTGCTCCTTCTTTTTGCATAAAACTTGAGGGATTTTAAGATCTTTTTTTCCTGTCTGCAGTATGGAACACAGAAGCTCTTCATGATCTCTGATGCAAGTGTGTCCAACATCTGGGCTTGGAAATTAAATCTATACAGAGGGAGAAAAGATGGAATCCTGTTCCCATACAAGGATCACAGGTCAAGCTGTACCACACATAGTCAGGAAGCTGTGAATCTGCTTGTGAATGTGTTGTCTGACCTCTTTGCCTGTGTGGCAGATCTGACTGACATTGACCGAGTGGTTCCCAGGTCTTAGACACAGAAGCGTGAAGACAGCACCACAGAACTCTTGTTTCTGAAGAAGCCCAGGGTCAAGATACCATTAGCCTAAAGAACCTTTAGGATGCATTTAAAGTACTGGGAATTAGATGGGTTTATGATCTCGATACAAATCACCCAGTCAATGCCTGTCCCACAGGCTCCTTCAGCTGCTGGTCACAGCAGTATCACCAAGAGATTTTAAGGCTGAGAGCAAGAGGCTGAAAGAAACCAATATGAAATTGCAACACTACCTTCCCTGAGCACTGTGGGGAGCACACAGATTTAACAGGGGACAGAGGAGAACACGAGGGCAGCGTGAGCAGAGCAAATCCAAGACATAAAGGCAGAGAGGAAGGAGCAGCTGAGTGGCTCCTATGCCCCTATACAGTGGGGGCATGAGCACATGCTTTGTTGGGGTCACTGAGGACCCACTTCACTGAGCAGTTGCTGCTGAAGGGCCAAAAGGGGAAGAATCAGAGTCTGTAACTGAGGGGCTTCCTTGCCTCTTCTCTGGCTTTATGAATCCTGCAGACAGAAAAGAAAGGAGCATCCTGACAGAGCTGAAGATGTCCCTGTTCATTGCTGGACAGTTAGACTACGTGACCTTTAAAGGTCCCTGTCAACCCAAAGTATTCTATGATGCTGTGAATACCAGTGTTCAAACATGAGGGAGAAAAACAGTGCACAAGTGTGTGGTTGGGTCCTCTGTTGAGTATCCCAGCCTCTCCTGCCTCTGTTTAGAATAGTAAGGGGAATTTTTCAGCAAAGCTGTTGAGAACAGAATTTTATTGCAGTTTGCTTCACCTGACACCAGGCATACAGTGATGCTCTCCTCACAGACCTGCCAAAATTGCTGATGACAGCTCAGAAAAGCTACAGAGACAACAACAACAAAAAAACCCAGTGGCGGGAGTGGGGGTGATGTAGCACAAACCACAAAACATTGCTGCAGTTACTCAGAGAAGGCAACTCTAACTCGAAGTGGTAACAAGTGGCCAAAAGTCACCCTGGCTGTGCAGGTCCTCAGACACACCTGTGCTCTTAAGGTACATACATTGCTGGTCTGTCACATCCAGAGAGCACAAGATGTGTCCAGCCCTCTCCTGTTCACAGTGCAATGTCATGGTAATTGTGTTGCTTCTTTTCAATATATGAAGAATTAAAGGACAGAGAGAGGATTGTGAAAGACCATCTGAAAGTTCAGTTGCCTGCACTTATTTTTTTCTTCTTCATGTGAGACCTTACGAAGAATAGCCCTTTTGTGCAAAGTTTCTTTGTGTTTTATAGCACCAAATTCCACTTAGAGCTTATTGAGCTTCCTGTGTAACACAGATTTTATGTACCTGCTTAATGATGAGCATTTATTTAAATCACATCCTTAGTCAGCAAAGGATTCAAATCCCTTATGAGCCTCAAGGACTTGAAATTGCTTTTCAAACTAAAGAATAATACATCAGTATAGGAAAAAGAGACCTTGAAAAAGAGCAATATGACAAATGGAATCAGAATCAAGCCAGAAAGTTGCATTTTTAGTATCAACAATAAAAAAAAAGTTATGGATAGTATATGAAGATTTTCTCAGCACTGAGTACTTAGTTATTATTATTCTTCCAACATTTTAATAACACTCTTGTCACCTGGACAAAACATACTACAGCTCTATATAGATCTTTTAGCTTCAGGCAACTGGGACATGTGAAACAGAAGCCTAAAGTGTGTTGAGAGTGCTATAGGCCAGATTGTCCCCTCCAGGATGTTCATCTATATAGTCAGAAAAGACTTTCCCCAGTGTGGACTTGGCATTTGCCCCATGGCAATGGAAATTTACAGTTTGGTGCCAGCAAATGCAGCAAGTGCAGAACACATCTTACAGGCTTTATTAGCATTCTTGAAGGTGTACCTTTCACTCTGTTGAAGGAAAAAAGACAGAAGTATCGTAGATGACTTCCACTGGCAGTCCATACTGCTACAGGGTAGCAAGTGAAGCTATTTATTTATCATTGTGGCATTTTAGTTTAGGTATTGGGTACCTCATGGAAGCTTGTTATGTATTTCTTTATACAAATGTGGAGTTGTGGACTTTATAACATGAAAAGATTAAAAACAGAGCAACATTTGAATCAGATCTCAGGTTTTCTGAGTGTTTTAAAGAATAATTTATGTATTAAACCTGAATATTGGAAATAAACAAACAAATTGCCGAAATTTCATAAAGATACTTGCTACCTGATGAATGGTTACTTATCTCTCAGTTAATTTCTCTCTCTTACATAAGTTAGCTTATACATCAATTTCTGCTTTGAAAAACAAAAAACCAAAACCATAAGTCCTATATCAATAAAAAAATGTTAAGAGGAATTTTAATGAAAATGCAAACTGCATAGAGTTTGAACTTAATATCCTTGAAATATATGGCATCTATCCCCCAGACTAAACAGCTTTTGGTACCATCTACAAATAAGATGCATGATTTTCACAGGCTCTCCTGAAGAGCAGAGTTATTATCATACATTAGATTTTGCTTCTTGATTAAAAAATCATATTAATTAAATGCAATTAAATTAAATTAAATTAAGAGTTGAAGAAGCAGCAATCCATTTATTATTATTTTCTCACAGTGTGGGCCACATTCTAATAGAGCGATCACCCTCTCTCCCAGCCTCCCAGTCACAATTACCCAACATCCCTGGAGCACTATGTAGAAGTATTAACATATTTTAATTCTCTTCAGTGAGATTTTTCTTTGCATGAAGAAAACCGGTTATGAGGCCTCCTCTTTTTGGGCTAATCTCTTGCTTTTAATTGATTTTTTTCCTTTGTCTTTCTGTCTCTGAATTGTCTTTCCTTTATCTCATTGTGTCATGTCTCCTTGTATTGTACTAGTCTGCTTCACTTTATCCTCTCAGGAATTCCTGGAAACTTTCTTGGGAAGGAGAGCCATCTCTGCTGATAGTCCCTCTTACAGTGTCTCTGCTGTATGTTCATTGAGATCATACAGCTCAAAGATCCTTGAGAAGAGAGAGGTGGAGAAGAGTGGAAGGGATTCCTCAAATTAAATTCTTGGCAGCAGGATGTATCATCTAAAAGCCACTTTTGGTTTCATGCACCGATTCCCAAGCAAACTTGAATCACCTCCCTCAAGTACTGGAGGTCATGTCCATTTGGGTAGGGGGGATGAGCTCCCACGTGGCAGAGGAGCTGGCACTGGGGAACTGCAGCAGGCACACTGCTCCTGCACGAGCTCCTGTGCCAGGTCTTTCTGCCCTACTCCACGTAGGCTGGCAGTCAGAAAGTAACCCAGAGCAGAACTAACACATTGAGTGCTGTGTGAATCAACACACACAGGAGACTGAGGGCGACCAAAGCACCGCCGCTGCAATGCAAAGAGTAAATGCATTTCATTACCTCTGTGGCTGGAGGACCCCAAATCAGCACCTGGCCTCAGAGAAGGCACTGGGGACACAGACAGTGGGGACACAGGCATCATCAGGCTCAGTCCATCCCAGCAGCCAGCAGGGCTGCTCTTTGCACCCCTTTGTCAAAGGCCCATGTAGACAGAGTTTATCTCCATGCTGTGATCACCTCTGCTTTTTACAATCTCTGCTTTGATCTCTGTCCCAAGATGACCTCAAGAAGGTCTGAGGGAGGACCTCCAAGTCTCTGCAAACATCTATGTTATCTCTACACAGAAATTCTACCTCTCCAAGCAGAGAGAGCATAAGCAGCAGCAAGCAGAACATATGGTTTCCCACACTGTTATTCTCCAGGCCTTGGCATTCCCAGCTGCAAGGTCACTGGACTGAATCTACTATCCTCCTTGCCATTCTTTTGCTTTTAACCCTTTTGGCCCACACAGATGCCCTGAACTGACTCAAGAAAAGGCAAGCCACTTTGCCCAGCCACATAGAAGTGGGTAATGAAGTCCCAGCTGGCTGAAGAAGTGAGAGCAGGTGAGGAGTCTGGGGCAGAAAAAAAGACCTGCGCTAAACAATCCATTTCTTGCCAGATAAATCTCAGAGCAGTCCTGCTGGCAAACCTGTGACCTCGTTAAAATGAACACATTCTCCATGGAATTTTATCTTTCTGAAAATATTGGAAAAAAATTTGCTTATTTGCAGTTTTTTGTGAGTAGGCAATCCTCATGTGAGAGAACTATTGAGATCCTGAGCAGCTGCCCCTACAAAACTAAAACCCGGATCTTCATTGATGACTGGCACAGAAATGCCATAAATTACACCAGAGCCAGTTTTTTAACAAGCATATAATAGCATGTGGAATTATATTCTGCTGTTGTGTTCTCCTTCTTTCCACTAAGTTAGCACTGCCATTCCCCCTTTTCTGAAACTCCTGCTCCTCTCAGGAGCATTCAGCCACCATCCTCCACGCTCCCACCATCTGTGAGAAACTTTGTCCTGTATCATTCTCACCTATTTTCTATCTCACTTCAATTCTCTGCTGGGAACATGTTCTCTCTCTTCCCCTCCTTAATTTCTTTTGCTTTCCCTCAGCAATATCATTTTATATGTTAATACTGTTATTTAATATTTTCTCAGCTGCTCGGATCCAGCTTATACTGAAGTAGCTTTTGCCATAGTATCTTTATATTTTATGTTTTTATCTCATATGGCAGATTTGTTTCAAAGATGTTATGAAAACGTGTCTGTTCATGATTATGTACTGATGATTCAAGACAGAGTTTTGTTTTCCTTTTGGAAAATCATGTTGGCTAAATCTTTCTCTTTTGATATCTCTGGACAGCTTCTGCATTGTGCTCCCTTATGACAGTTTGTTTCAGAATCAGATTAGACTATATTGTAAAATAATATCTTTATACTATCCAATTCACAGAAAATACTAACATGGACCCTACTGAAAGGAAGATGCCTTCTGTGAATAACATGAACCCATCCATGACAGTTTTAACTTCAGTATCTATGTAGTCAGAAACATGGGCTTAGAATTTATTGTCTTCCTCATAGCCAAATCCTGTTCAGACCTTCAACTCACGTAACTGAGGGTCACACCAGCCTGTAATTCAGAGTAGGAAACACCCAGAAAGGCCAGGCCACTGCTCTACAGAGAGGTAGTGATGCACATGCATGTTTGCAGTTGTCCTGTCCACTTCAGTCCTCACCACAAAGGTATTTTCTGGACCAAAGTGAACTGTAGCCAGGCACTTTGTCATAACAAGCTACCCAGTCTTTTGCAGTTCACTTATTCTCATTGAACACTGCTGGCTAAGACTGGCCTTTAACTCATTATCACATTTAAAAATAGTTTTAAGGGTTTATTTTTAAGGTTGATTTGTAACATATGTTCACACATGAAGCACAAAAAAATAAAAAGAAAAGCTTGCCAGGCTTCCATTAGTTTCCAAAGAAAAACCCTAACCAAACTAACCTCTTGAGTCTGAGAAATCAAATTGTAAGCCTTTCAGGAAAATTGCACTATAAAATAGGCCACGCATGAAAATATAATTAAAGTGGTTAGTAGTTTTCACTACAGAAGCCCTGTTCTGCTCTCTGAAACACCAGCCATCACTCCATTCATGTGAAATTGGATCAAATCTGCTATACAACTGCTCCATAGTGATAGTTCTGGGGCATATGAAAACATGCTCTACTCTATGGCCACCTATTAGAACTTTTCCTTCCTGCTGCTTAAGAATCTAACAAGTACTTGCAAAGTAGAGGGTTTTACACCCTAGAGGGCTTTCCACAACCTTAAAACCAATCCAAACTAGCACTCATTCATAGACTTTCAAAGAGAAAAAAATGTTCATATTTATTTATGGAGACAAAATGTTTAACCAGGCGTTCATTCACTTTTCCATGACAGAAGTTTCTATGCATAGCCTAAATCCCCTCCTAAAAAGATAACATATATATTATGTCCTAAAAAAAAAAAAATCTGTTCATTTGTTTTCTATCTAATGGATGACGAGAGAAAGACAGGTAGTACATCCCTGAAGTTATAAAATGTGATTATATAATATTGATTGAATAAATTATAAAATACACAAAGGTATCATAAATTTCCTAAATAAAGAGGGTGGGATATTGAGGAAGGAAGGAAAGAAGGGTGGATTTAAAGGAAAGCTTATATATTTCCTGGGATACTCCTTTTCCTTTGTTAGGTTTTGCCCTGGAGTTCCGTTTATCAACTTGCTTAAATAGTGAGCATACATAGTTCAAAACAATAACTGTATAAAGATATGAAAGATTATGTATGATTTCACTGGAATGTTTTTTACATAATTTTCTTAAACCAAAGAATTCTGCATTCACATTTTAAAGCATTAAATAGAAACATGTCCTGGTTTGTATTATCTAACAAATGAACCAATGAACCAAGGAACCAGCTGCAGATTCATTTTCTGTATGATTTCCCTGATGGATACATTCAGGATGCTATGGACAGGAGACAGTGAAACAACCCCTGTGAAGAGGTCAGAAATGATGCTGTCAGAGAACAGAATATTGTGGGAAAGGCATAGAAAATTAAAAACACTAAACCCAAAACAGATAAGGAATGTTCAGCTAGGGCCATAACTAACGTAATAATTCTGGCTTCTCTTATTTAAATCTCCTTTAATCCTTCATCTACAATTAATAAGATTTGCTATTAAAAAAAGTAGTTCAGAGGGTTCCACACTTATTGCTAAAACATAAAAGTAAAATTTTGGCCTTTCATCATCTAAAATATATATAAAAAACTTGGTGAATCAAAAGTCTCTTTTAAACATCTCTGAGGGTGACAAGTTTAAAAACTGCCAAAAATGAACATTTTATTGTCAAAATCCCAGCACAGAGTAGCAAAGATATAAGCCAAGATGATACTCGGTGGTATACTGAGCTGTCATCACAGAGTGAGCATTCCATCTATGAAAATAATTTTTCATTTAAAATAAAAGGTAGCCCATTAAAGATACAGATATTATCTTTCTTGTTCTTAATAAGGGTCAGACAGACCAGCCCATGGAAGAACAGAAGCAATAAGCACAAGGAAATGACCCCATATTAATGCTAAATGTGGACTTTCATAACAGCAATGACAGCAACAGCAAGATAAAAAAGGAGCTGTGCATACACATACTTTGTGTTCTTGTAGACCCAGGTGACATATTTGCCCAAGTGACCCAACAAAAAGGCAATTTTCATAGCCCTGGATTGCTGCACAAAGTCCAGTTTGCTGGATAAGCTTGATGTGGTGTGTAGGGCAAGTGAGCACCTGTGTGTCTGCCCTTCACTAGTGCCACACTGTGCCTGCCCTTCACTAGTGCCACACTGTGTGCCTCCCCTTCACTAGTGCCACACTGTGCCTGCCCTTCACTAGTGCCACACTGTGTGCCTCCCCTTCACTAGTGCCACACTGTGTGCCTGCCCTTCACTAGTGCCACACTTTGTGCCTGCCCTTCACTAGTGCCACACTGTGTCTGCCCTTCACTAGTGCCACACTGTGTGTCTCCCCTTCACTAGTGCCACACTGTGTGCCTCCCCTTCACTAGTGCCACACTGTGTGCCTCCCCTTCACTAGTGCCATACTGTGTGTCTCCCCTTCACTAGTGCCACACTTTGTGCCTGCCCTTCACTAGTGTCACACTGGCTCAGCCTGCCCCAGGGGAGCACAGTCAGTGCCAGCTGCAGGGAATCCTCTCTTCCCCTCCCACCCAAGCCGCCGGGTGAGGCAGAGCACCGCAGCACAAACCCTACTCCCACCTCCCAGATACCCAGGGGCTCTGGCCCAGGAGCTGGTGCTGCTCTGCCTGGAGGTGGGAAGGTGGCAGTGGGGTGAGGAGGGAGCTGTGGGCACAACAAGCCCGGGGGGCACAGAGCCCATCCTGCTCACCAGCCTGCCCGAGATACCGTGATACTGAAGGGAAGCAGAGCAGGGAAGAGGAGTCCCCCTTCTGACCAGAGCCAGAGACTAAGGAGAGGACACTGGTGTCCTGCAGGCACCACAGACAGCCCCAGACCTACACAGCCATAGAAAATGAGATCTTTTCCATTCTTCCCTATATATTTGCTTTTGATCTGATTGCTTTTTCATCTGTTCTACAGCCAGGACTGTCTCTTTCACCTTTGAATGTCTTGTTGTGAAGTAACTGTTCCTAGAGGCAATAATTGAAAAAAAATCAAGACCAAGCAGCTTAATAACAAGTACAAAAGAGATCTTTTCCTGATTCCATTTCAGAAGTGAGAAAGAACCTGTGCATCCCATAGTGTGTCCTGTTTGTTCTTCTCTTAAAGGATATTTCTTCTAAATTTGCTGCCATGAGGATAAATTAGAGTGTGAGCAATAGTGCTGTCTTGAGAGATCTGGGACATGGCCTTGCTTTAACATGAGAAGAGACAACATTACCCTTCATCATTTATAATTTTCTTGTATATAGAGAGATATGTGTATGCAACCAGGAAAATAAATCAATCTACCCTGGATCAGTCCCCTTAGTCAAGCAGTTCCCTGTCTTTCTTCAACAGCATGTTTGGAACCAAAGCAGGAAAATACTGCATTTTGGAGATGTTTTCTCCTGTAGCTTTGAATGCAAGTGACACCCTATCTGGATCCAAACATCCAACCTCTTTGGTGCTCCTTAGTTTCCAACCTCACCCTCCCATTGTGCAGCACCAGAATGAGGCAGAAGCAGGGGGTGTGTAGGTAGGCTGACAACCACTTGCACGGAGGGGGACCCTGAAAGAGGTGTCTCCTGAGACCACTAAATAATGTGAGGATACTTTAGGGATAAAATGCAGCCAGGGAAGAGGGCTGACAGCAGCAAGTTGCTGTTTTGCTGCAGGGTATCTGAACAGGCATTTCTCTTGTTTGTACCCCTGCAGTACAGGAGTACGTGCTGCATACACGTACTTTTAAATGAAGTACCCTATACTCTATGATATACAATCAGAGAGTCACAGAATGACTCAGGCTGGGAGGGACTTGAAAGGTTATTTAGTTCCAGCCCCTCTGCCATGGGCAGGGACACCTTCCACTAGACCAGGTTGCTCAGGGCCCCATCCAACCTGGCCTTCAAGGAGCAAAACACGGTGATGCACATAGCATGTTGTATATACATGCCAAAAGTGAATTGTTTCTGGTTGTCCAGCTTAACAGCATTTGAACAGTTAGTTTTCTGAGATGTCCTAATTTGAGCTACCCTCTTGAGCTAGCAGAGCTAAGTTGGTTTTCATAGACAAGTAGTTTGAAAAATGCTACTGTTTTGGATGAAATATGTAAAAATTACATTATTCACATTTCTAAGATCACAAATGTCATATTATTTCAACACATAAAGATCTCTAAAATCCAAATTCCAAATGGTAAAAAATCATCTTGTTTGTCAGCGTGTTTTTAGCCTCACCAGAGATTAGGTTTCAATCATGCCCAAAAGAAACAGTTGAAAAGTACTCTGATCAAATTGCAGATCCATTGAACTCAATTGCTCACCCCAACACCTAAAACACTCTGGTTGCTGCAAGGCAGTATAAATACATTAAAGAGAGGTTTCATACCATTAAAAAAAAAGAGAAATTTATCACTCAATAAACATAATTCATACCAACAGAAAGAATGACAACTTCCAGAATAAAAGCCTGTCAATCCCCTACCTCCTCCATACACATACAGATGTGCATCAAAGGGAAAATAACTTCTCACAGCTTCCATTAAAATATATATATATTTAATAACTCTACAGATGCTTTAAGGTTTTTCAAACAACAAAAAACATTTCCAAATGCATTTCAAGGAGTAAAGGCTACTAGCAAATTCCCTGCCAAAACAATTTAAATTACCATGCCACTTCTCCATGCATGTTCAAAAGCAAAATGGAGATGAATATGAAACACCAAGTCTAAGATCTATTTTTCAAACTGTTGTAGCCAACAGATGAAAGAAAAATGTTTCTTAGTCTTCCTAACTATAGATCTAGTGCATTAATGCAAGACAACGACTCAAAGCTACACCAAAGCATTTAAAGGCTGAAAAACAAGCAATCTGGTTTTCTTTAGGAGGGCATAATAAATTATCTGTAGAAGAAACAAAAGTGTTCAGAATTCTGAGGCAACTAAAAAACTGCCTGTAATACTCCGAGAGATACTTAAGTGCAAAATTAAAAAACCTGAAATATCTAATTTATTTCTATTTTTAAAATGCCAGTTCCTCTTAGGAATATAAAATAAGGTACATGCACAATAACCTGAAAGACCTCAAGAAGATGCAGAGACAGATGGAAGTGTAAACAAGTTTGAAGGATCTCTGCCAAAAGTCTGCTCTAATCCACAGTCCAATCATTAAAGAATAAACACCACACAAACTCCTTTGTTTTGAATGAATTACAACCTGGAATTACTTGGCAAATACACAATGCAGAACATTGTGGAAAAAAAGAATTAGAATCTAGCATAGAGGGACATATTTGCAAGTCATCTCCTTCTGTGCAAGATCACAAAAAGTTAAAAAAATGTGTCTTTAGGACTCTGTTGGCTAAAGCAATAGAAAACAAACTTTCCATTTCTTGCTCTGTGGACATGGCAGCAGCAGGCTGGAGGAACTGCAAGCTGCAAGATCCATGAGAAGTCTGACTGTCTTACACAAACGGCTCTGGAGCTGCTCTTGGGACCTGTTTTTCTCCGTCCAAGCAGGCATTGAGCCTCTGGGGAGCCCAGCACACCCTGTGGCAGCTAGCCTGATGGGCAGGCAGCACTCCAAAAAGGACATGAGGACCAGGTTGTTGGGGCTGTGGATGCAGGAAATACGAGGTTGTCATCCTTGTGGCTGCATCTCAAATTCTGCATCTTCATAAGGCATCTAATAAAGAGGCTAACTTTAATTTCTCCCCAGACCTAGCCCCCTGGCAGCGTAGTTGGCCAATTTCCCTCTTGTAATTTACATCTCTCTCACAGTAAAAAACTTCTTGTTTTAGAAAGAGAAAATATCTTTAGCAATTTCCTGTTCACTCCACTGTCTTTTGACAGCATGCCCCTTAAATTAAGGGTTATCATTGGAGAAAGTGCCCAGCATGATCACACTTTATAAAAAGTAGCTATAGATGTCCACAGTGCAGAGAACCATGTTTGCAGTGAGGCCATCAGTATTCTGTTCCTCTCCAGTTTTTGTGCTCTCAGCAGTCCCCTTCATTTGATGTTGTCAGCAGCACCTACCAGGAGCTTTCTGACGAGACAGGAAAATGGACACATTGCTTTTAATTACATGACTCATTAGCTAATGAAATTAAGTTTGATCAGCAAAGAAATTTTATGTTCTATTTGTCTCATAGATTAGTTTGACTAGATTCACATAAATAAAACCATTTTGCTTTCAAATTCCCAATATCTGCAACAGTATCCTGGTCATTCTCCATCCTCATATTGTAGCAACTATGAAACAAGCGTTTTTGCTGACAGGAGGCACAGAAAAGGACAAGATGTCCCCCTCATCGATGCCAGCATAGATTGAAAGTAATTCTATTAAGAGCAACGTGGACCTGTCAGACATTGCAAATCCATATTTCACAGGGAGAGAAGAGAGCATGAGATAGAGCAGGAGCTTAGTAGCAGATTAGCAGTCAAATGTTTTAGGAAAACTTGGCATTGAAAGATATAAAGTTTTGATTATATTTGTATGTACATACACATAGACAATATAATATGTGAGTGAGAAAACAAATTCTCTTTTTCATCTGTTGGGGAGGTTTATTAAGGATGCATCCTGTTTGCTTTGTCTAGGTTTGTCCCAGTTGTTTCCTCCCCTTTCAAGGGACTTCACCTCCTCCAAATAAGGCAAGTATTAGAATCCTCTTTCTGCAATTAGCTATATTTACATATGCTTTTTTTCTTGACAGATGGGGCTAAGCCCAGACAAAATGGCTCTTTCCCTCTGATTTTCTGCTAACCCTTTTCATCAAGAAGGCAACTTTCCATGAAGAGCCACTACCTGTGCTCTGTGATGCAATAGCAATTCACCAAATTCAGGCAAAACCCTGTATTTAGCCCAGTGGTAGGGAAGATCCAAATACAAAGGTGTTGCTGGAGGAGATGAGTGTGAAAGAGGGGTAATTAGAGAAGGACAATGCTAGTTTCTTCAGAGACCCAGTCTTAAATTTCCAAGACCTATACACTTTCCATACAGGAAATAGGCTAAAACAACTAAATTATCCTTCTCCCCACACACATATTCCAGAAGCAGGCACTGGAGTGGCTGATAAAAAGAGGTGACATTTGGATGCCTTGCACAGCCCAGCCATGGAACAAGGCAAGTCAGATCAGATGTACAGTCCTGACCACACATCTCTCTTGCCAGCCTCCATCTCATGTCCCCTTTCCTGCCTCTGGGAATGTCTTGTCCCTTCCATTGCTATTCCTGTAAAAGCAAAACTTTTAGATTTTCTGTTTTGTTCAGCATGATGTTTTTACACATCATAATTGGGAAATGTGTTAATTCAACTGTTAGCTTTAGTAATTGAAACATGCTGTTTGAGGCCCACGAGGCACAGAGTCATCCTGCTGGGACTAACAGCAGCCTCGGAACTGGAAGGAGAACCTGGGAAGAGCCAGGAGAACAGGCAAGGAAGGTGCCTGGAAGTGAAGAGGAAGGCTCACTGGGGGATTTGGAGAACCTGTCATGGGGAGCCCACCATGCCTGGTTGGTACAAAAAAAATGCAGACAAAATACTGCAGAGTTAAGTGCCTCCTCCCCAGGTGCAAAGACATAATTGCACCCTCTCGTTTCGCTGCAGAGCACTTGATGAGTGGATTTCTAACAGCTTGGAGATTGTTGCACTACACAGTCCAGGTGATTAGCTGAGCCCCTTGGGCCTGCAAGACCAACATTAAATCTCATGTAAACAAGCTTAACTGTAAGATAGTGAACGTTTTTACTCCTCCTTGCTAGACAAGGCATAATTGTTTGACAAACCTATGGTGGTTTGACAAACCTATGGTGGTTTGACAAAATCATAGAACTGAACTTTTCAAGCCTGGGAAAGACTTTACTTCATTTTCACGTGCAGATGAGAGCTTGTAACAGCTCTGATTTCACCAGACACCTTGGGCATCCACACACAGAGATAAATGCAGCATTCACTGAGCCTTACAGGCAGTCATTTGGGGTGGCAGTGCTATAGAACTTGGTGTATGTGTCCATGTACTCAGGAGAACTGATTTGCAGCATTTCTCTCTGTATGTTCAGCTGATTCAATCTAGTGTTTAGCAACCTTCTCTCAACACCAGACACCCAATTTCATTGGCATTTTAAAAATACTAAATGAGAAGATCCTCTTATTTGTTATTTAAGAAACAATCCCGATTTCTTAATTCTCAAGGCATTTAATCTACTTGAATTGTTTACAGTGACCTTGCATTTTTCTGAGTAAAATTTTTTGTGAGCCAGGAGTCTGTAGCACATGTATGTTTTCACCCAAATTACTACCACACTGGCTTGTCTAACCAGCTCCACATCACCCAAATGCTCAATATCTCCTTACTCCATGGTCTGCTGTACTCCTCCAGGTGCTCTGCACTGATTTGCACTGCTGAATAAAATCTGCAAGCATTAGTGTCTTACCTTTTAGACTGGATGTCAGCCCCATCCATGCAGATACTTCTAGTATTCCTTAAACCTTTCCAAATGGTCTGATTCTGCCTTTGGAATCCACCAGAGTCTGCTTTAGTGCCTGTTTTATGTATGCAGGGAATTACCTCCACGACCTAGTGGGGGAAAATTACACAAAATTACCACTCTTCTCCAGGGGTCACAGGTTTCACAGGCAGCAGTGAGCTGAAATGCTGCTTTACAAGCCTCACCAAGGAGGTCTCATGAGCCTGTTGTTTCCCAGTGTTTAACTGATACATTCCTGGGCCTGGTGAAGAACAGAAGCAGTGTCCATTCACTGCAGCAGCACCCAGCCAGGAGTGCAGTCCTTCAGTGCACTGTGGGCAGCCCTGAGACATAGATTTGGCTGGGTCTCACATCACCTCTGGCTGTAAGATGATGATTCATCTCTTACAGTGTGCTATCATCAGCATGGGGAATTTTGCCACCCCTTCACAAACCCCATCCCCAGGAGTAGGTTGGGAACGAGCCCCAGCAGGAGCAGACTACATGGGCATCCCAAGGACAGCTCTTGCTCGTCCTTGCACTGCACTGACAGGGAAAAGGCTTGGCCAAAGCAAAGGGTCCCCCACTTTGTGCAGAAATAGTACAGTTAAGCCCAGGAATCCTGAGTGTATAGAGAAACTCTTAACCTTGCAAAGTCAAAGAGCTTCTCTGACAGGTGAATTTGATTTTTAAGTTAAGACCAGAAGCTTTTTCCCAATTGGGAGGTGACTTGTTGAATCCCATTAACTGCTCATATCTCCTGGCTATCTGCAGGTACTATCAATACACCTTCCACCACCTCTCCTGGGATAGCTGAGACACTTGGCAATTAATCTGCAGGATCTCAAGCAGAAAATTGTCTCTGTAGAATGAGCAAACCCTGACTGGTCTCCATTTTAAGAGAGATAGTACAGAAATGGCTGCTATTCACACAAAATTCTGAGCATGCATGCCCCTCTCCCACTTATCCCCTCTTACTCCTTGGAATTATATAGGTGATAAAGGACAGTGCTGTTGTGCTAAAAAAATCACAGCCTGAGTGCAGCCAGAACTGCACCCAAAAGTGAGCAACAGCTCCTGTGGAGCCATCTGACTGTCACTGTCTGCATCTGTGTGAAAATGCTGCATCCAGCCGGCTCTTTGGAGCAGGCTCAAGTAGCTGGGGATGCAAAAAACACTTTCTTGTTAATTTTCATCAAGGAAAACAGCATAAGAATTGAGAGCTGTGTGTTGCAGATGAGACAGAATCTCTATTTTCTACAGGTTGAGAAAGCATTGAACCGAATATGTTTTATTGATTATTTTGATTGTGGATCTGGAGAACAGGATCTATTCCAAGTGACATCTGCCACTTAAAACTTTAGCAACATGCTAATTAAATAAAATTCAGTTAACTTTTAATCTATTTCTATCAATTCATTTTCCAGAGATACCAAATTTTCTTCCATAGTAGATAGTGCTCTCCTCAGAATTTAAAGTGTAATATATTAAGGTTCTTTATAGATACTTGGAATTTTCATGAAAATTGAAATCTGTTGCTATGAATGTTCACACTCAACACAAGTAACTATGTCTCTTACCATGCAAATCAAGAAGAAAAATTAATTCTCTCTGAAGGAAAAGTTTTCCTTGGAGCAGCTTCAGAGAGATATAAAAATTGGTAACAAAATTGTGATATAAAAATCAAATAAATATATTCAAACTGAAATGTTAAGTGCTACACTTTCTATTTAATAGTTATCTAAAATAAAATTCCTAGGTTTCAGTGTATAGCACAATCTGCTTTTGGTTATTATAGATCAGATAGCATCTATTCTAAGAGGAATTTTCTTTGGCTGGGTGTGAACTTAGTAAATTGATCAGGTATGAGAAGAATAAAGAAGAGCAAGATCAGTGCAAATCTGGTGGCACTGATTCATTTTTCCCACTTCCAGATGAGTTTGTTCACAGAAGCTCAGCAGCTTCAAACCTACACTCCTAACAAAAGTGTGAACATTTCTTTAAAGTTCCCACAAAAGTGGTTAATTCATAGTCAGGGCACGAACAGTAAATTTCTTTTCTCTCCTGTAACATTAAAGAAACATTAATTACTCAACATTAATTAAAGTAATGTTAATTATTTTACTAAAGGACTTTTATTCTCCCAAGCTGCCACTCAATTAAACCCTTACTCACACTTTGAACAAACAGACCCTAAAAATAAACCAAAAATAAATCCCAGAACCCCTGAAAGTGCTCTCCTGTCTGGGAATGTCCTGGCAAATTCTGTCTGTGTATTCATTTGGGATATTGATACTGCCTACAATAGCAGGCTTCCTGAGTACCTGTCCCTATTAAATATGTTTATTGTCCAGCCTCTCTGGGGCATTATCTTATGAGTCAGAGGAAGAAAGCCCAATGTTTTCCTGCCCTAATTTAAGTTTTTAAAGTTAAAAAAAGGCTCATCCACTGAATAACCCTCTAGAAACATCCCAATCTCTACCTCTCCTGCCCAGGCAGGAGTCATTGGCTCAGACTTCTACAACTTAATCAAAGTCAGGTGAAATGTAGCCCAGCTCCAGTGAGTTACCTAAAATGCAGTTCTGGGAAAAAAGACTGTGGAGTCTCCTTCCCTGTAGAGTACAAAACTCACCTGGGTATGATCCTGTACAATGTTTCCAGGTGAACTTTTTTTAGCAGGGGAGTTGGACTGGATCATCTCCAGAAGCTTCTTCCAGCCCCAGCCATTCTGGGGTTCTGTGGTCTTTCAAATCCAAAGTTACTATATTTTCTCTTCCCTAGTTCAAAATAGAGCAACAATCATTGTTTTTTTACTTTCACAATTTACAGTTTTTAATGCTCTGGGACTGCTGTCTGGTTAATTAGGCAGAGATTTCTTTATATGGAAAACTTAGTATTTAGCAGAAAAAAACACCTGATTTAGATAGGTTGTGGGGTCTTTGGGATTTAACTTTTTTTGTCATCACTTACAACTTTTCTAGCACAAAATTTACAGTATCTTTCAAAAATATTTAAAATTATGTTAATAGTAATATATAGGTAGTGCCATAATTCTACTATTGTCATAGAATTATTTTGGGTGAATTTCAAGAGGGCATTCAGTGCATCCCATTTATTTTTGGAAATCTAAAGAGATTAACAAAGAGTTTAATGGCTTATTGTGCTTGATGCATGATCATCAAGTGTCCCACATGTTCAGTAGGCTGAAGAAAAAGGCAGCTACCAAGTACAAATGGTCACAAGGACATAAAACAGAATCAACATAAGTAACCTTTCAGGAGGTATGCTGTAAGATTTCGTTACCCACTAAGTAAAAAAAAAATCCTTTAATCTCTTATAATCTACTTATAAATAGATTATAAATCCTTGCAAAGTCTCACTTTAAAAATCTAGAAGGATTTGAAGAGGTACCACAAAAAAACATGTCCTCTAGCTAATTTGGAATGTTGTGCCTGGTGTCCCTGGCTCAAAGGATGTAATTTTCAAAGTCTGGCCCTACTAAGACCAAGCAGTAGCCACGAGTTGTAAATAAAATTGACAACAGATACCAAAAAGGCTGTAGTTTACTAGGAATTCATCTGCTTCCCATGTTACAAACAAGAAATAAACACTCAGCAAAGCGATCCCTTAACCATACACAGTTTACTATGCATGCAATCAAGGTTGGAGAGACCTGCAAGTAACAAAAATCCTTTGGTAACGCCTCGATTGTTCCACAAACCACATATTTGTCTGCTTATCAGCCTGGATAGAGCAACCAGTGTCTATTTTCTAGTCTGCAGGTCAATGTGGTAGCTGTAGGCCACTCACCAGCAATAGCTTTTCAATAGCTGCTGAAAAGATGACCCTGGTTTTTTACATACTGGTTTTATAAGTCTTCATAAATATGGTACAGCTACAACTGTAAGGGACAACCTCTTTTCATTATGAATTTCACCTCTTACTTTCAGACTGCAAAACAAACTAAACACATGAGCACTATTAAAAAAATATATTAAATTACTCATATTTAGCAAATTGCTACTCCTGTAGGATTACACCTTCAGAATATAGAGGCTAAAATCTTATTGCATAGCATTCACTTTTTTTTTTAAAACTGCAACAGAAGAGTAAAATTTCTCCTGCTTTATTATTTACAATAGAAGGTAGATCTGAACTGGGGGTTTCATGTGAGGAAAATGCTTGATTGATTTTCGAAGAGAATCTTCAATGTCTTATACAGATTTTTTCATATGCTAATTGAAATTAAAAGTCGATTCTGATTGTACAAGTGCCTGGTAAGAAGAAAAAGAACACAGAGGGGTTTTTTATGCAGACATTTATTTCTAGTCCTTATGAGTCTCCTGGTGTGTCATTATAAACTGGGGAAAACATGAGCCAGAGATACTAATGGCTTTGTTCTCATTCTCTTGTCTTAAAGAAAGATAAGACAAAATGAGCAGTATCCAAACGTGGCGTGAGCCTCATGAATTTACATCCAAACTGGTGGCAAAAATAAATAAAACATTTCTACTTTGATGAGTTACACTGTTCATCTTGGATATAACTGTCTTCTATATCCTCCTGGACATTATTTTTTGTAAATTCCGGCATTCAGCTGTTTGTTAACTTTTTCATCAGTAGCTGTGAAGGTAAGAAAACATAACCTTTTATCAGATCTGTGAGTGAGAACACACAGTAAACAAGATATAAACTTTAAAAATCTTCCTTGGAGAGTTTCCAAGACCTGCAATGAAGCCCTGAGTCCTTTATTTCCTTAGTTTAAAAGCCCATTTAGAATATATCACTTTTCATTTCTGGCAACAAATAGCCTCCTAAAATAATTTTGATCTAAAGGATCATATTTCTAACCATAATGGGCCATACTGAGTATGTCTGATAAAGCTCCACTGAGATGTGATTTCTGATATGCAGAGATCATAGCTTGTTTAAATACAGTGGAAATCCCAGTTCAGGTTTGACTTATGCAAGAAGCAACTGTTAGAGGTGACTTGCTAGGATGGTTCTCTTACTGGAAAGCCTTATGTAGCTTTTCCTGGAGTAAAACATCAAAAACCAGGTTCATGATTGGCCAAGAACAAGAGGGGTAACAGCACTAGTAAAACAAAAAGACATGAGGGTGAAGAAACCTCATACAAATGGGTGGGCTGTAAGGAACCAAAGCATTGCACAAACATGCCCTGCTCAGCACCCACAAAACAGCTGAGTGGGCTCCTGTCCACCCAGAGCAGCGATGACAGACAAAAGCTGTCACATGAGCAAGACCAAATGATGACAGTTTAATAACTTCCTGACTCTCAGTGGAGTGCCCAAACCCCAGCTTTCATTTGATAGAGCCCTCCTGTTGTGGTTTAACTCCAGCCAGCAACTCATCCCCCTGCAGCTGCTCACTCACTGCCCCTGGCAGGGTGGGGGACAGGACTGGAAGAGCAAAGGTGAGAAAACTCATGGGTTGGGATAAAGACTGTTTAAATTTAACATGTAAAGCAAAAGCTGTGCATGCAAACAAAGCAAAACAAGGAACTTATTCACCACTTCCATGGGCAAGTATGTGTTCAGCCATCCCAGGAAAGCAGGGCTCCATCACATGCAGTGGTGTAGGGAAGACAAATGCCATCATTCCCAATGTGCCCTCTTCCTTCTTCCTCCCCCCAGGTTTATATGCTGAGCATGATGCCATGTGATAGGAGATGGGTCAGTGGGATCAGCTGTCCAGCTGTGTCCCCTCCCAGCTCCTTGTGCACCCCCAGCCTCCTCTCTGCCAGGCTGATGTGAGAAGCAGAAAAGGCTTTGGCTCTGTGTAACTACACCATAGCAATAACTGAAACATTCCTGAATTATCAATGCTGTTTTCACCACAAATCAAAACCACAGCCCCATGCTAGCTACCATGAAGAAAATTAACTCCATCCCAGCCAGCACCTGCACATTTCCTCCATGACAAGCCAAAACACAGCATCTGAAACTTCTTCCTAACTGCCTTAGCCTCCTTCTGTTCCACTGAGGTTTGGACTAACACGCTTTACCTGCCAGTTTAGCTCATCCTGCACACTGGGGCAGCTTGGGCAGCTCCTCTGGCACGTGGTTACACATTCCATTGCCACTGCCTCTGGTTACACCTCTGGCAATCTCATGCTAATCCCATTTCCAGCCAAATCATACTTATTCTCTTTGATAGATTATTTTTACTCTATGTAGTCTTAAATCATCCCAACAAAATGTGTTACTTTTTGTTTAAAAACAATATATCTTACAGTTTTTTAATAATGCTACCACAGAAATGGTAAATAAGGCATATTGTTAATATATACTTATAGATATAATTTTGTATTATACTACCTAGTTATATTATTAGTACATATTATAACTTTTATAGGCATACCCTCTAGCCATGTGTTCTGCATCACATCTAATACCTGCCTTTTATGTTTTATTCCCTCTGTGCTCTTCCTTCCAGTGGGGGAATGCAGGGAGTGCAGTGGAGCACTCAGTTTTGTCCAGGTGTTTGGTTTGGTTCTGGTGTTAAACATAAGTGTTATTTTTTGCTTTTGCCAGGGACTGGGAGGGGTGAGCAGCACTTCTCACCCTGGAGCAGCAGCTGAGGAGGGCATCAGGGCTCCTGCAGGAGGCATTGGCTCCCTGCCTGCCTCCCAGCCAAGCAGCCCAGAAACCCACAGCCCTCTGCACAGAGAAATTCTGTAAGCTAAATCCATGAATTTGTGTGTAGGAATGCACAAATTTGCATTATGCAATGCAAAAGCAGGATATAAACATTCGAGGAAACTTTCTATCCCAGAGAAGTAGTTGATACCTCATGGTTTGAAAGAGAAGTAGTTTCACAGGGGTATTTTTTCTGTATGCTCAGGAGAGGTATTTGGCAGCAGGGAAGGAAGGAAGATGTTGGCTCTGTCACTCCACCAGCTCCTCCTGAGAACAAGCAGACAAAGGGAAGGTGAGTATAAAATAAATGTCTCCAAGGAAAATACCCTCTGCTACCATCAAGAAAAGTTAATTTTGGCAAGCTGACATCTCTGCTTGTTTTGCTGAAAACCAAGCCTTCCAATGTCTGTAAATTAACTTTCAGATTTCCAGTGAAGGCGAGGACACATTTTACCCTTGTCACCCATGGGTTGCAAAGACAGATCTCGTGACAAGAACTAAAATCTGGAACTCATTTTAAAAGCATATTTGACACAACACTAGCCATTGGAATACATCCAATTTATAATTATAAGACTGAGAAACTTTAAATTAGGTCAAACTTCAGCTCCAAATTAAAATGAAAGCATTCAAGGACTTAATGCATATGAGCAAGACATGCAGTGTTGCATCTGCTTTCACACTGGCTACTGGAAGGCTAAATTGATATTAAAAGCGAAAATGTTAAATAAGTGAATTTCTTTTTAATCAAGAGCTGCAGTTTTCTTTGCTCATCACTTTGTGCTAGAGGGCCATGAAACTATCTCAGCAAAACTGTCAGTGTTTGCAGTCTCTGTAGCCTGCTCCCCAGTGAAGCTGAGCTATGTATTTAGCTGTAAAAATGTTTCCCTAGTTGGCGTTTCTAAAATTACACACAGAAAAAGGTTTGATAAATCTCTCCTGAATGTAATGGCAAATCTCAAGAAATTTACCTTTAAAAATTTATTTACCAGAGACAGTTCAGCTTTAGATGATATATTTGTTTTTCCACAAGGCTTTGTTTTTCCATAATTTAACAACAACTTTGATTGGTAAAAAGAAAAGCTGATGAGTTGCCACAAGATACGTAATGAAATGGTGTTTTTTGTTTTTAAATGGATATTAGAGCTCTGCTGACTGCAATGTTTTCAGACCTCAGTGTAGACCATCTTGAAATCCTACTAGAGGTTGGTAGCATCCCAGTAGGAGCCATCCTGGGTCCTTTTTCACCAACCTAGAGTGTGGACAGTGTGTGTAGAGAAGTAGTGATACGTCTTGCACTCCATACTAGGCTGCTGGACACACTTCTGAAATGAGACAGTAAGAAAAACCAGAAAAAATAGTGTAGTTAATAGGAAAATAACTTCTATTTTGATTATGTAAGAAATCTTCGTGCTTTGGAGTGAAACAAAGCCTTCCCTAAGTGTAAAGAGCAAGCAGTTTCCTTTTTTTTTTCCTTTAAAATTCCATTTTATAACAGTAAGACTAGAGAACTCTCTTCTGTGAACCCACCTCTCAAAGACATTTCATCAAAGTAACAAGGTTACCTACTGGAAATCTAGCATCAAAGATACAGTGCTGGCATACAGGGCAGGGGCAAAAAGTACAGGGAATGATGCATTGTTTCCAACTTAACTGCACATAGTCAGGAGGAAGTTCAGTTATTATTTTTACAGTTTGTGGTTTTTTTTCATGTCTGTGTGAAGGCAATTACACCAGGAAAAAAAACCAACACCAAAAAACCCCACCAAAACAAACCAAAAAACCCCATCAATCACCAAATCACAGCCTCTCTCATTCCTAAAATGTTATCATTTCACATCTTCAAATATATCTCTGTCTTTTCCCTTCACCCTTTCTTGAGAGCTGAAATAGGCTGCAAACATTACACACCGTGTTTGGATAGTACAACTGAGAATTGCTTGAATTAATTAATGCAAACTTATTTTCCACACTGTCCAGGGATGCAAAACCTAACTGGAAGTAACAGATGGGAAAAAGAATAAATATTCCATTTTATTTTGACTTTCAATCATTTTCCCCATGTTGTATGAAAAGGAACATAGCTAAACAGCCCCTTTTAAATATGAGCATGCTAATTATAACCTATTCCTTAAAATTGTAATAGGCAAAAATAAATTACTTACTTGAAAAGGAGCTACTAGTTTATCCAATCTGGGGTAGCAGACAGAAAATTTACTCAATAGTAACTTTTTGCTTAAAACTGTAATAGGCAAAAATGAATTAGTTGAAAAAAAGCTAGTAGTTTATTTAGGCTGGGGTAGTAGATAGAAAATTTAATTAATAGTTTGGGATTTTGTTGGGTTTATTTTTACATCATGGGCTATCTTGGTTAGGAATGTGGTTTTAAAAAAAATAAATGACAAATAATCAAAAACTTTAAAAAATTAGTGTGGAGTTAAATCAAAATGTCCAGAGTAGAGAAGTAATCTGCTAAAATGACATCTTTGGGGCTTCCAGATTATCTATTTGCATATATGCAAAAACACAGCAAGGGAAGAACAGATTTTAAAGTGGATTTCTGTATAAGGTTGGGAGTATGTCCATGAAGAAAATACTACTCTGACACGTGAATTGTTCTCTTAAATACAGGATCACTGTCCTAAATAGAAGAATGGCCCAGAAAAATTCAATTTTTTACAGGACCCTAATGAAAAGGGAAAAAGTTGGTACAGAAGCCCAGACATCCTATGTGTTTTGGAACCTGCAGAGATTCGAGCCCCAGTCAAGTAAACCAGTAGGAGTAGTTCTTTTCATGAGTCACATGCCAACATGCAACACTAAATTAACAAGAGAACACTTAATGCCTTCAAAATTAATGTCCACACTTTCTTTGACTGCTGTAAGGTTATAATTTCAAGTTGCTTTACTACATACATGTCAAAAACTTTTACTGAGGATGGTAATGCAGTGCTAATGTAGAGCTTTGGAGGAACCATTTAAATCCTCTTCTGCCTTCTGAATTGCTAGCAAAGGTGCTGGCAAGCATTCCCAGTGCACACTATTTGCAGTGCATTAAATTTTAAGTAGCAGAAAAGTGTCCAGATCCATCTTAAGATGTTAGATCTTTAGATGCTCTGTGTTCAGTCTTCTAAACTGAACATGTTTGATATAAAAGACAATGAGAGATACATTGCAGGAGAATTTTAGGAGGATATTGAGAAGGATTATTTTTACTTATATTACTTTTAGGGATAAAATAAATGCTTTCATATTTTAAAAAACCCAACAAAAGCTACAAATAGCTGACATTGCATCCCTGTAGTCATGAATATCAAGACAATACATAAGAAAAAATGGTATTTCAGCATTTAAACTAATTATCCATAGTTTTCTTGAAGCTTTCAAAGAAAGAGCATTGAAAATGCTAAAAACAGGACAAATGAGCTTAAAAGTTTGCTTATGGAAATAAGTAAATAGCAGAACCTACCCAGAATAGTTTCAGTGGGTAGAAACCAGCTGAATTTACAGTGACATTTGGAAAATGAACAGGAAAAGTCAGCAATTTGTTTCATTTGTAAGGAAAAATGATGATGGCATGCTGTTTGCAAGGCTCCTGTGTAAACACAGGGTCATTAAAAAAACTAAGCAGAGAAATAGTGAAGTGTAGATTCTCCTTGTACAGGAAAATGCCATCTAATAGTAGAGAAAACTGAACAGCCTTGTGAGTGCCCATAAAATTAAAAATACCTCTGAATTAACAGAAATAGACAACTGTCACTGATATACAGAGATACACACCAGAAAATGTTTGACTGCTGGGAAATCACATTTTTGAAAGAATTCATGCACAAAATTTTCAAGATCAGCATTGAGCAGTATAAAGCTGTGGTGCAAGATTTCCTTAGCTCTCTACCTTGCTCAACTCAATGCCTTCAATTAACCATATCCTGTTTTGGAGAGTGTCACAACTTTTCAGGATGGCAGAAAAGCTGGAGGTGGTACCAGAATCTGTTTTATCAGGATCTTGAAAGCACAAAGGTCAATGGGCCAGAGTGGGCTTCAGGTGGGAATACTGGTTACAGATGAGGAGATCACACTTGAAAGCAGGGTGGATCTTCCCTTGCCTCTGTCACTGAGAAGTAAAAATTAAAAGTTGCCTTGGCCTTGGTGATTTTGGTCTGAAAGACACAGGTTGGAAATGAGCACCCCCCAGTAAACACAACTTCTTTTTCTAAAACTTAATGGTTTTCAAAAGTGAGAGATGGCCTTGCACTACAGAAGACTTTGCATACAACACAGGTCACTCCTGGGTGACAGTCTGGATCACAGCCCTGGGAGTAGACAGCTGCCCTGGAATCACTGAGATAATGTGTTCCACCAGGCAATATCTGGCCTCTCCTTGGATGTGGGAGGGAGCACAAATAAGTCATCTTTTGAGGACTTTCAAATTTAAAATTGACATTTCTGTCATTGTCCCAGAGCAGAGAATATGGTTATGAAGACAGTGTTAAATTTGGAGCTGTGTGCATGCTTCAGCTTCTACAAGATAATTATGGAGATATGGAACCCAATCTGGACATTAATCAGTGGCAGAGAGTGCAGATGAGGTTAAGAAGCTGGGAAGAGAAGGATTCTGATGCTCAGGGAATACAAATACTGGCAATGAGAGAAAGTACATGTTGTGGTTCAAATCAAACAGGTGTAGGGAGGGAAAAACCAGAGACTTCCTGTTTTACTTGATGTTAACTGAAAGCAAAACTCTGCTTTAAGACAATTCCATCGATTGCCCTTATTTATAAATGCCAATAGCAAAGGAGATATTAGCTTAAAACCAACCAGTAGCTCAAAGGCAAGAAGAAGTTTTTGCATTCTTTCAGACACTGAAAAAAGATCACAACAGAACACAAAGAGGCAGATTAAACAAAAAAAGAAAAAAAGAGAAAAAATAGCTGAGGATAGGATATTGTTATTATGAATAACAAATATTTTTGGTGTCAGAAAGCAAAAGGTTGGATCTCTCTCTCTTCGAATATTTATTACAGAAATTAAATCAGTTTTCATCTCCAGTTTGTGGAATATACTTGCAAAAAAGATGAGTTCACTTCTTTTGCCATCTACCAGCACAAAATACTGCCCTATTTCATTTTCCAGTTAGAATATTACTTTTCTTGTTATTATAGCTGTGTCAAAGAGTACTTTCTTTAAGCACACAGAAGCAGCATAATATCGTTCTGTGAAATGAGAGAAATTCTGAAGTTGTTTAAATTGTGTGATCTATTATAATGTAATATCTGGCCTGATGCAGTGGCACAGTAGCTAGCTTTCTCCACAGTCTGAAATTGTACATACTTGCCCTTACACAGTTTCAGAGCTCGTAACACATCAGTGAACTTTAAATCTTAGTACTCAGAATTCTAAGGGAATATTTTATTTCCTATTTCTCTCATTTATTCTTTCCCATAGTATGCCATTAAGAAAATGTTCCAATGCGTGACTTTAAAAATATTTAGAAATTTCAAATCCTCCACCATGTATTCTAAATGTTCCTGTGTGTATACTTATACAAAATTAAGAGTGACAGTATCAGAGCTTTTGAAGAGCAATTAAAGATAATGAGACAAAATTTTGGATATACACACTTTAATGGCAAAATTCCCAGTGGAATTCCCAGTGGTTCTCCCTACAGGACATTTACAGTCTGTGTTTTAATCTAGTCCATTTCAACACTTGAAAAAAAATGAATATATTTGTGAATTTCTATATGTAGGAGTGGATGATAGCAGATGAGCCAAGCTTGTGCAGATGAGACACATGTCACAGTATTGGACTGAGGGAAGAAACCAGACAAATTGTAAAGATGTTTTAAAATTCAAAATCTACAGTCTAGGCACTGTATTAGGCCTGAGCTCTTTTTCAGACATGAAAAAGCCTTAGCAAACCCAAAGTCTTTCCTGACTCACAGCTCTGACATCAGTGCTCCAACACAGACCGAACTGTTTTACTGCCAGGCAAGTGCAGTGATAATGAGCAGTGTCTGGGAGTGGTTTCAGGGATTGACCAAAAACATGAACCAGAATAAAACACCCACTGACCTCTGTTGGATTTCCAGGCACTGATCTACGTATGCTATAAAGAGCCTTCAGATTGTACCAGATCACTCAAATATATTTGTGGTCTCTGCCAAAGTCATCCCTTAGCATCTCACTCTGCCTATGGCAGCCTGTGGGTGCCAGAGGCTGGAACACTCCATTCCTTAATCAGATACATTGACCTTTGTTTAGGTAAAATTCTTTGCCATTAGAACAGTACCTTTTTCTTGGGAAATAAATTGCTTCAGCAATTTGAGGATTAGAAATACCACTTAAGTAATATTTGGATGTGATGGTTTATCTTCCAGCTGGAATATATGCAGCCTAGGTGTCAGAATTAAAACAAACAAAAAATAAGGATTAAAAGGCAAGTAAAAGCAACACTGGATAGCTTTAATCCTTCAGCTGACTCTCATCAAGTAGATACCATTATATCCAGTTTATGATAATATATGAACATAAAATAATACTTCATTTTGAATCAAAGGGTTAAAAACCACAACATATTTAGGACTGTACATGTATGTAGTTTAACTCTAACTTTAACTGCCCCTTAGCCAGGTTTTAGGTGACCTTACATTAAAAGAATGAAAAAAGAATATCACTTTGCAAGTATGAAGCCTGTTCAAAAATGTAACTATATGAGGTGAGCTAAAATAACTTCAACTACAAGCAACAAACATTTTATAGAATAGGAACTTAGTTTTAGAAATAAATAAATTTTAAAAAGAAGTATTTTTCTGGTTGTTGATTAGTGTCATGCAGAAATTACAGCAAATGGTGAGTATCCTAGTCATCCATTCTAATTAAAATTTAAATTGAAAACTGGGTTCTAATGAAGAGGAGCTTAGTGCTGGTCTTGAGGGATCTCCTGTCAGTGGGCAAAGGAAAAAGTGCACAAAGGCAAAAGAGATTTCACTCAGGCATTTACTTGGTGTATACTGCACTCTAATAGGAAAAGGGGTGCCTGCTGCCTCGTTATTGAAAAAGAACCAGTGCAGGCAGAGCTGCTCTTTGTGGCACTGTGATCTAGGGAGAAAATCTCTCTGAGTCGAGCCGAGAAGCAAAACTGCCATAAGGAAGAAATGATCCTGTAATTCCATCCACCCTAGCAAAGTGGTTGTACTATTGTTCCTTTTGGATTGTTTGACAGCTCCACTCCTCCAGCTCACCAAAACTGTTGATAATAAACATAGTGGAAGGTGAGTACAGACATATCTTCCTACACCTCAGACCGGGTGTCTGAAGGGTGAACGATTGCTGAACAGATATAAAGAGCATCGAAGTGAAGGTCAAAGCAAGACCTTTGACAAGATTTCAGTTTGAAAAAAAACAGTACTTTTTTTTAAACTTAAAAATCCTGCTTTAATGTGCTACTAAATATAATAAAACCAAAAATCCATCACACCCTTAGGATAATAAATTGCCCTGTGCATTGAAAAATTCCCTATGCATCAAATAGGGAAAACTTGCTACATGAATGAAAATGCTAAAGCTATAGCATCTTCCAGAAATGGCTATGTATCTCTAATGGTCTAATACAAGATAATGGAAAATACAGCAAGCATATTGTATTTTTAAAGCCTGTTTCTGTGCCACCTCAGAAGCAGAAATTTAAATGAATGGTTATAAACTAATTCAACGTCTGTAACTTCTACTTAGAGTTGCCAGTAGCTGTGACTCCAAAAGAAAAAAAAAATTGGAAAAATGTCAGAGCTATAAAAGGCCAATCAGATCAGTTTATACAAGAAAATAAGTTATCCAGTATCTCCCAATATGGACACTTAATTATGCTTTGTGTAAGTGCAATAAATTACTGCCTTAAAACCCAGGGCTCTCATTTGTTGCAGATCCCTCTTTGCAGGGCTGTTTTTCAGGTTTTGTGGCTCCCCCCTCCCCAGCAAGGTAATAAATGTGGTATTAAAGCAGTCTCTCTCCCTGGCTGTGAGCTCTCTGTAGATGAAAGTTAACTCCTGTCTTTCAAAGCACTATGAGTGGCAGGTTGCATACCAGTGCGAAAGAGAAATCTCGCCACTAATCTATCACGAGCAGAATACAATGTCTCCCCACAAACCTCCCTCTGTCACTATGCTCAGAAGGTTGCAACAGCAATATTTCTCTGCTGTATTTTCAGTAAGAAATGCAGAAACCATAAGAAAATCACAAGGAGAGATTTGCCATACACAATCGGTTGTATTTGATTAAATTGTACTAAAATCGTAATTTTTTTTTCATTTAACAGTAAAATTCAGTCAATGTTGTTTAATGTCAGGGCTGTTAATGAAGTTGTCAAGCTTGTCACTTTCATTGAATACCAACTTTGCTAAGAAACTGGTACTACAATTACCTCCAGCTCTATACGATTAAATTCATCAAAGCACACCAAGGCTCCAGATTGTGCCAGACCTTTGAAGAATTTCCCCATGGCTTTGTAGTCTCGTCCATCAGAACAGTTCAACACAATGCATTGACAAAAGAAAAGACCCTAAAAAGATAATTTTGGGGGGTTATTTAAAATGTATAGGATTCAGCAACATTTACTGCCTGTAATTCGGCCTCCCCTGCTGTCACTCCCCAGCCCCAGAATTTCCCCTTATTTATCCAATCTGAGTCTGTAATATAAAGACAGCTCATGCAGTTCTTAACTAACTCAATCTTTCACAGTACCATGGGAAATGCATTTACACACAATTTAAAAAATAAATCTCTAACAGCAGGAAAATAAAGTTAAAAGAAGAACAACAGCAGTTTCATGTCCATCCAGCTTCTCCACTTGAATGAATAAATTCTTTAAAAGAAAAGATATAACTTTCAGGAAGAAAAAATGCAAAAGTCCTCCGAAAGTAATGAGCAGATAAGGGAGAATGCTTCATGCTTGAAAAGGTCAATGGGAGAAAAGATGTTCCTGGATTCCTCTCCTGTCTCTGCTGGCACAAGGAAACCCCACTAGAGTGAGGTGACTCTTATCATCAAGAGGCACTTGGGGTGACCGAGCTTTCTTCTCCATCCCCATGTCTTCCTCTCTCACTAAAATGCCTGGTGTTCTGAGAAGGACCAAGCTTCCCAAGAAGAGCCCAATTCCAGAGGTAGGGGCTTTGGGGCAGGTACCTCACTGGGACCCTCCTACACTGGACACTTCTCCTTGGCAGCCCCACAGCAAACAGGCAATATAGGAACCTGGGTGTTCCCCAAACCAGGGCATTGGTCAGGCTCCGTGTTCTTTATACCATCCTGGAAATGGGTAGGCATCATCTCCTGAAGAACAAGCAGGAGAAATCACTGCCCACAGAGGTGGCTTTGTGGAAACTAAAGCACCTATGCAAACACAGACAGCCTTAACACTTGAAAAAATCTAAAAATAAGCATGCTGATTTACATTGTGCTGTGGACACACTTGTTATGCTGCTGTAGCTGGGCTAAAGGCTGCAGAGGATGAAGAGGCAAATGCTGCATCACTGATGGCAAAGCTAATTTGACAACACGCATTGTAGACTAAAAATAAAAAAGTTCTCAGATTATAAAAATCAAATCATTACAAGGAAAGTGAAATTCTGAACCTACATTACAAGCTCAAGACAGTGGGATTTTCAGTTACGCCCAAGCTCTTCCACAAGTAACCACTCATTTTGGTTTGGTGAATAGGTAACACAGATGGATATCTGATGCAGTTGTTGATAAGTTGTTCCTTTATGCTTGCTGAACTTTCCTCCCAGTAATGTTCTTATAAATAAAAGACATCTGAAACTCCCAGGTTTATTCTTCAAGATAAATGTAGCAGCGAGACTTGGGCAGACGGCTCACCTGTGGAGCCATCAGGTTCCAGCTCATACCCAGGTGGTAAACACCAAGTGGAGTCTCATCTGCCACCATCAGGAGCCTCAGCTCAGAAGTGTACAGTGATACAGGAGGTGCAGATATGTAGGACATGCAAGAACAACCCAAACAGGTCACACCAGTAGCCCCTCTAATCCACCAGAGGTCAATCTTTGCACATGAGCCACTAAAGCCTGTGTGAGCCATCCTGGGCACTGGAAGGGAGAGGTGGCAAAGTGAGCAAGACACCCTGAATAAGCATTAGCAGGAGTTATCTGGTCAAGCCACAAACACTGGGAAGAGAATAATGAATCAAATTCAGTGATTATATTTGACATCTACATACCAAGTATGTGGAATAAGCTTACAGTGGAATAAACAAGAGGACTGAAGTCTTCAAACATGATCAAAATTACTGCTTACATGGCCCAGAGGCTCAATCCAACTGCTTTCTCAGAGCCAGCACAGGAGGTGGTACAAAACTTCCTCAAGAAGTACAGGTAGAGGAGAAAGGACGAATCTGATATTTCAAATATTAGGGACATATTTACTTGCCTTGAGATCCCAGGAGAGGACTTCTGAGTACTCTAAAGTAATGAGTAGAGGAAATATACATAGTGGGGAATTTATAAAACCTCAGCAAAACAGGATGATGTGCTAGAAGATAATTTCATGACCAGAACTGTTTAAATGAAAGGACTTAGTGGCACTCAAGCATTTCAGCTACATATATAACTAATGGAAACTGGATATACCAGGACACAGAATCCCATTCTCCCTCAGATACTCTGGCAAAAACTACTCAATACAGATGGCAGATAAACCAGCAAAAAAATTCTCTATTTCATTCTAATGACATGACTCATTTGAAAACCTGAATATAGAAAACAGCTCAAGTGAACACCATTACAGAGAAAGAACAGCAAAATAGAAACCAATGGACTGCAAGATATTGATAACCACAAAAATTGACTGGTCAGCTCTTCAGGACCTATGTTGAAAGGGAAAAATGTTTGAAGAGAAATGGCAGTTCCTCAACTTGACTGTACTAAGGACTTAAGTGTAAACTACAATAAAGAGAAAACAAGAGAGAAAGAGTTCACTGAACAATAATCTTTTCACATACCAAAAATACTGGAAGACATACAGGAGGCAAAAAATTCTATTTGCTTACAGACAGGCTTCCAGAAATAGCCAAAGATGACAGACTCACAAAAGCATGAAACGAGATACAACTACGGAGAGACGTGGTACATAACTAGAAATCATTTGAGAATATTTGTTATACTAAAAGATGAAAAAGTGTTGGAACACAAGTTAAAAAGGAAAAATCAGCAATGGGTAGTGATGAGAAGATCCAAGTTTGCTGCTTCTTTGCATGTCTTTACCAGAGAGGCCAGCCCCAACGTGGCAGGCAGCAACACCAGTGGCAGTGGGATAATATCTTGGGTTACTGCAGATACGAGGTTAAAACCAATTTATTCAGTTATTGTATTTAAATACCTGGCTGAAGCAAAGTCAGAACCATTACCCACTGTTTTGAGGATTCATGTGTGACTAGTGAGATATTGGAAAACTGACAAGGGCCAATAGAAAGTGGTATTTATACAGGAGAAACTGAAGAATTTCTAGCCCAATTTCAAATCTCCTAAAAAGCTCTGAAACAAGAAATTAAACAAAGGACTATCCATAAGTCCTTAAAAGAAAACAACAGTCTGGGTTGACTTGTTGGGAAAAATCACACCAAAACAGTCTGATTTCTTCCTGTGACAGGAGACTGACGAGTGGATATTTAAGTTATAGTACATGTCAAATACTTTCTCTTCAATAAGGCTTTTGACAAAATCTAGGAGAAAGCTGTGGAAAAGTTTTCTGAGGGAATTTTTTTCAGGGTGGTGAAACTGCTGGAAAAACATAGGTTAAATGTAGCTACTGGTGGTTGATTATCAAGCAGAGGACTATATCAAACATGGCTCTGCAGTGCATTACACCTGAGTCTGCTGTTCTCTGATGTTTTCATTAGCCACCTACATGACACAACAGTGTAAAAATTAAAAAGCATACACCTCACTAATGTGAATTAAAAAAGCCCTGTTGTTTCAAAAATGCTGTGATGAGAGGTCAAAAAAACATGGAGATATGCTCAAAAAATAATTATCCATCACTGGAAAATCTCCAGCTAAAATGGTGTGCTGAATTTTGAAGAAAATTAACAAAACTGCATGCCATTGGAGAACATCTTGAAAGAGAAATAGGAATGTTCTACAATAAATCGTTTTATAAGACTGAAAGATGCAATTAGAATCATCAAAAAAAGGCTGTTTTTAAAACCAAAGAGTACAGTGACAGTGGTGAATGGGCAGGCTGTGGAATGTCCATTCTTTGCCCTTGAAGTAGACAAAAGTTCATGAGGACATATGGCTTTTTTGGTCCAGCTCTGTTGACAAAAACCAGACTAGGATGATCTTGAACTCAGTCTATCTTTTCATGTGATTCTAAGATCAGAGAAGAGTGCAAGACATATGAGCTAATCTCTGACAAGAGAAGTTCCTATCTTGTGTTGTCAGTTTTAAGGTAGCAGTGCCATAGAAACTTTCCCAAACTTTATAATTTACACAGCAATTTTGAGTGCCAGGAGTCACAGAGAGTGCATCACCTTTTTCTCAGATAATTCAATCATGTCTGCACAGCACTCATTTCTGCAATGGAGACATACACTTGGCAATTAGTTCATGCCTGGCAACTTCAGTATTTATAATCACAAATAATAAGTGTGAAAAAAAGTATCCTATCTGAAGATAGCATTGCAAATGTTCATTTCTTGTTTCAACTCCCAGGAACTGGAAGTATCTTTAGCAACTGGATAAACTGGCTACACTTTTAAATTTTATTTTTTTTAAGTTCATTGTTTTTCATCTTTGTCTTCCCACATATGTTGTTAAGCAAAAAGGGACACAGGACTAAAGTACCTCTGCTGGGTAATGCCCTGTGCACATATAACTGTCCCAATA
Organism: Notiomystis cincta; assembly: GCA_013398075.1. Classification (NCBI taxonomy): domain Eukaryota; kingdom Metazoa; phylum Chordata; class Aves; order Passeriformes; family Notiomystidae; genus Notiomystis; species Notiomystis cincta. The sequence goes on along the minus strand of VZRX01004480.1, from coordinate 16,969 downwards.
CTTTTCAGCATCTTCTCATTTCAAAATCATAGGCTCATAGAACAGCTCATGTTGGAAGGAACCTTGTAAGAAGGATATGGTAGACCTGAAATCTCTCTCTGTCTTAAAATGTACCATAAATCTGTCATTTGAAGACCTTCCCTCTTATAACTTCTTTCCAAGACAGAATTGCTTGAGCTGAAAAACAGCATGGAGCTGAAGGGAGATGGGAGTCTTTCTGAATCGTGGCAGCAGTGATGTTTTCAGTATTATTCCATATCCAGTTCATTAAAAAACAGTTTAACTGGGCTACCTTTTAATCGACTGCTTCACATTTGCACATTAAGCAGGGGTTTACAGTGACCTGTCCACAATGATATCCTAGTCTTTTTCCTTGGTGGTTAACAGCTAATTTAAAAGCAGCAATGTGCATGAAAACTCAGATTATTCTCTCTGAAGTCCATTACCCTGTATCCATCAGCAGTGTTTTCATTTTCCACTGTGCTGCTTGGTGCTTTCATTTTGGTCTGCCTGAATTTCATGCTTTGCTCCACCCAAGCATAAGGCTGGGGGCTAGTGGGGAATAGCAGAGGCACACAAATCTTCCAGGAATGGGCTTAAAACAGTTAAAGGAAAGACCAGGACCTCCTGTAGAAGTAAACCCAGCTTTGTTTCCCTCTGTGGGTCTGACACACATGCCCACTCTGATAAAGCCACTTCCAGATACCTACAAAATCAGTAGTTACACCAAGTGAAGGAGCTGGCCCAGCATGTGTTCACAGCTGTTCTGAGCTTTCCATATCCCTAAACTATCATTTCTTTGCACTTCATTTTCCCTTTTTTTCATTTCCCTGCTTCCTTCTTTTACTGTGTGAGAACAGAGGTCTGGGTAATCCATTTGTCATTTTTTCATTCTAGGTCTCAATTATTCATTCTAACCTGCTTTTCTTCTCTGTCAGCATTCCCTCCTGCTCCTAACCTTTTGTTTTCTTCCATCTCCTATCTGCCCAAGACTGATTTAAATAAATACACAGGAAAGAAATGTGAATGGGACTTTTGCCTGCAAAATGAAAAGTGCTCTGCTGTCTCTGCATTTCTATACCTTATGTGCTGCAGAAAGTTACATTTACGTGGTCAGTAAGTGCATATATCTGGAGACAAGGAGGAAAGCTCACTGGAGCTTTGTGTCCCTCACATACCCATGAAAGGTGCTCAAATGATTCCTTGAAAATATCTCCATCAACTGAAGTATTTAATACCGAGCATTGCATGACAAGTGAAATGAGAAATCCCACATTTCAGTCTCCTAAATTTTCTGATTGAGTATCTTTCTCTGCAATGTTCCTATGAATATGTTTTCTGAACCACCAATGTCTCTCTCAAACCTATTTCACTGTATATTTTTCATCTTTCTCTCTAAAGCTTTGCTTCCCATATTGTGAACACTTCTCTGGCTTCTCAGCTTTACCTAAAGTCTCTTTTACCTTGGGAAAACTGAAGAGTTGTGCCATTGTGCATTGCTCAACAATTGCCATTCTCTGGTGTGTTAACACTGTGCTGTTGTTGAACCAGGAGTGCTGGACAGAGGAAGGATGTTTGCCCAGAACTGGAACAACAAGGCCCTGATCACAGGCCTTCATGTTCTTTGACAATGGCTTTAACTCTTAATTTTCAGCCATGAATCTGTGGCTCTCCTTGCACTTCTCCATGAAGTACAGTCTGAGGGCAAAAGCAGAGCAACACAGACAAGTCAGGAAGCTCCTTTCCCCGTGAATCTAGCACTGGCCTGAATGGATAAACAAGGGCCTGTAACAGGGAATTCTGTAGGCAGCTTGGGACACTGCACTGGTAGTTATCCCAATGGCATTTCGTTTAACCAATAGATACAAACATGCTCTTAAAGCTAAGCACACACTGATGAGGCAAAATTAGCTAGAAATTAGAAACCAGCCATGGGATGTTTTACTATTACATATATATCTATGCTGGGACCTGTTTCTTTTCATTTGCATATGTTTATGTATTTAAGAGATATTCATAAGCAGATCCTCTCTCCCCTACATTCTTATTTTCTTAATGAAAATGTGCTGTAATTTGTTGCTTTAGAAGCACTGGACTTTTATCTGTCAGATACAAGAATTTTTGATCATTTTCTTATTTCCTTGTTTCTGTATTTCCTTCTGCTTTTATTTTATGATTTAAGAAGATGAAAAACTCTCAAGCAAAGACATCTGAGTGCCATCTGAGTGGATAATTATAACAGGAAGCAAACCTATGAGTCACCTTACTATATGTTCCTAGAAAATACTAATAACTGCTTGTATGCATAATAAAAATAGATATGTATAAAACATTGTGTATAGAGCAATACAGCAATGAAAAATATCCCTCTGGGACTTACACTGCTACTGTCTCAAAGAAATTCAGATCCTCTTTTCACTGCTAATTTAGCAGCACAGAAACCCAGAATCCTCGCAGTCCCACACTGTGTCTCAGAAATGCCTGTGTACACAGACCGGGTTTCTTTTATCAGTGTAAATTCACCCCGCAATTTTCTCTCCCCACTGCTACCCCCTTGAGCAACAGCTTAATAAATAAATAAATAAATAAATAAATAAATAAATAAATAAATTAGCAAATAAACAAATAAATAAATAAATAAAATCCACTGGGCTACTCCCCAAGTCAAGTGCAGCCAGACATCCTCTCCAGGTCTTTAGGTGGATGAGCAACTGTGCTGACTCCAGTGACTCCAGTACTTGTAATTATGTGCACAAAGGGAATCTACATCCTTAATTTGGGTTTTGCCTCCTGTGGTGTTTAAGTCATGAGTTGTGGGTTTGGGTTTTTTTTAACTTTCTTGTTGTTCTAGTCAGGTCTTGGCAAGTTTTCCTTTTCCCTGTTCTAGATGGCTTTTCAGGTGCTCCAACAAAGTATAAGGTTCCCACCAGAGTTCTTAAAGAAGAAAGATTTCCAGGGTGAGTATACTATATCAATAAATGAAACTCAACCTTTTAAAAATTACACTGTCAGAAAAACCCATTAGGCTTTAAAAGAGTTGAAGTAAACATTAGATTTTAATATCTACTGCTGCTTAGATTTTTCTGAACTGAAAATCCCCAGTGAGCACTTAAAACTTCATTACTACACTGAAAGGTTGTGAAAGGCTATTTAAAGGTTTTCAATTTTGCTGAAGTCTAGAGGTTATTACAGCTTGAAAGAATACAAACCCTAATATTACATGGAATGAAAGGAATCAAATTTATGTTCTCATCTCCCCTGTAGTTTAATCCAGTTCTATTAGATTCAATGGAGAAAATCAGGGCAGGTTGAAACTTTTTAGAGGGCTGATGAAAAATAATATTTGGTCATCGTAGAAAACATTTCTGCCTATTACTCACACTCTAAAGGATATTCCTATCTCTCAATCCCACAATCACAACTTACAGTGTTATCAGCCTCCTGCTCAGAAACCCACGGGCTATGACCTGTGTCAGAGTAAGACCAAAATTTCCACAATTAAAAAAGAAAATTGAGGACATATGACTTCATCTCAAACCGAGGTTATCCATAACTTGATAGACAGTCTTGCACTATAAATGTTTTATGCTCTTTTCCTCCTTTACTTAATTTGGGAGAGACTATTGTGTGACTCAAATATCATGGGCTACCATCATATTAGACAGCTGTAATAGAAGCTGACCAAACAGTGCAGTGCAAATTAGAACAAAGAAGAACTTTTATACTTGTCTACTGAGAAGTCCACCAGATTCCAGATTTATCAGACCCAAAGTGTTAAATAAAGAAGCACATGTCCCAGCCTACTGGGACTGGAGAGACCAGCTGTCCATTTCTTTACATTTTGGCATTCTAGATATCCCAGGGCCTCACAACTGAAAGAGAGAGGTACCCAGCTACCGAGATTTATGCCAATTTGTGTTATTTTAGCATAAAACAGTAAAAAGAACTTAGCGTTCTGCTTGATACAACCCATATCTGAATGCCTTTGTGCTGGCATTTCTACCTTGAACTCATATATTTTCATTTATTTTAAAACTTACTGAGAGCTAATTGCTTAAATGCTTGTACATGATCATAGCTATGTTGGCCTATATGCTAGAAGGTAAAAAACCCCAACCAAACAGCACTCTGCATTTAAAGAATGCTCTTAGTAGACACTTGGTCCCCATAATAGGAAATAAAATTACTGGACCATCTTTAAATGGCTGAAACATATCATCCTCTTAGACATAGCAGCCATGGTGCAGTTGAGGAGGGGAGGAAAAAAGAAATCTTAGTGATTTTTCTGCCTTCATTTGCCTGCTGCTTTGGGAAGATCAACCCCCAAGGTGGCTAGTCCTCTCCCTCCTGGAAAGACTGTTCTCAGGCATATAGAGTATCTCTGAGGGTCTCCACTGCTGCTCCTCCACCAAGCTCTCAGTAACACCAGAAGATGAGCACTCCCCACCAACAGCACTATCCTGAAGAGAGCCTCATGTATCTTTTTATACACATCTTTTATACAACACTGTTCCTCGGTCTCTCAGAGATGTACAGTTCAGGTACTAGAAGTGTTGCCAGCCCTAACCCTAGGCAATCTGTGCCTTTGCATCATCTATTAGCCCTTAACTCCTTCAGAAATCACACATGCACGAGCCACCAAGCAAGCATGAAGTTGGTCAGGGACTCACAGAGCAAAGAAGCTGGAAAAGATCTCCAGAGGTCTTCTGGTGCAGCTTCCCACTCAGAGGGAGTCCATTGAAGGAAGGAGGCTCAAGATCTCTTCAGCTTGAGTTTTGGCTCTCTGGCAGGGAGGTGTGACTGTCTTTGCAGGCCTTTGGGAGGAAAAGAGTATTTCTCTATATTCCTATATAGGAGAATCTCCAGCTGTAAGGTCAGAGAAAGACATACATTTCCAGCAATTATTTCCTGTCTTGAAACCCAGAAGACATGTGAACAGGTAGAAAGATACTATCAACTGTGCCCAATGAGGAACATTGGGTTTAAGATGCAAATTACCCTTCAAATTCAAATCTTAATATCATTCACTTAGGAGAATCACAGTTTATACTAAATATGAGGACAGAAACTTATGGTGCCACTGGCTGCTACAAAAAAAACACTTATTCAACACAGCATTTCAAAATATTCATCAGCATTTCAGAATGAATGCATCTTCTACATCATTGTAATATGTCTTTAAATTTTTATTAAGTAAGATTTCTACCATTTGTTGGTAGGAGAGTTAATCTTCATATTTTTGCCATATAATTGCCAGAGCACAGAACCTGCTCTTTCCTTTATGTTTGTTTAGAGACAAGATATAAAAAGGCATTAATTTCTTAAATATTGGCATGTGTGCAGTTTTCACCATTCCTGTAAAGGTCAGTGAATGTGCTGTCAGTGGAGTAGAAGAAAATAAGTGCTCCTTTGCCCAGGAAGGCAGGTGTTATTTGAATCATTCTTGTTAGGCAATTTTCATCTTCCCTTGAATTTATTACTTGTGTCAGCATCAGCGACAATAAATCAAGCACAAGTTGCTCGTCCGCATGGCCAATTCCGGTGTCTCTTGTCGTGGGAAGCTAATGAGGAGGAGGAAATGGCTCTCTGTGGGTGATGCAGGTACACAGGCTCTCCTGGGGAGGGTTGTTTGTCCCAGCTCCCACCTACTCCAGGGCCAGAGGAACCAAACATTGCTTTAGCACCATGGACTTCTCTACCCAGAAACTTCTCAGCAGTGGAGACCAGGTGAAGTTGGTATAAATAAAGATTTTGGGAGGTTGTAGCTCCTTGGGATCACAGTTGAACAGAAATTTTACATTAGCATATATGAAATGCATGTCCTGTAGTATCTCACAAGTATCACATTAACTTTCAGTCCTCAAAGGTACTCGGGTCTTGAGGGAAGCTGCAGCTTTGCTCAGATGGATCTGAATCTAATCCAGTGCCATGCTGCTATCACTGGCTGCCTAACCAGCAGCAAGTGTTCTTTTAGCCTGGCACTCTTTCAGGTCTCTTTCTTTCCTTGGAGCCCCAAGTGAGCACAAACCAAGTTCTTGGCTCGATGACCTCTGAGAGGTTTGGGGGTTCTTTTTGTGGGGGATGTTTATTCGGTTTTTGTTTGTTTGTTTGTTTATTTGGTTTTAGGTTCATTTTGGGTTTGTTTTGCTTTATTTTTATGCCTACAGCAGGTTTACTTTCTTTTTAAAAAAGATATCTCTGCTGACACCCTATTATAATTTGCAAGTAAGAAATTTTGTGGTTTATGCTTACATCTCCTGGTTAAACTGAATTGAGAGAGACACAATTTCAGGCTATTTTCCCTGCCACTTACGGTGTTTCCTGAATATGGTCCCAAAATATGCACTTTGGAATTAACAGGGGCTGAATGGTTAATAAATGCAAAAATGTGTCCCAGCTTTAACCATGGACTGCAGAAGATACCTCTGTAGCTTCCACAGAGAAAAGTGGTACAACTTATAATACTTTAAATATTTCTTCAATAAATTTTAAAATGGCACACTAATACACACACTCACACAAATGCAAATATAACACAAAAGTCCATCAACATTAACTCCATAAACAGCCTTTTTACTTTTTGCTTTAGAACAGGAGCTGTTTCTCTCAGCAGTGCTCAAACAGTACTTTAAGTAAGAGCAGAGAGAGGTCTGAGAATGCACCCAGGATGAGGCTTTGGCTCCACCTTGGTCTGGAGCACACATCTTGTTAACTTAGGATACAGATCCTCTGTGTTATGCTGTCACATCAGCTCCAGGGTGGGACTCAGAGGGTCAAGGCTTTAAGGGGTTAAACATGTAATGATGACATACTGAAGTTTCTAATGCTAATGTTTAAATGGAATTTAGTTGATTAATGAGGTCTTTCATTTGCAGTCACTAAATTTTTTTCATAAATCTTATTTGCACAGTCTGCAGTACTTTCAAAGACACCATCAGCTCATTATGAATAATCACAGAGTGTTCATGAAAGAAGAGTACACTGAAAATGACAAAATCCCCAAGTTATTAATGTGCAAATATTCAAAGCAAAGTGAAAATTATTTATAAAAAACACTCTGAAATATTGTAATGTCATTTGTACAATTTCAGAGTGGAAAAAAATAAAGCGAGAGGATGCAATCTTACTTTTTATCTTTTTCTAATATTTGCTATACCCAGGATTAATTTCAAGGAAAATGTATATCTTCTTTTTAGATAGCTGCTACTTTGAGACTTAAAAAAATATTTAGAGAAGACAATTTGTTTAAAATAGTAAGAATACAAACACTGCATAATTAGCTGTTAATGATATTGTAAATCTGTTTCTTAAGAAACATTTAACTGCTGATTTTAGAACTAATCATTAGATTTACATTAAAATATACTCTGTTCTCTCAATTTCTGTTCTAATGTTCAAAGGTGCCATTTTTGTCTGGAAATATATTGACACAGAATCATTGCAATAACTTGGTTTTTAAGTTTCTGTGTTTCTGGTATTAATAAAGAGAGCACATGAGTGTGATAATATCAAATTTCACAAAATCAAGGGGAGTTGCTTTCCACATCATGAACATCTAACCTACAGAGGACTTGATAAATAAAAGGTATCTTGGAAGCAAAGAGTAGGTTTCAGCCTGCAGCTGTTGGAAGCAGGCAGGAGCCTTATTAAGGTATATGGAGTTACAGCAAATGAAACAAGGATCTGGTCAGGGTTTGTCATGGTTGCAGTAACACAAGTTGCAGCCCTGAGAGAGAAAAAAAAAGGGAAATATTTCATGCCCACAAAAATAAAGAAAGAGCTTGCTGAATTTTACTCTGATGAAGGTGTTTGCTGGCATTTGCTGTCTTATCTGGCAGTCAGATTTAATATTCAACAGTATCACTTGACATGTCCAGGCGTAGTACCCAGATTTCCAGGCTTTTTTACTTCCCAAATACAGTAAATGTGCACACTTTACCTTGATGCAGATCTCCACCATCCCACCATGCTTTTTAGTGAGGCCAAAAGAAAGGAGAGGAATGGAGGGTTGTAATTTGGAAATAATTTTAGATAATTTAGCTATAGGGTTATGAAGACCTTTGAAATGCGTTCTGATTTTCACGTAACACTGTTTCTTCAAAGCAATGAATAACTTAAATTAGTGTTGCTTGAGAACATTTCAAGACTGATTTTTCTGTAAATTAATTTCTTGTGTATTTTTAACTGCTTTTGGCTGGCAGTAATTTAATCAGAGTCTGTAATCTTCCACCAGTAATCGTGCCAACCTGTAATGTCCCTTTACACTTCAATGGAGTCCCCAAGTCTGCTTCCAGCCTATTGAGAGAACACATTGCAGGTGCTGCTGGTCCTAAACGTCATGTTTCAGTGTCTGAAAAGCAAAGAGATAATTGAAATAAGTCAATGACAACTTTAAGTATCCTATTTCTCTCATTATATGCATTGAGGAAAACATATTCTCACAGAACAATTACATTCTATATTCTATTGATAGTTTTTTCATGTCTCAGCAGAGATTGTTTTGAAAATAGGGAGATTCCCTAAATAGAAATATATCTGTGACCTTAAAGTATGAAATAACTCCAAAAAAAAAATCCCGATTGTGCTGATTGGTTGCATAAAAATATTGTTTCCAGCTGTAATTTTTATTTGTTGTTTATGGCAATTTAAAATGGGATTTTGCCACAAATCCTAGGCGGAATCTATCAATCTTTCTGTCATAAAGTAAAACAATGCTTCACCCCTTTTGTGTGACCCTGGTGCTATAATATTTTTCTAATTAAGATCACCATAAAATTCATATTTCTTCTACTTCCTCCTCCACATCCCACTCCCAATTTTCTCTCAGAATAAGAAAGCTACTGTTTCTGTCTACTCCCAACATAAATCAATTCCTAGCAAATAACTTAGTGTGATATCTATTAACTTGTCACCAGGGATAAAATTTATTTAAAAGTTAAGAAGTGTTTTGCAATATAAAATTCTACCCAGTGCAGCAGTGAATAGTATACACTTTGTTAATAAAGTACTTTTGCAGGCACCACTTCTAGAAATGTAATCTACTGATCCTGGGATACTGAATGAAATTCACAAAGCCATGAACATCTTTAGTGATTAGTGTCTCAAGAGTAACAATCACTTTTCTGGACAGCTTGCCTTGTATTATGTCAACCAGATTTTCCATTGTTTTGCTCTCCCTTCCTTTTTTTCTTGTTTTCCCAAACAAGCAAGTAGATCACATCTTTTGGATAGGGCTCTAAGAAAAATAAAAAAGCATGTGAATCGTGCAAATAATTTCCTGATAAAAATCATGGTGTGGAACTTGGCTAATTGCATATTTCTTTTCTCTAGGCTTTGCAGTAATATGATTTTAGTTGTGCAAATATGAATGCATTTGTTAATTAACTCTGGCAGGTCCAAAACTATGTAAGAAATCTTCTCGTATTTTCTAAGCTCCTTTGAAAAACTCTTGCTTGATAGGTGTATAGAATAAAATAGGCTAAAATATGCATTACATAATTCGTTTTTCAAGCCACAGAACTTGTATTTTTCTGTTTTTCTCAGTTTACTAATACCTAATAAGAAAGAAAAAAGGTAAAAAGACACAGAAATCACAAGTAAAAGAAAAGAAATGGCAATAAACCAGTATTTCCAGCATATTACATGCAGAAACAGATGAGTTCATCTCCAAAGAGGTACATGAATCTTTTCAAGGATAACAAGCATAAAGAAAATAGCTGGCATTTCATGTTAGAGTTCCCTTTAAAATCCCAACTATTTGTAAAGGAGAAAATATCATTGTATTTTTCCAGTTCCATGAACCACCCTGTGTTAACTTCTCCTCAGAGATACGTTGGATAGGTCATTTAGGAGTTTTGCATAAAATGGAATGTTTCAGATTTTCCTTATCTAAGTATGATTCATTTAGCCACTAAAATTGCTATTGAAAACCATTTTGCATCATTAGCCAGTATTACTAAATCGTTCAGCATGCTTGGAAAACACAACCCTGGGAAAACATATGTTCATGTGAAGCACTTTTGATAAGCTGTTATAAAGAGAGTTCCAGTACATAAACCCATAACTCTTGCCTGTAAAATGAAATATGCAACAAGTAGGCCAAATCTTGATTGTATCTCAGATATTAAAGCCACGGTTTTGGTTGATTTTGCCATGCAGTAATTATACCATTTGTGATGGAACCCTTTAAATTCCCCTGCAGTCTTCTGTATAAAGAGCCATGTTTATGGTTTGCTCTCATTTAATATTTAGCTTTTGGTTTAGACAGTCCCAGTCCATGATTTCTGCGCTGGCCTAGGAATAAGGAGCTCTCAGGTTTTCCTCTCAGCCCCCACAGCTCTGGCCAGTAACCATACTGCAGCTCTGGGATGAGCTCCCTATGTCAGTGTAGCCATCAGGCCAGAAAGCTGCCAGCAGCTCCAAAGAATTTCCCAGTTCACAGAGTCTGGTGAACACGTATCTTCCTTCCTCATAATACTCAAGCAAGGCAAGAACTACAACAAAACAATTTTACAAGCAACCAGTTCCAGTTTCTTCAAAAACCCATATTGATCCTTTGCTGGAAAAAGACACAAAGTTATGTGTACATGTTCCTTTGACTGTACAACCAAAGCTCTCTAAAAAACAATAGGGGCTCCCTTCCAGAAATCCAGTTAATTAATTGGCATAATTTATGCCTTGCAGGATTTTTGCAAACTAATCAAAAGACAGAGTATTTTCATGATATCACAAGGATCTAAGTGGTTGGGCATTTAGCTCCACTTATCACTAGCATCTCTATTGCTCTTTGCAGAGGGAGAAGCTCTAGCACATGCTCAGGCAATTCAGCAGAAATAACCATCCTTCTGTCTGGTCAGTGGCATCAGTGAGGTCATAGCTGCTGGCAAACATTTCTTCACTGCCTTGATCCACTAGCAAAACCCAGTTAAATGCAGCAAACCCACCATTCATCTTTCTCTCTGAATGATGTCACAAGGACATTTGGAAATTAACCTGAGTGATCATTAAGCATCTTTCTGACACAGGGCAAAGATCAATCTCACCAGCAGGTAGCACATGCAGGTTGTCAATGAGGTGCCCTTGCAGAGGGAACAGAAGGGAGGTGTTGAAGCCTTCATGAGTGAAGCACTTCCTGAAGGACTTTCCCTTGCATTATGTGGGTCCTCCACAGCAGAAGGGAACTTGCATGACTTGGCCCCTTCAGCCTGGGCAGGGAGGAGCCTGCCAGAAACACTTTGCAAGGCAAGTTGCATGCACTGAGCAGTGCTCTAGCAGGCAGCCACTCATCACTTTAGAAATATTACCAGCACAGACAGCTGATTTGAAATAGCCATAAGCAGTGAGAAAATGCTCAGAAACATCAGTGTCTGCACTGCCTAACTCTCAGACACACTGTGGAGGTAAAGAAGAAGTGGGATACCTCAGGCCAAGAGCAAGTTGCTGCCAAAAAGTTTTGAGGGCTTTTGGTATCTCATCAGTCCCTGCAGCACCAAAGCAAGACAGAGACAACCGACAGCTGATGAAAAGAACAACACTCTTTCACCTAACCTGTGAGTCATGGAAACAGTTTTATGGCCTGACTTGTGGTGAGAATAAGTCCTAGACAAAGCTGACAACGATAGGCATACCATGGTTGCTGGAGACTATCACCTCTCCATATGGACACAGAAAAAGATGAGGCTTTTTAAAACTCATGGAAACACCACCACTGCATGAACCCCCAGAAAACAAACGGGAAGATTTTCTCCTTTCCGACAGCACAGCAGGCTCACTCCCTCCAGCTGCTTAGGTGCTATTTTTGTATCACATCACTCAAAACCACTGCGTCTCACTGCAGAGAGGGGTGCTGGGCAGTGGGATGAAAGACTCGGCTGCGGTGCCTAAGGAGTTATTTTAAAAGTGCCGTGCATTCAGTGTAGCTGCACAGAGCAAGGGAGGGCTGCTGGCAGGCAGGATGCTCTCTGCCATTAATTAAAGTCTGTTTACTTAGGGATCATATCCTGATGCAAAAGAAGAGAATTCTTTTTAGAGAGATTTCACCTTTATTGCCATTGAATGAAATTAACGTTAGCTGAATGGCTCACTTGGAAACATAAAAAGCAAAAGCATCTTAGAGTGCCAATTACAAGCATAAGGTCTGGAATGGCTCTCACCAGCAAGCAGTAGCTACTGGCCCTTGTGAAACGATTCCACAATGCCCTCTCTCTCCCTTCCCGCTGCTGAATTTGCTGGCTGGTGATTCTGCAAAATGGCTCATTTTACTGCAGACAGAAGCAAGGACAATTAACTCACTGCCCAAGCTGACTAAAGCTGTCCATGTTCATGGCAGAATGGCTACAACCCCAAACCTTCCCCTTTGAGTGAAATCATTATACATTATTTATTCTGAGATGTTTGCCTTGTTTTAGAGTGTATGTTTTGATGAGCTGAAGAAGCACCTCACCCTGATGAAACCAGGCAGTTCAGGGAGAGCTTTGATCTTTGCATGCCTTCCGTCCAGCAAAAGGATTTTGCAAACAGTAACCTTGAAGGAAGTTGGCTTTCAGCCATGAGCAGGAAAAAGTAAATATTACATGTCAGCTGAGAATTTAATAGAGAATTTGGGGGTAAGACTCTTAACAGAAAGCAAATTTGTGAGAACTGAATTTTTCTGACGTGTTTCAATTTCCGATGTGCAAAATGAAAATGAAACAGATTGGCTTAGGTTGGATTGATCCATGCAGGACTAATTTAGTTTCCTAAATACAATTAAAATATCTTGTCTCAGGACGGTTCAACATTAATCTTTCTTCAAGCTGCCACAGTGATTCACAGGAGCTGCAGTTCATTCTCTTCTGAGACAGATACCTGACAGACCTCATACCTCATGGTCCACACCGTTTTCTGAACGAGACCAGGCAAAATAAAGCCATCACTTCACTGAATTTCATTTTGATATATTACCTTTGGTAATATAACCTGAAAATGCAGGGAACTTTTGGGTGAGAATTTAGGAATCCACCTGCATAGTAAGATAAAAATCTCTTTGTACCAGGGTCTGCAAAGTACAGAATAGGTTATATCCGGCCCTTCAAAGTGCAGAAGCAGATCATATCTGGCCCTCCAGGCAGGTGTTAAACCACCTGGCTCTTTGGAAATGAATGGCTTCTGTGGCTAAGTTTGGAGAACCATGACAGTGATGCATAAACAACAGCCCAGATCCCTCAAGGTGGACCAGGTAAACAAGCTCAAGGTCCATTGCACATACTTTTACATTGCAAGACTTCTGCACAGAAATCATTCCCCATGATTGCCAAAGGTGCAATTTTATTGCTCTAAAAGCTCTCTGAATTGTGCCATTCAAGAATAAAGGCAGCAGCTCTCCCCTCCAAACAGATTTGCACGGCTGGATACCTTACCATTGAATAGTTTCCTCTCAGGATTTTTTTCTTCTTTCCAGCACAGTTTCAAAATTGATCCCTTTTCTTTCAATAAGCTCAGGATTTGAAGGGTTCAGCTGTAGATGTAACAACCAGTTTTCAGCACTGAAAATGTAAGGGTGGAACAGTATACACTTAGAAGTAGAATTTCAACATTTCATTTTCACAGAAAGGCTATTTCTTTCTAGGACACTAATGAGGAGAAACTTGAATAGGAAAAAAAAAATTTAGATACACAGGTGGTAAAGAAACTGCAGAGAGTTTCACCCTTTAGTGAAGGCATATTAATGCCAGCCTGCTGTTACTCTGGCTGCTGGCTGAGCTGAGCTGAGTTTCTCTGGCCTTTCCCAATGGAGCTCTGTCCTGGGAGGACAATTTGCACAGGGCAGTCAGCTGAAAACTTCCAATTGATCTTTCAATTGATCTTCTATCAGGGGTATATAAAAACATTTAGTGGTTTGGGGGTGTTACAATTTTAGAAAAATCTCTGGTTAAATGGTAGTTCCTCTCTTCTGGTGCTAACTTTGAATCTATGCATGCACACACATATGCTCCAGCACATATTGTTCACAAGATAAGAAGCTTAGAGATAAACAAATGCCTTATTTTCACTTCAGCTATACCATAAGCAAAGACAAATACATAATGTACAAATCCCTGAGCAGTGGGGTCCCTGGAGGACGCTCACTGCACCAGCTGAAAACTTGGAGTGAAGCCCTTGCTTTCTCTCTTCTTGAGGCAGAATAGTCCTTATTTCTTCCCTGGGATTTTTTTTTTTCTTTATGCTACATGGATCATTAGAAATGAGCTAATTGTAAGAAGATATTTTATACAAATAGTGATTACTTTTAGTGTAATCAGGCTGTACACTACACTAGATGGAGTTAGGTGTTATGCATGAATAAAGAAATGGTATTTTCTTTGCCTAACACATCTACCTCCTAGCTTCTCACTGTGGGTAACTTTTCTAACTTCCACAACATAATAACTTTCTAAATTTTCATCAGAGAATCACAGAACAGCCTAGGTTGGAAGGGACCTGAAAGATCATCTGGTTTTCCAACCCCCAGGCTGTGGGCAGGGACACCTTTTATTTTTAAAGTTTTCTCTGGTCACAGCTTAATGTTCTGTGCAAGTTCAGCTTCATCTGCACCTATTGATTAAAAGTGATATGTAAAAAGAACTTATTAATAAATATGTTTTCCTGTCATTCTCATTTATTCATTGCAATTACAAGACAGAGTTAATTTTATGAGCAAGAAAATTTAAAACAATGTAGCAAAAATAATGGCAAAGCTCAAAGAGATCACTTTTAGAGATATAAATTTCAAATCCTGATTATCCATTGATAAATGCAAAGGTATTCTCTATTTTAAGTCCTGCTATTTGTGGCCTTGTACTGTGCTTTAAATAGTGCCTTTCCAAATAAGCATATTGGAACATGTCACAGTGGGCATGATTCTGATTTCTCTTGTGTAAATACTGTGATTGACAGCTGTGTGCTGATATTCTTTAATTCAAAATTTATTTCACCATTTTCACTTGCTTCAAGTCTGCTTTAATTTACCTTCTAATTATTTTTAATAGTATGTAGGCTGGGCAAATGGGAACTCTTGCTCTTCCTGTATCCAGATTTTACAGAAATCCCTTGAAATCATGAAAGATCTAGAAAAAAAGCTACATTTGGTAGCAAATGTGAAATCTCTTACCCAGTAGAGATAGGGTGCTGTGCTGCCTCTTGTCTCTACTTCTGGAGAAAGCAAAAAAACCCTGGCTGGTCCTTGACTTTCTGGATTAAGAGGAAATGTTAGAATTGTGTTTCAGTTTTGCTGAGACTGCAACTATGAGAAGAAAAATATTGGAAAAAAGGGACTCAGGGGAATGGGAAAAATGTGAGAGAAGGTATCTGAAACCTGCAGTGTCTCTGTTCTAGATCAGCCAGTGCATGAGAAGTTTTCTATCTTTCAATTACCCAATAGTTCTTGATAAAATATAAGATTACTATTACTTTTATACATAAATTTTGTGCACTGCTCAAATAAAACCCCTGGAAATCAAATCTGTTAAGTAAGGTTACCAAGTGAGACATTTACAATTCATCTTGCTAATTATATTCACAATGAGAACTGAATGAGCTGCAGTGTGAAACACTTTACTTCTTTCTCATGCAAGAAATCAATGCCAGGGGCTGTGAAGGATCACAATGGACTTGGGGAGAGAGAATGGCCTTCCACCATGGTCCTCCACATCCAGAGAAAGACAAGCAGTGTGTACAGTCAGCACATTTTATCACCAAGCAGTATCTTCAAATGCCAAACTTATTTACTGAACTTACAGTTCCATGTTATCTCTTACAAGCAATGCAAAAGAGTAATATGCTTTGTATAGATTAATCCTTGTAATTCTACGCTGCTTATTCGCAGAGATAACTCTCACTCACTTTGTCTTCTCATTATCTAAACAGACATGCCTTTCCTTAAGTCATCAACAGAGGTCATCACACAAATGCCCTTGTGGAATATTCATTAATCAAACAACTAATTTGAAATGGATCTTCAAAGCATTATTCATTCCCCATCATTCTTCATACATCAATTTAAATGCTTTATGTGTATAATGATTAGGTTGATGTTTAATTAATTGTGAAAATGTGAATTAAAGCTAAATTACAAGACAAATTATTCCAACGCACAAAAAAAACCCTTAATTCTCTACTGTTAGGTTTTAAAATCTCATCAAGTTTCCATAAACACCTTTTTCAGCTTTTTACTATGTAGTTATAGCAAATTAGTTGGCTACACAGTTTATAAACAGTTATAGTCTCAGTGCCACTAATTTACTGCTGCAAATGGCAGAATAAGCAAAGGTTAATGCAAATACACATCACCTATTTGTAATTAAGACTAAATATTATATTCACTATTTGAGAGGCAACTTAGAGGCCCAAGATAGAGGGAGATTCAATAGAGACCTTCTACTTTGGCTTGAGAATTAATTAAATCTCATGAAGCCTTTAGATCTAAAAATCAATTTCTCAGAGATCACCAAAAATAAACCACCAGCTATAGAGTATGAAGTAGGTGATAAACTATGTCTTAGACATGGCAAAAGTCAGATGGTTTTATGACAGAGTAGCATCCAAATTGCAGCATGTGAGTTACATCTGTGCCATTTACAAACCAATGGCTCCACGTTTCAACTGGATAAACCATTATTTATGTTACTTCCTACAGGTTTTCACACATTGTTGCTCTTGCAGAATGGATACTGCTTCTAAATGCCAGGAGGGCATTTAATAAATGGATGGCTGATCTCAGTACAAGACAGCCCAAAGTACATTGGTCAGCCTTCTGCAGAAATATATAAAATGACAATACTGATTGTATTGTAACAGTAACAAGCTGATTTACAAAAACACCTTCCCCAATTTACAGGTGAAAAACAATCAAAAACTTTTTGTAACAAGAATTAGAACAACTTAAAAAATGTATTTCCATGTATATGAAATGAATGTATATGAATATAAGCAAAGTGTGTATATATATATATAT
>VZRX01004478.1:0-45813 GCA_013398075.1 Notiomystis cincta | reverse complement strand
ATATAAATATATAAATAAATATAAATAGCTAATAAGTATTTCTACTTGATGGAGAGAACTATGTTTTGAAGGACAAAAGATATCCAAGTTTGTAAGACTGGTTTAAAAATACTTATTTTTTTGACTGATTTATTTGTTTTGCCTTTAATAGTGGAAGAATAAGCATTGGGAACAACAGTAAGAAAAAAGAGAAGAGTGTCTTTTCCTAAAATTCTGCTTAAGTGTGGAGTTTTTACAGCTTTTCACATTGAAAGAAGAAAAATCAAGGAAAGAGGAGAAAAGTGATGTCTGGTCATGATTAAAGGTTGTGTTCTTGGTGCTCCTCCAGGCCTGCTTGGTCCTGGCTCACAGAGATTGATGCTCTCAAGGTTCTGATACAGTTGTGGTTCTGTGGTTTCCCATTCATTTTGGGAATTGTGTCTCTTGACTCTTTTGTGAAAATGCCTCTGGGGAGCTGGCTTGGGATAATAAAGAAACTTTAGTGATCAGTATTGTTTGCATCTCTTTTTCAAATGAGTCTTTATTGTGTTTTTGTTGTTTTTGTTGTTTTTTTTTTCTTTCAGGAAAGTATTTGAAAGGTTAAATTTTGTTGGAAAACACTAACATGGAGTGCAATTATCACAGGTATGTTTCATAGCACAGTGCAAGTCACTGCTTCACTCTGTGTCAAGACTAGTTAATTGCACAGGATTAAAAAAAAAATCAGAAGAATCTGCACTTAGACACCAAATACAGGAAAAATATCTGTCAATGAATACTTGACACATCCCCCCTGCTCCCATCAGATTTGAGAGAGAACAGATGATCATTTAGAAAATTTCCTGTTTTCTAGTTTAGCTTTAACTCTGAATAAGAGATTTCATACCCTTTAATTGTAGTAATTAAATCATGGGCCACTGGATCTACAGGAAGCCTTTATTAGTGTTAATTGGCTTTTCCAAAGTGATTTCATGCTGATAGAAATAATCAGCACTGAGCTCTTTAGTCAAATGCAGAGCTGAACACCAGTGCTAGCAGTGTTGGGTTATTTCTGCAGCAGCACTCCTGCTGGGACAGAGACTCTCCCAAGGGAAAACAAGGGGGTCAAACCCAGAAAGTACAGAATCTTTTACAGACAAGGGGTGGGGAAAGGGATTTGATATTCAACACAGGCAGTAGCTGAACATAATACCTACAGCTTTTAAATTTGAAAACAGAGGCAGGCAAGGAGTTAAGTGAGTCCAGGCCAAGACTCAAGGAGCCTGGAGGATGGGAAGTCTGAGCAGGTTGTAGGGGAAAAATATAAAGGGCAAAAGAAAATTCCCTTTTTTGTGGAGCTTTCTGCAGCTTGATTTGTGCACGATGTGCAATTAGGATCTGAGCTGTATTTGGGGCATGTGAGACCCCCTGTGCACAAATGAGTCCTGTAGTAATGAACCTCATTATTATGACCCACTAATACTTTACTTAGGAAATGAGGACAAATGTATCCTCATGGCCTGTTCAAATATTAGCCAAAAATAACTCTTGGTAGATCCTTATTTCCTCATTAGGAATTTATTCAAAATTGTCCCCTGCATATGATACAATGAACATCAAGACGAACAAGGAAAATTATGGAGTTTAAAATATCATTTGTAAAGTGCTGTGCATGTATATTCTATTATGTGAATCTTTTATTATAGCCATGTTTCATTATTGCATATTAAAATAATTACAAAAATGTGTCCTCTGTGAAAGAGATACTCCCATGTGGTAACTTAGACATACTTCACTTTCCATTATAAATTGATAATTGTACTTTAAAATTATAAGTGGTAACCTCTGAATTGATCTAATGTAGTAAATGACTATTTTTACTTTGTTATGATCCACTTATGGTTTTCTTCTTTGGATGATGAAACATTTTGGTTCTTAACACCAGATTGCCTGAAAGAGTTGCCCTTTTTGTGAGAACTAGAACATAATTTGCATAGACTAAGGTGAAACCTCAGACTTCTCTACCTTTTACTGAGGAATATCCTGTTTTAGAGTTTATGGACAAATCCTAGGCACAAAAGTCCAGATTCATAAAGGAATTTGCACATAACAGCCTTAGCACTGCTACATCACTGTTGCTTTGGCAATGGGCTTTACAGTCCTGCACCAAAGGCGTAAGTTTTCTTTACAGATTTTGAAAGTGTTACCATCTTTTGGCTCATGTATCTTCATACAGTTTTCCCCACATCTGCATGTTTAAATTAAAAAACAGCTCAGGTCCAGTATAATTACTGGAAGACCTTGGCTCCTCCGGGGTAGCAAAGGGCAAAACTCAGCTACAATGATTAACTCTTAATGTAAATTTTGGTGACACCCCCAGCCCCAGCTGAGCTGCTGCTGGCAGCTAAAGCTAATTAGCCATTCCTTGGCAGCATGAACACTTGCAGGCAATAATGGCTGTGGATTTTTAGACTCTTATGGTGAAAGAACTGCTGCTGTCCCATGAGAACAGGAACACAGATCTACATAGGATTTCCTGACACCTCTTGTGGGCAAAGACGAGCTCCTTGGTGGGCAGGATGCAAAGTCTGAGAAATACAGGGATTTGGGAGTGTGGTGAGTTTGTGCAACCTCTTCACCAAGACAATGGCATCTCTGGCAGTGTGCCACAGTACAACTTTCAGCACTATAAAGCTTTCCAGGGAAGGTTTAAGGTCCCAGCTGTTGGGCAGGAATTCTGTGAAATGTCCTTGCAGTTCAGTTGTGCCTCAGCTACACCATGGGCAGCAAAGCACCTTGAATCTTATACAGATTTGCTGAACTCAGGTTATGGAAGAAACTGATATTTGAGTACTAAGCATGCTGTTTGCCTGAGCAATTTTTTCCCACTGCTTAAAGCACCAGCTTCAGCAGAGCAGTGCAGGCTCTGCTCACAATATGTTATCAACATATCATGTGCTCAAACATGTGCCAGGAAGCACTGCTTTGAAAGGAAAATCTGTCTTTGCCCTCTCTTTCATCATTTGTGGTCACTTACCCATCCAAAGAGAGGTTTCTGAGGGAATCACCAGCAGCTCTTGCCAGAGATTCCAGGCATTCAAGTGATGATTCAGATGACATTTGTGTGATCACACTGAAGAGAGCCAAATCTGTATGGTAAGTGACAACTTTCAGTGCTGGAAGGGAGAATTTTATAGCAGGATGAATGAGCCAATCCATGGGGATGTGCTCCATGCAGTGACTCAGGATTTTGCACTTTGGAAATATTGCACTACCCACATATGCTACATTGCACTACATGTAGCTTGGGAAGGATGAAAACATTTATCCTGTCTACACTAAAATATTTTGTCATTTAAAGGATACCACTGACATTTTTTCCTCAGTAAAAAATCTCTATACCATTTGAAATCTATTTGCAGTTACTTAGTGCCAACTGGCCTGATTATTAGGATGCTAGTGTATGAATATATTGGATTATAGAAGAAATGGTTCAGTGCTAGACCTGTTAATGTGGGAAACCATCAGTCATCCCAGAAATCCCACAGAGCATTGAGATTTGTGTGGGGTTTTTTGTTTTCTGTTTTTTCTTTTTTGGTTGGTTGGTTTTTTTTGTGTTTTTTTTTTTGGGAGATCTGGTGTTTTTTTTTGTTTGGCTGGTTTGGGCTTTTTGGGTTGGTTTGGTGGTTGTTTTTTGTTTTCTTTTGGTTTGGTTTGGTTTTGGTTTTGTTTTTTAAGAAAAAAAAGAAAAAAGTAAAAAAAAAATGTTTAGAAGCTAACTGAGGTATAGGAGAAGCCAGTCTGAGCTTTCAGAATTTTACAGGATAACTGGAGGTGGTAGGACTGCCCTGGTCATGAAAAGTCACAGCACTCAGGTAAGCCAGGTGTGTGCATTGATTGCACAGGATTATTGATATCTTCCATGGGGCCTTGTATTTGAGAATAAATTACATGAGCTACGTATTTGAGATTATGTCTGGTGAAGTGCTTGAACTATACAGTCCTGAAATCTCAAATCCTGCAAGGGTTGGAAGCCACTCTGCACAAGAGGGATTCATCAGCAGAGATTTATCATTTTGCACATCTTCCAGCAAAGAAAAGTGGCAGGCACTCCAGAAACACTTATCTAGGTGGGACAGATGGTTTGTTTATCTCTCTTTCACCTGCATAATCTGCTTGTCTCTAGTAAAGCTCTCGTATTTGCTAAAGGCTCCGCTGATTCCTTTCCCTCCTCATCCCCCTTTTCATCCTATCCCCTTGAGGGCAAGATTTATTTTCTCCTTGAAACAGCAAGTCTAGGCCTTATACCTGCTACATAAGCAAGAGATAAAGTCCTTTGCATCCCATATTTTACAGAGTAGTGTAAGGATGGTTTATTTTACATTGGTTCTACCGATAAAATATGAACATTTTTTCCAGTTTTTACAACTGTACATCATAATCTCTTATACAACATTTCTTTTTCTCTAACAGGTCATGGAAATGCATTATGAGTAACATTGTGTTTGTTTTCTGGCCTAAACCCACAAAACTCCAGAGGGAAGAGGTGGCTTTCCCAAAGTTCCAGCCTACATGGGGTGGCACAAAGGGTCCCCATGCCATGCCCTACCTACTGGTGTAGACCTGATGCTTTTATCTTGTTCTTTCTTTTCTATCCTTTCTCTTACTCTAGGGGATAATTAGCTTTTCACTGAGTGAGGCACATGCTTTTCACTAAAACTCAGTTTAAAAACAGCACAGAGAAATAACAGCCCTACAGGAAATCACAGCTCTGGTGACCCAAGTGCAATGAAAAGGCAGTAGCACCAACAGGACTAAGAGGTTTCCAAGAAAGAAGTTTTGGAGGAATTGGCTAGAAACGTTGATTCTGAGGCCAAAGTCAATCTTTGTAAAGACAGCAATTCTTTCCATATCATAAAATGTCTGACTAGAGGTCTGTGCTACGCAAGGAGATGGTGAAGATTTCTGTTAAATATCTACAAGATTTCCTGTGCAGTGCAGAGCATGTGAAACCATGATCTGTGCAAACCCTGCACTGCTGTTAGATCTGCAAGCAGTCCTTGGACAGGCTGTTTATTTCTTGGGGCAGGAGAGAGCAAAGCCACTGCTCTTACTCAGATGATTTTCCAACATAATTTCTATTTTTTCCTGTCTTCTTATTTTTTTGCCTGGAATCTCACAGTACCCACCATGTACAATACTTTTAAGGGGGTAAAATGGGCCACTTGGTTAAGAATAATCTCAGAACTCTTGTAACACTGTACACAGCTCAGTGCATGTATAAAAGAAGCTCTCTAAACTTACAGTTTAGGTTATGTGTTACCCTAGAAAACAGAACTCCAGTTAATACAAATAAGTGATCTTAATTAAAATAATTACAATCCAATCTCTCCATATCACTCTTCCTAGCAGGATTGCCACTTAGAATCTGCCAGAATTGTTCCTCAAGAGATGAGGGATAAAATATTTTTTGTGATTCTGTATCTAATATATCTCAAATTTTCATTTCCAGAGGCTGAAACAAAAAAAAATATTTTTCAGCAAACATTGAACCCAACATTCACAAAAAATGAACTAATTAATGTGCCGTAAAAAGATACTCTGAAGTTAGTGGAGTATCTGACACCAATGATTCCCATTCCCTGTGCTATGGAGGAATGCATGAAAACCCCAAACTGCTTATTTTGGGAGTATCTTTGGAGAAAAAAAGGGAAAGAAGAATTTATTCCTAAAGAAAAGATGGTGTTTAGAAGTAGAATAAACCTTCAAGTCTTCAGGACTTGAAGCTTAAAATAAAAAGCTTTTTGGAGGAGCTAGATCACCTGAGAGAGATTCAAAGTGTTGAGTGGACAAGTGATTCTTCAGGGAAATCTGAGCTTAGTCTGAGAGCTGCTGAAGGGGAAAAAACCTCAGCCAGGATACAGGTCTCAGAGGAAGGGCTGAGAGGCTCCTCCTCCTTGGTGAAGGGGTTAAAGGGTGGTGGGGTTGAAGTTGGAAATGTTCAGAGTAGGAGGACTATGAAGATCTCAAGGTGGACAAATTGGAATGGTAATTGTGTAGCCTAAGGAAAGGGCTATAAAAATCCTGAAAGGAAGCCAATGATAATTTAAGAGTTGGATATGATTTGAAGATAAAAAAGAGTGGAACATTTCCTGGAAGACAAAAGAAGCTGTGGCAGGAAGCTGAAAGATAGTCTGGGGTGGGATCCCCTGGGTTCTCTTCTCTAGTCTCTGTCCTCCTAGTTCCATTTGATAAATGCAATGAATTTTATCTTAAAGGAAGATAATATATGTATTACAACTTTTAAATTTTATTTTTACTACGACCTATCTAATTGCTTGCTAGAAATTCCTATGTCTAACAGTTAGGAACCATCTAACTTTTATTTCTTCTGATTTCTAATTTCTGGCTGCCAGTTCTCTATTAGTCTGTATGTCATTGTTCTTAAAATGACACTGCTTTTAATACAGATAAGTCTTTTCATTCAGTGTGTATGTATGTGGATGTGGTGTGTGTTAATTGGGTTATTTGGTTAATTAGGCTTTTCATTTAGAACAGCAAACTTCTTAAGCTCTTTAGCTGCCATGTGGTGTGCAAGCTGTATATTCCTTATATCCCTAAAATTCCTGCTTCTGCTTTTGTTTTCCACTAAATCCATCTCTAAATGGGTGGATGACAGTTTAGGACACTGAAGTGCTGGAGCACATCCAGCAAAGGGTAATGAGGCTCGTGAAAGGTTTAGAAAATGTGTCCTACGGCTCAGGGAGCTGAGTGTGAGAAATCTTGAGAGGAGGAGGCTCAGAGGGACCTCACTGCTCCCTGCAGCCATTTGGAAGGAGGTTGTTATGAGATGGGAGATGGTCACTTCTGCCAAGCCTGCAGTGAGAGGACCAGGGGAAATGGCCTCAAGCCAAGACAGGGCAATTCAGATATCAGCTACCATAAAAAAGTGTTCACTGTTAGGGTGGCCAGGCACTGAACAGGCTGCCCAGGGACAGGGTGGAGTGACTGTCCCTGAGGGTGTGTGAGAGGAACCTGGACCTGGTTCTGGGTGATGGGCTTTAGCAGTTTAGGGGTTACAGTGGTGGTGCTGGGCTGATGGTTGCACTGGGTGATCTTAAAGGTCTCTTCCAACCTTGATCATTCTATATTTCTGGTCTCATAAAGGTGATGTCTTCAGCAGTTTAGTTTTGTTATTACTCCCTTATATGTGACTAAAATTGTTCCTCCACTCATCCTAGGGTTGCATCTCCTTTCCACAGCAGTAACCCAACTCACTGTCATCCACTGATAAAAAACTGTACATATTTTCTCATCTTCAACTCGTTCTAAATGATGCATTTTGTGCTACTTAATTTGATTTCAGTACATTTCTGTTACTCTTACTCTCCACCAGCTTTTGGTGTGATGTTTGTCACACTGTGCTTATACCAAATTTCAAGGTCTCACCAGCAGATTTTATAAAAAATTCCTAATTGGCATTTTTAAAAATATTAATCTGTTCTGTGATTAAGCAGACTTGTAGCTGAATTCAAAATATGCTCATTTCAGATTACATTTCCCAGCTTTCAAACTGACTCTTACTCTCCATCAACTCTTTCCCCTACAATCCTCAGTTACTATGGCCACTAGCAATTTCTCATTAAAAGCAGCTTACTGACATCCATGTAGATGAGGAATGTCCAGTTTTGTGCCAGTATGTGTCTGCATCTTGACTGAAAGACTGTGAAATTTATCAATTTTTTTCTGAATAGAACTGTTCAGCCATGCCTCTGAAAACATTTCTCTTTGGCACAATGGTCGAGTAGCTGCAAACATGACAGGACACAGACTCTTTCCAGGAGAGCTCACACAGAGAAGGAGGATCAGGACTTGATGCACACATAGAAAAAGTTAATAATGAAGACAAGAGTTGAATTCTCAAATCCCTGCTGCGTGGTCTTTCTTCTCAAGTTTGTTGTGCATCAGGGGAAATATGAGTCACACCTGTACAGAGACACTGAGACATCTGGCCCAAAAGAGGCATCTCTGATTCCAAGTTCTTTTACCATTCTACCCCTAAACTGACTTCTTCAATAGGACACAGGGTTTTTTGACATTTGATCCTCCCTTCTTCTTTCTCTTGGCATTGCTTCAGTCACAGTCCCTTGTAAATTAGTTCAGTGCTGGATTTACCAAGCTTTTAAGCTGTGCAGGGAAACATTCCCTATGGACTTCTTATTCTTCAGCTACACTCTTTCCCATTATTTTATATCTCTTCTTCCATCAAAATCTCCATGAAAACATTTTTTGTAAAGGGTCTTTGTTTTGTCTGCTAAATCCCATCATATAAATTTAACTCTACAATGCAACTAATTCAAACCCAACAGACATCTTGTGAAAGTACACAGAAAGAAAAAAATCCAACATTGACTGCACTGAGCATTGCTGAGCCAAGAAGCATATGTTTCTTCTCCAATCAATAACATTTTATGTCTAAACTTTTTTCAAAGGAATTAGAGCAATAAAACACATGAACTTAAACTCCTAAGCAGTCTCCTTTCCTGACTGTATTTTAAGAAAAAAGTAGGATGTATTTCTGTTGTTGTTAAAAAATTCTGATTAAAAAAATAGAAAGGAAAATGTGCACTGAACATCTGGCTTTCAGTGAGGTCTTGCTCTCTCCTATTTTTTCCAGCTGTGTTGGCTCTTTACTTTGATGGGTCCTCACTCAAGCATCCCTGAAGATCATTTTCCTACTGATTGGATGTCCCTTGGCTGTCTTCCCATTTTGAGAAGAGAAAGTAGGAGCGGATACCACACATGAACTTGGCTTAAATGGGACTAAATTGTCCCCTCCACTTTGAGGCACAGCTGGAATGAAGAACTTGAAAGTATAAATAAAACCCACAAAAAGCAAACAAGAAGCCCCAGTCAGGAAGCCATGTCTCCTTTCTCTGGAGAAACAGAGCTGTCTGAGTACCCTCACCTATTCTTTAGAGCTCTGCACTCTCCTGACCTGGGCCAGGCAGGAGGAAATGGAGCCAGGTTAAAGATTCTTCAATAAGCACATTAAGAGAAATGTAGGCTGCTGAGCAAGGGGCTGGAAAGGAAGGTGGTTCCATTTGGTTTTTTAAAACTGTTGAGTGCTATCTTACTCCCCTGGTTTATGCCTATATAAATGACATCATGCTGTCCTCAAAATTTCTACTCAGTTCACAGGGTACTTCCTTTCAGTCCCTTGCCTATGGCTGGCAGCACTTTCTGAAGTCTCAGGAAAGTTTCTCCTGAAAGAATAGGGCTGAATTAAAAAATGTCAGTTACCCTAAGGTGAAAATAGCTGTTATGAGAAGTGCTCCCATAACTTTAGCTGGGATTTCCTAGGCAGAAATATGCATTCTACAGCACACATAAACATGACACATCTGGGAAGGGCTGTATAAAAAAGGTATTGCTGACCTGGGGCTGTGTAGTCAGACTTCAGTGGGGCATTTGGGTTACATGCTCAAATTATCAGTCTTCTACATGTGCAGCAAGGTGGAAAAAAGGCACAGATCCTTTCATTACAAATACAATCTTACTTGAATTACAGGTGGAAAATAGCACATATTTGGAAAATGTAAACATATGGCAATTGTATTTAGTCTCCTTTAATTTGACTTCTGCAACAAAGATCAAAAAAAGTCAGTTTCCTACGTTATAATTTTGGTTTGATCTACAGTGTGTCTTCTAAGAATAGCAGCTTGTCTTGATATGAACAGATGGATGATGCACAACAAATATGTCAGCTGTTCCAATGGTTATTCTCGTTAAAAATATTCCTATACTTCTAAAACTGCATCTGTTGCATTAAATCTCGTGGTAATTGTCTTGTGTTCCTGGCAGCTGAGCTTATTCTGGAGATCAAGTGACAGAAAATGCTTTCTGACTGTTTTAGAGGATGACAATGGTGTTCTTAGCCTTAGCAGTGCCTGGGAAGAGTATGTGTAATGCAATGTACTCCTCCTGAAGTTAGGGCTTCTTGTAGGGATGGCCTTATGGTCTGCCCTTGGCAAACAGCCTGGATAACAGTGGCTGTCAAGGCAGGAGGGCTTGGAGATGTGACAGGTGGATGGGACAGCCACAACTGCCCAAGCTGAGGTGGTGGGTTGACCCTGGCTGGACACCCAGTGACCACCAAAGATGCTCTGTCTCCTCTCTCCTCCACTGCACAGGGGAGAGGAAATATAACAAAGGGCTCATGAGCTGACATAAGGGCAGGGACAGGTCACTCAGCAGTTACCTCATGGGCAAAACAGACTCAGCTTGGGGAATTTAACTGAATTTTTGCCAAGCAAATCAGAGTAGGGGATTGAGAAAATNCCACAACTGCCCAAGCTGAGGTGGTGGGTTGACCCTGGCTGGACACCCAGTGACCACCAAAGATGCTCTGTCTCCTCTCTCCTCCACTGCACAGGGGAGAGGAAATATAACAAAGGGCTCATGAGCTGACATAAGGGCAGGGACAGGTCACTCAGCAGTTACCTCATGGGCAAAACAGACTCAGCTTGGGGAATTTAACTGAATTTTTGCCAAGCAAATCAGAGTAGGGGATTGAGAAAATTAAATCAAATCTTAAAAACACCTTCTCCCCATTCCTCCCTTCTTCCCAGACTCCACTTTGCTCTTGATTTTCTCTACCTTCTCTCCAGTGGTGCAGGGGGATGGGCAATGGGGACAGTGGTCAATTTATCACATCTTGTCTCTGCAGCTCTTTTCTCCTCAGTGGAAGGACTTATTTCTTTCCTTGTTCCAGTCTGGAGTCTCCCCCACAGGAGACAGCTCTCCACAAACTTCTCCAGTGTGAGTCCTTCCCACGGACAGCAGCTCTCCAAAAACTCCTTCCCTTCTGTGACAGCCTGTACGAACAAAGTGCACACTCAGTGTGAGCAATACTTTGCAGTTGCTATCGGCTCAACCCCTCCCTCCTTCCCCTGCCAGACTGTGAATGAATCCTGTGACATGGCTAGAGGGATGTGGATTGTGTTTTTAAGCCTCATGAGCGTTTCCTGGGCTGGAGGACAGGCTGGAGTCCTGCAGAGGTAGCGGAACCCAGGGAAGGTTCTTTGGCCAGCAGGGACTCTGAACATTTCTTGCCCTTTTACTATAGGAAAAGGCAAGATTTGAAAGGGCAAATGTGAAACAAAGGAAGTAAAGACGTTCCAAAACCCATGCACAACAAGTCTAAAGCAGGCCAATGAATGCTGTTTTCTAGTAGATAGCCTTGGGAGGGCTGATAAATATTTACAGCCTGCCTAGGAAAGGTCCATTCAGAAATATGCCATCAGAGAGGCTGTGATAGCTTTTACATGTGCCAATACAGCTGAGAAATGAACTCTAACAGGCTACTGTCCAATTAAAATAATGATTAAAAAACCCAAATCAGCTCAAACCAGAATTCAGTCTGGTTATGGACCAAGAACAAAGCAGAATTATTTCAAACCTGATGAAAAAAAATGAGGGGTAAATGCTGTTTCTTTACTCCAGATGAATCAGCTATATAGTTTATTTTCATATTGTATGATGCAAATTAGTGATGGTAAATCTTCATTATATTTGACATTTACTGTGTCATAATCATCACAAAATTTAGATGCAATTCCACATCCCATTATCTCGGCTTTGTTCTGGATAACACTTTTCTGGTTTTGCAATTTTGGCTTTAGATAAGTTGGAAAAATTGTACAGAGATATCCTTGAAAATGTGGTCAAGGAAATCTGATTTCTTGTTCCTTGCATGAAGAAACTGCTTTAAGTCAACATTTCTTCTTCCAAGAGAGCAATTTTCTTGGCAATTATTCTAACATTATTCTAATGTTACCTATTTGTCTTCCAAAAGCTGCCAGTCTGTTAAAGATGACTATTACAAAGTCACTGCTAAAATTCACAATTTAAGCTATAGAAAACAACTCAGTAACTCAACAAGCTTAGCTGTACCATTACCTCCTTTCCATCCTCCCCAAGGATCCAAAGAAAGCAGTTATCAATTTTGCCTGAAACTTAGGTAGTTTGTTTTTCTACCTCATTTTACTTCATTAGTTTATAGTAGCTCTGGAAGAGGATGTGCCCTCTCAAAGCACCAGTTGCACATCAAAGGATTTGGATGAGAGCCTGGGAAAGTGAAAAACTTGGACATGTGGATATGCTGACATGACTTGGGTGCAAATGTTGCAAGAGGTCCTTTTGAGGAGATGGGCAGGAATCTCCCCTTCACAGTTAAGAGGTGGTGAACCAAAAGAACAAGGTGGCAGAGCCCTGCTGTACAGGCACTGCATGGTGTGTGCTCCACCTCCCCTGCTGTTGCTGGTTTGCTCTCCTGTCCGTAGGCAACGCTGTGCATCGAGCCCTGTGCTGCTCTCCCCAGCAGAAGGTCAGCTCCCACAGAGGGATTTGGCCTTGGAAAAACACTGACTTTTCAGAGCAGCAGCAGCAGCAGTGTGTGTGGTGTATTGTTAGGTGCAGTGTAACATGGAGGAGTTGTTTGTTATGAACTGAGGTCCCTAGTGCCTTTTTTCAGTGGTTGCAGGGAGGGAAGGTTAAAGATCCCACGTGTTCCCTGTCTACCCCGTGTCTCCACAGTGTAAGAAAAGACTCCTCGAATCAGTGCTGCTTTTCTCAAGAGAGGGGCCCTGCTGGCCAGTGTTATCCATTGTTCTATAAACTGACCAGTTTGGTTGAGGTTTTGTTTGTACAGGACACAGTGCAAGCTAGTCAGCAAACACAACTCTTGATTTTTCCCTCCTGAAAATCCAAGTGAAAATTATTTCTGAATCAGCTCTGTATGATGTGTGTTTAATTACACTGTTTTTTCACTTGGTTTTCAGACTTTTGGGTGAGACTTGGGTGAGGGAATATGCCTTGAGGAGTCAAATCTGGCCAAAGGGTGGATGGCAGAGGTTTATGTGCTCACATTATGCTTTAGCTCACCAGCCAGTGCCCTGGGGCCAGTGAAAAGGCTTTGGATAAAGCTCTGAGGTCATGTATGCAGGGACTGGATATGACCTCAAATGCTTCTGTGCTACCAGCTGGTTACTGAGTTGTACACACAATATACAGTTTGGATACTTCCTTGCAGAGGCTGCTCCACCCTCTCTTGCTCTGCTAGGACAAAAACTTGGTGAGAACATGGGAAAGTATTATGTACAATGAAGGAAGGAAAAGAGGAGCCAGTGAAAAGGAAAATCACTAATTGATATTTTGGCATGTAACGAAGATCTTAATAGATTTCACATCTGTACAAAACAATAACTTCATTAATCCCTCTGAACTGTGTTCTCTATTGTTCTCATCCATAACTAAAAACTTTGCCTTTAGGAACTAGTCCAAAAGATCACAAGATTATTGTTCCACTATGGACTACAGATTGTATGTGTAGATTTATATGTTAAAATTGCCAAATTAATTGATGTGGTGTTATTATTTTTTAAATCTCAAATCGAGTGTTTGGTCTGTGGCTTGGGATAACATCATGAGGTCTCTAAACACAAAGGGAGTGCTTTGGAATGCAAAGTGCCTGAATACTGACGTCAGGCCATGGTGTTTCAGGTTGCAAATCAATATATCTTTTTGAAGTGACCTGCATTTGGAAAAGATATGTTATAAGCTTTAATTGGCTTTAAATAAGTAACTGTAACTGAAAGAAATGGCAATTTCATGACCGAATTTTCGCCAAGTCCATACTGTTGGAACTGAAATGGTAAATTTCAGCAAATATAAACGTTTTAATGTCTACCTAACATTGGAGAGATTAATGTACTGAAAGCAAACAATGGCATTGTGATTTATCATGTCTTTTCAGGGTACTTGGGAGAAAGACCTGAATAATTTTGCTCTTCTCCTTGAAAACACAGTGACTGCTTAGATAACAGTCCTGGTTCTGACATCCCTTGGCAGCGTGGTGTGAAAACACAAAGGTGCTGCTCTATCAGTTTTCCCACCTCAACTGTGTAGCAAATGCATTCAGAGGATGTTCTCAGATAACCATGGGTGTGCAAAAGGGGACATGCAAAACTCCACGAGGCACATCATCTGGAACCTGCCCTACTGGCATCATAATTGCACATTTTGGCAGAGGTTGGGCAGCATGGGAGCTGCTCACCCAAAAGAGTGGGCTCATTGTGTGGCATGTGATAAGGAAGTGGTATTTTTAATTAAAAAGTGGGAAAAATTCAGTTTTAGTTTTATGAATAGTTCCATTCCATTTTTCACAAGAGGCAGTCCTGATGGTGATGAAAAGTTGTTTTGTTGTAAGTTGAAGGGCGATGACTGCCCTGTGAATGTAAGAATCTAAAATTGAGGGATTAGAGACATGGTACACATTACACTTGATTCCTTTATGAAGAAAATGACAAGGAATGAAAAGTCTGCTGGGGTTCAGACAGAAGACTTTACATTTTCTAATGCTTTACATTTTCTAATGGCCTACTTTCCTCTAGTTCTTTTAAGGGAAAAATGACACCCACTAGAGGCAATATGTAGCAGTTTTTTTCCTCTAGAAAAGTAGAAATTATATAATTCATACCAAGTAGGCACGCTCATGATCCCTTTTAGAATACAAATCTTAAATAGTACACAGCTATGTTTAAAATACATTAATTTAGACATAGCTTTCATTGCAAAGCAGGGCAGACACTTGGCATGCATTGAGATCTGTATTGTTTTGGCTATATTGCTAGCACCATTTATTCCTGTGGCATATTGGCAAAACCATCAATCACTAAACTACTTTTCTGAGTCATACTTATTTCAGCTTCTGATATGCAATGAGATATGGCTACAACAATAAAACCACTAAGATACATTTCTTTGTTTCATTTGTCTTTATTTGACATGTTGTAATAGGGTATTATTTTTAATAAGTCAGCTTTTGTTCTTTTTAAAAAATGTTTTTGTCTTATCTAGTGTCAGCATTGATTAGTCTTTGCTGTGTTCAAAAATACTTTTTCTTATTATTTCCTTCAGGTCTAAATGATGAATATGCAAAATTATCACCTTAAGTAGTGTCTAATGCATGAGGCTGGGAACCAAGACAACATTTCTCTCTCTCTTACTGACTGATTCATGACTTTGGACTAGGATTATTCTTCATGTAAGGCTGAAAGGCATAATCACTGTTTGCAAAGTAACTCATGACACTTTGATGAAAGGCACTATACACAATAACTGTGAAGTGTTTTAAACTGAAGGAACATGAGCTGGCAGGTTCAGTGGGGCAGGACAAAACTGTGCAGCACCAAAATGCACCAGTGAAGTTATGAGAGTCTGCTGGGATTTTAGCTTGTTTTGTTTTAAATCTGAACTTTGCAGTGGCAGGGGACATTGCCATGAAGTACCAGTTGTTGTCTTCACCCTCCTCAGAGGGGCAAGCTATCCCCCTTATGACTCCCATATGCTATGGTCCCTTTCCTGGGGCAGGAGCAGCCACCTCTGGGCTCTCTTCCTTGGAAGAATTAATTTTACCTGTGCTCAGGACAGTATTTCAGTACTCAAGGGCTGACTTCTGTCCACTGACATGAGTAAAAATACCCATTTTGGAGGGTAGCTGTGGAAAGTCCTTTTCACTGCTAAGACCAATGGTCTCTGGTCTTTGGCCTCTCTGCCCTGGGAAAATGGTATCACTGCCACAATTGCTGATTTTGCTCTTCAATCAGAACTATACACTACTAAGTAAGTATATAACTATTTATCTTATTTTGTGGTCTCAACCATATTCACACAGTTTCTAATTCTGTCTCAGGCCTGCATGCTGACCTTTACCAACACATAAGTCTGGTGCCACTGAATTTCTGCACATGGATACAAGTAGGGAACAGGTAATGGTCATACTGCCATATTTTGGGTCATCCTTTGGATCACTTCCTGAAAGACCTTGAGCAGAGAACATGGACAGGTTTGACGAAGATTATTGTCCTTTTTTTTTCTTTTTTTGTGTGCAAGAGATTAAGACCTAGTGTTTATAGAAGGAACTGGCTGTATTAAACCCTTGGTAAGTTAAAGAGTGTCTTGTAATACTGGCTGGATTTCTCAGGAAGACACAGATTTTCTAGAAGCTATGCTTGTCCAAAATTTTAATTTTACTGTTCTGTTAATGTAAATTTTGACTTTAGATGCACTGCTTTCAGCAGTACCAGAATAATCTCACTTTATTTTGGTTACCCACAAAGCACCTTTCCACATCTGGCTTGTCTCTGGTGAGATCTGTGCTGTCCATATAGGGACAACTTTCTCTCAGGAAACATTTCTTCTGACCTACTGTAATGTCTGCCTTAGAATTATAGACTCAAATAAGAGTTTGGGTTGAAAAGAACTTTTAAAGTTCACCTAGTCCAACACTCTGCAATGAGCAGGGAAATCTTCAACAAGATTAGATTGCTCAGAGCCCTGTCCAGCCTGACATGAATATTTCCAGGGATCAGGCATCTACCATGTCTCTGGGAAACTTCTTGCCATTTTTCACCATTCTCACAGTAAAAGATTTCTTCCTTATATCTACTCTCTTTAAGTTTAAAACCATTATCCTTTATTTAGGATGGATATTATTGGTATTAAATAAAATCAATCTGTCAGAGTAATGCAAATGTAACAATCAATACTTGATCAGACAAATCCCTCTGTTAATGTTTAACAATTGTCCTTTTAGTTGATGGCAATGGCTCATATTGCAGGGAAAGCTGCATAGCATGGAAATGTGTACTCATCTGTCCAGCATCTATAAATGCACACTTTATGGGCATTTCCTGTACATACAAAAGATTGTAAATGTCAAAGAGAACATGAACATGTTGGAGGACTAATAAGAAAATTAATTGCTGTATACAAATACTCAGATAAAGGATGTGATATTCATCTAACCCAAGATCTGCAGAGGTTGTTTTAGCTGCTTATGCTGCTTGGTAGTGTTCCATTGTTCCCCATAGCATTTTCCTGGAGGAACTGGCTGCTCATGGCTTGGATGGGTGCACTCTTTTCTGGGCAAAAACCTGTCTGGATGGTCCAGCCCAGACAGTGGTAGGAATGGAGTTAAATCCAGCTGGCAAGTGGTCACAAGTGGTGTTCCCCAGGGCTCAGTACTGGGGAGAGGCTTAAATAATATCTTTATCAACAATCTGCATGATGGGAGAAGGGCACCCTCAGTGAATTTGCAGCCAGCACCAAGCTGATCAGCTGGAGGGTAGAAAGGCTTCATGGAGGAATCTGGATAGTTTGGATTGATGGGCTGAGGTCAGTTTTATGGGGCTAATTCCAGATCCTGCAATTGGGTCACAATAACCCCTTAGAATAATAGAATAATTTGGGTTGAAAGGGACTTTAAAGATCATCTCTTTCCAACACCTCTGCCATGGGCAGGGATGCCATCCACTGGATCAGGTGGCTCAGGGCCCCATCCAACATGGCCTTGAACACTTCCAGGGATGGGACATTCACAACTTCCCTGGGGAACTTGTTCATCACCCTTGGTGTAAACAACTTCCTTCTGACATCTAACCTAAACCTGCTCTCTTTCAGTTTAAAACCATTGCCCCTTGTCCTGTCCCTATTTGCCTATACAGCATGCAAATGTTCTCATCTATGCAGCATCTACAAATGCACAGCTTCCCAGTGGCTGGAAAGCTTCCTGGCAGAACAGGACCTGAACACAAGCTGGCTGTGTGCCCAGGTGGCCAAGAAGGCCAATGTCATCCTGGCCTGTACCAGAATAATGTGTTCAGCAGGACCAGGGCAGTGCCCAGCCCCTGCACTCAGCACTGGTGAGGCCACACCTCGAATCCTGTGTTCAGTGCTGGGCCCCTCACCAAAAGAAAGGTGCTGGAGTGAGTCCAGAGAAGGGCAATGGAGCTGGTGAGGAATCTGGAGCACAAGTCAGATGAGGAGAAGCTGAGGGAGCTGGGGGTGATTAGCCTGGAGAAAAGGAGGCCCAGAGGCTCATGCTCTCTACAACTCCCTGAAAGGAGGCTGTAGCCAGATGGGGGTTGGTCTCTTCTCCCAGGTAACAAGTGATGGGACAAAAGGAAATGGCCTCAAGTTGTGCCAGAGATGATTTAGGTTCAATATTAAGAAAAATGACTTCACTCTTTGTGTGGCAGGCACTGGAACAGGCTGCCCTAGGAAGTATAGAGTCACCATTCCTTCAAATGTTCCAAAGACATGTAGATGGGGCACTTAGGGACAGGGTTTAGTGGTGGACTTGGCAGTGCTGGGTTAAGGATTGGACTGGATGATCTAACAGGTGTTTTCTGACAGAAATGATTCTATTCTATGTACCCAGTGTCTTGGACATGGAGACTGAGTTCAGCATTCTTAGTGAAAAATTGTAAAAACCCTTCCTTTAAGAAGTGTTGCAAAGTTATTTTCTGCAGGACTACTCCTTGCTTTAATTTTAATACAGATTTCTTTTGCAGTACGAAAGTGAGTCGAACTTGTACCTACTTGTAAGGCAAGAATAAAGAAAAGCTGAATGTAACAAAGCTCCTGAGGTCTCTGATCATGTGTTTTTTTAACCCACTATGTAACTATGAGCTTATTTACAGATCAGATATTTATTTCACACTTGTCTCAGATTTAACTGTTGTAGACAAGGACAGCATCTATTTGATAAATTTTTAATTGATTTTGGTTTTCTTTTCCCTAAAAATATACTTCAAAACTCCTGCAGTTGAACATAACCTATGTAGACATGACTTCAACTTCATGCAGGACAATTTGAAAACTGATAACAGACTATTTGGAATGTAAAAAATAGTTTTGTTCCTTTTAAGCAACAAAACTGATTTTTCTGTGTTCTAGGGAGACTGCTTTTTATTGCCTTCAAACATGTTCATTTAGTAGGGCCTCTGAAGGGCAGAAATAGCTGATGCTGATGAATTATCTGCAGTGTGTTGAGTAATATATGTAAAAAACTCAAATTCTAGAAGATGTGCCAAGAAAACCAACCACAGAGAGTAGTTACATTTACAGGTCTAGTTATCAGTCCACATTTTTGAGGCCTCTATACTTGGTGTCATTCACACCTAAAATGGGTCAATTTCTGCCTATTTCATGTTCTTTTAATACTCTTTACTCATTATTGGATGGTCCATGAAGTCAGCTTTGAAACAACCTTCATGCTTCCCTTAGACTATTCCATACCATTTTGTGAATACATTTCAGGTAATGTGTTAGCAAATGCAATCAGTTCCATTTTTTGGACAAGGTGCATGGTTTGCCTCAGGGATACTGCCCCACCTTGGTCAAAAAGAGCCACGATGTTTCAGCAAGGGCTGCAGTCTTCATGAGTTAGTGGTCACAAAACAGAAGATGGAAAATATTTTCCAGGCTTGTGGTTTACCTGGAAACCTTTTTCTGCAGCCTGGCCAAAGTTTCAGGATCTCCACAGATCCACTCATGACAGTCAGGAGCTAGAGACTTCTGTGCAGCTACTGAGTGATTGTCTGCATGGGGAAAGTGGCAAATGCAGGGTGGAATGAGCTTCTTCACTTACACAATAGATAAATCAAAGCACCCCTGCATTCTCCAAGTCTGCTCCTAGGCAAGTAACCTCTTCTCCCAGGCAAGTAGCAAGAGGCCAAGAGGAAATGGCCTCAGAGCTGAGACAGGGGATATCAAGTTGGACATCAGGGAGAATCTCTTCACTGAAAGAGTTATGAAGCATTCAAACAGCTGCCCAGAGAGGTGGAGGAGTCACCATCCCTGAGTGATCCAGAAATGACTGGGCATGGCACTTAATGCTGTGGTTTAGTTGGCATGGTGGTGTTCAAAGGTTGGACTGGATGATCTTGGAGGTCTTCTCCAAATATAATGATTCTATAATTCTATGATTAAGACCTTAGAATAGAAGTTATGTGCTGTGATTTGTACCTCCCTTGCCAAAGACTGGAGCTCTGCTTTTTACCACAACAGTGGAAAATTACAAAACAGGTATTTCATCACATAGGTGATGGTTTTCTACCTTTATTATCTGATTTTATCCTTAATTTTTCAAACAGGAAAGACGATTTAGCAGCAAAGCAGTTGTAGACTGCCCCAAGAGAAATGTCTCCAAATAAATTACTGCTTCAGAAACTTCAGGAAGAGCACTTCCTTCCAGTCACTGATGTGTATCTGTAAATATGGAATGTTGTTTTGGCTTATTTAGTTACTCTACATATTTATAAGATCTCTGCAACAACTTCCATCTAAATTTCAACAATCTCTAAGCATTTTAAGTGTTACCTGCAGACATTTTAACAAATCCTTCAATAATTGCTCAAACTAGTGACTATATCATGTACACACATTCCTGTGTTTAACTCCATGTTTGCTCAAAGAAAAGAATCATAAAAACAGTTCTTGAAACGCTTTAATATCAGCTTTAGTTCTTCATCTGGCATCCCTAATCTGTGCTTTAAAAAAGGATTATAATATATTTCTGATATTTTTAGTAATTTCTGCCTAATAATTAAATTTTGTAAATAATTATTTTGACCATCAGTTTCATGAAAACCTGGGGAAAAGCAGAATTCTTTTTTTTTTTAGTCCAGATTTGGATAGCTTGTGAAAATAGACCTTAAGCATAAAAGTTTCAAAGCGTAATAATTATGAAATTAATAAGCAATATTAACCCAACTACCTTATTGTAAATTTAAGTGTTCAGAATTTTTAGTTCCCAATCAAAATAAATGTTACCTCTAATCTGAGATTTGCGATTATAAATGATATTGTGAAGAACATGTCCTAAGCTTCATAAACTGAGCCAATCACCTTCATTTTCGGCAAACTAGGTAAAAAAATTTAATGTTTTCTTTCCTTTTCTCAAAATTTATCCTCCCAAATCTGTATGCTGCAATCCATGATAGGCTTATCTTCATACTCATTAAGAGTAAGACCTGGGAAAGACTTTAAATACCATGAAGGACATTTATGTGCAGCACATAAATTTCCTCTTGTATCTTTGTTCCACTGATCAGAGAAACCAATTTAAAAGGGGAAAAGGAGGCAGATACATAACATATGTGGTTTGTGTCAACATAAAATATTCAACAAGGACAGATAGGTCTGAGCTCAAATGTTCAAGTGTGACTCCAGAATGGCTGCATGGTTTTGGAGAGTGTTCAGATCCCATACAGTCTTTCCTGTAAGGAAAAGGAAATTTCATGTGAGCTTAATGTTTTGATGGCTGTATTTTCTCTCTGTTTTAATGAAAGCCCATGGCTTCTCCATAACAGGGTGGTTGAAAGAGATCTCAGATATGTCATGGGTTGAAGAGATCGCAGTAAACTGACTGTGGGTGGGTACAGGGGTTTTCTCAAATGCTTCCCTGACTTCGACACAGTTTTGGGGGAAAGCTGAGATTTTGTCCTGGGGCAATAACAGACTTTGTGCTGCTTTGGCTTGCCAGCTGGTTAAGATGAGACCTGCCTTTTCATATTGAATGTTACACATTTGTTGGGTTTGCTGACAAGTAAAGAGAGCATTGTGCGAGTTCAGCTGCCTCAGCATGTTTGGAAAGGTTTTTTTACAGATACTCTTAGCTGTTCAATACCAATACCTGTGTAAAACAAGCAAGACTTAACATGTTCTTCTATATTATTATTATGTCAATTGCTTTCTGTGGAAAGCAGCTACTTTCTCTGCAATTCGCAAAACCATGCTGGTTTTAAGGCACCTGGTTGTGTTTTTCTGTGTTAATATGGCTCATAAATAAGATGTTTGCTGCTCCCATGACCGAGGACCCAGGAGAGCACAGAACATGAAATGACCCGCTGAAAGAAGAGTAAAATGTTTTATGTCTAATGTAGTTCACCAGCTGACCCTGTGGAAAAAAGGACTGAATAGTGGGAGGGATGATCAAAGCTGTAAAAATTGGAGCAGAGAAGTTGCATCTTGCTTGAAAAAGAAAATGTGTGGTGGTGACAATTATCAGAGTGCTCAAAACCTTTGCCAAGAAGTGCAAATGGTTTCCCTGAACTGCAGGGCAGATGCCACAGTGCAGCTGGGTGAAGGCACTTCTTTTCTGAGCGCTCTCAAAGATGGGAATGTCTTGGGCTCTGTAAAGTCTCCATTAGTTACAGCTACAACTCCAAGGAGCAATAGCCAGAGCAGCTTCCTGTGGTTAAAGTTAGGCAGTGACCATTTCCTCAAGTCCAGCACCAGTTTTGGACAAACTCATGCACAAGGTTTACTGTGAATCATGAAATTAAGACTTACTTTTACTTTGGTTCTGGTTTAAAATCCACCTCCAAGCCTTTTCGTGGCTTTACCAATATGGCACAATGCAAACTGTACCACAGAAACACTTGAGCTCAAGCTGATCTACCTTGGCTATGCCTCCTAGAGGAAATTGTGGTTCTTAAGCAGTTAAAGCTAAGCAGGGTTTTAATACTTGTATTTGGTAACTCTGAAGGTCCCCTGCACAACACTTTCTCCACACACCTTGTTTGGCTTGCCAAGATTTCCTCTTCAGTGACCTGAGAAATCTCTCCAATGCTTCCATTTTTTCATCTCCATCATCTCCACTTTATAGTGGTGTTCCAAGATCTCCTTAGCACCTAAAACAGGTAGGAATAAATCCTAGTGGCTAAGGGGGATGACAACACACTTTAATTACTCCAAATTATGGAGTCATAATAGGCATCTTGGAAGGAGGAGGGAAAAGTCAGCTGAGAGACATTGTCTATAGTAAGAAACTATTATCTAGTTATTTTAAGGTGATGGAGAAAGTCTACATTATATTAAATCAGATAAATATCACTTCTATCTGGTCTGACAAAATATGTAATTTTCCTTCTCCATGGCATCAGCCACAGGCTGCAACACCTCTGCTTGAAAATTGGAATAGCATAGGTATAATAGGAAAAGTTTATCTCCAAAAATTTTCAGGGTGTGGCCCTTAGAATGCATGGCCAGTCCTCCCTGTGGATCATTATTTCTGTAAAACCTCAACTCTCTGGGTTCTCTACTCATGCAGGAAACTGATGAGAGTTTACACCATGGTATAAATTTGAAGCAAAATTAGAATTTTAACACAGAAAAATGCAACAGAAGCAGAACAACACAAAAGATTTCCCTCCTGAAAACTCTTACCAGGTGAGACACTTCCTTTGCAAAAATATCTTCACAGACTCTATCCACGTAAACCTCACAGATCAATTAAAAATTAAAAAAAATCCTATAATTGTTCTACTGTGGTGCAGTTTATTGCATTTTTGAGAGCAGGGACAAGGGGAACTCCCTTGACTCTTTTTCTCTGACCATAAAATCAGATTTTAGCAAGCACAGACTATAAGTGTGCTTCTGTTTTCACACCACAAAGATTTGAGGGTGATTCATAGTTAATATTAAATGAATGTTTTTCCAAGTGGTAAATTGACAGTAACCAGGCTGACTGTGAGTCTGTTAAAGTGGCTGTTCCTGTGGCTGTGGCAGGCAGGCTTTTTATTAAAAGAATTCTAAAATCTATACTAATTTTGCAAAGTACTATAGGAGAAGGACTGAAAACCAATAATTTCCTTAGCTCTTCATTGAAATTATCATTAAAATGTAGAGGATGAATAACTCCCTGCCTTCAGGCCAAGGAGTCTGGATTTTTGTCTGCCTGCAGTTTCTTTAAATCTGAAAGTAATTCATCTTCTTGAATTTCTACTTGATTTGATTAGTTACAGGGTTGAGGATTGTGGTTTTGGGTTGGTTTTTTTTTTTTGGTTATTGATTCTGTTTTAGTAAACTGCTGTACAATTTTTTTAAGTGTGCTTGAGAAGGTTTTGGGACCCAAACTCAGACTCTCTGTAAGTGAATGCTTTGGTCTGGGTCTGACCCTTGATTGGGCAGCAGCACCACAAATCTCTGTCAGGCACTGAAATGTGTTCATGTTGTACATGACTATTTGGAGATTTTTCTTCTCAAACTGTCTGGGGCACTCAGATGCAGAGACCAATGTCCCCAGTGCACTGGCACCATTGACTAGAACTTTAATTTATGACTAGAACTTCAATTTAGATATTAAATATTTCCTATGAATTATTCTTAATAATTAGGATGTCAGTAATTGCTATAGCATTTAAATTCTTAATAATATTATATTCTTACTATTTAGGATTTCAGAATTCTCTGTAAGTGTTGTCCTGCCTGGAGGGAGAAGAAGCCATTCTGGAGGCAGAAGGGTCTGTGTTGGTGAAGGTTGTTTGTAACAGCACTTCCTGAGAGCATGAACGTTCCTGCTCATCCTGTCCAGGCATGAGCTTCCTAAGGTATAAATGCTGATAGAAATCTTACTTGTTTTGGCTGGAAATACCATCATCAGGGACCATAAATGTAATGAATAATTTTATAATTTGAAAATATCATGTTGAATCAGTAACTTCTTGTGACAGAGTTAAGAGATGTTAACACAGCACGGTTTAGACTCAGAAATTATCATAAAGATAATTTCTAGGGCAAGGGTCAAGAATTAAAACATATGTATTATGCTGCTATATTTCCTGGGCCCTGTCACACACTTTGTATTCTTGGAAATATTCAGGTGGTTGCCCTAAAATTATACACATTTTAAAAGGAGGTATCAGCCTGGAGAACTTTTCAGAAAGTAGCTGTTCTGCAGTTTCCCACTCGGGGAATGAAGATTGCCTTTTTCCACCTCTCTGGATGTAAAACTACTTTAGGAGGTGCTCACATACCATTGTGGTAGAACCTGTGGGATTACAAAAATTGTAATTTTAGAAGACATCCTGGTTTATCAGTTGCATACGTGCACAGATTCACCCAGACAGATTATTTTACCTTCTGATGTGCCTGCAAACACTGTCAGGTAAATCCTAAATTTCTTTTGCTACTCTGTCTTAAGTTATAGAGAAAAAAACTTTTAAATATAAATTGCTTCCTAAAGTTTAT
The DNA here is from genome assembly GCA_013398075.1 of Notiomystis cincta. NCBI lineage: Eukaryota > Metazoa > Chordata > Aves > Passeriformes > Notiomystidae > Notiomystis > Notiomystis cincta. Next base: position 20,976 of record VZRX01004478.1, on the reverse strand, counting down.
GCTACTCATTTCATTTTACATTCTGCTTAAAAGGATCCAGAGAAAAATGCTGGTCAAACATCAATGACAAAACCTACTCTGTCAGGAGGACTTTACAGGCCCTGCAGTCATTCCATGGATAACCTAACAAGATCAGGCACTGGAAGAGGTTGCCCAGGGAGGTGCTTGAGGGGCCATCCCTGGAGGTGTTTAAAAGGTGTCTGGATCTGGTGCTGCCTGATGGTTTAGAGGTTTAGGGGTTGCAGTGGTAGTGCTGGGTGAATGGTTGGATTGGATGGTCTTGTAAGTCTCTTCCAACTTAGATGAATCTATGATTCCATGATGATTAACTTATTTTTACAGGGCAATTGAACATGAATCTTAATGTGAAAAGTTTTATCTGCAACGTTAATTTTCTATTCCCTTCTGTTTTTCTTTTTTCTTTTTTTTCTTTTTTTTTTTTTTTTAATAATATACTCTGGCCTATAAGGAAATTAAATGTCTATTTAAGATGATCAAGAATTCAGTTCCTAATCTGGCAAAGATGAAAAATTGCTGTATTGAATGTAGAAGAAACCCCAGGAAAACAACCCTTTTTAATGTCTTCCAAAGGTGAGTTTTAGTATGATAGGGCTATGTAGAAGTTGATAAGAAGCATGAGCTGCCTGGGGCTGGTGGCCTGGGTCCTGCTCCTGTGCCCTGCTGAGCTCTGGTCTGCTGACAGCCAGCAGAGAGGCAGCATTTTCCTCTTCTGGCAGGAAACAAGCAGTGCTTGGATTATTAATGTGTTACAATCACAGAAATTTTAAATCAGTTTGAAACAGAGATAAGCCAGACACTGACACTGCCAGAAACCAACCCTGTGTTGAAGAGATTTTATTTCTTCTGTAACCTCACAGTTTATTTACATGAACTCCTGGATTCCCATGAACAACACCCTCAGCATCTTTGTATGGTCCATTCCCATTAACAGAGCTCAGAGTGTAGTTTGAAAAAATATAGAATGAAATGATTTGATCTTGTTTGACCAGTAAATACTATTTCTTTGTTATTCCAGTGATACTGGCCAATTACTGTGAAAAAATATACTTGATTTTTTTTACAAGGTTATAATTTTGGATTATCCTAAAATTATTCACAGCTCAAAACTTGTTGCAAATTTCTTGTTTACTCATTATTTCTTCTTAATATATGGGAAACAAATATTTTACCAAAAAAGTTAAGCCATGAAATAGAAAATGGCTTTACTTTGTGATACGTTTTCCTAGTTTACCTTAGATAAAATCTTTTTATTCTGATTTAGAAAACATATTTTAGTGAATAAGGCCATTGTTTTGTCTAGATCAAAATCCTGTGACACCTACCAAGTAATCAGTAGTGGCAATTGCAAATGAAGAAACATTATCTTGTGGTAAAGCTGCTCTCCAGCCCAGCAATAATTTAGTTTGGGGAGAAGAGTGTTTGCCAGGCTTGGAGCTTAAACAACTCCATCTGAAGCTACTGGAAATATTTTAAATGAATTAAAAGACAATTTTACTGAGCCACTTAATTTAATCCCTAAAGCAGAAGGTTTGTTAAGCCTTGTAATGATTATTACAGTTATCAAAACTGCAGGTACTGGTCCCAATAAATAAATGCTTTATCTTTGGCAGCATCTCAACAAATAATCTCTCACACAAAAAACGTGTCAGAACATTTGCAGATTTTCATTAGCCTGGGGGAAAACCAAAAAGTAACCTTCTCAAGGAAGTTCAGGTGTGGATATTCTCTTGGTTCTTCTAAAGCAAGTATAAAACCTTAACAAATGAACACATGCCTCATACTTGCCATGCTCCCAGGGCTTATGCATGTAACACCATTGCTTTCTGAAAAGGGCTATCTAAAATAATGAAACTCCACCAGGAGGACCCTTATGATACTCACAAGTGAGTAAAGAGACTTTTTAAATATTGTTACATGAAAGTCCAACCAATCCAGTTGGTAATTTCCTTACTGTTTTTATGCATGTGCAACACTGAATCCTCCTCTGAATTGGTGATAACAGAAATTGTGTCAGCACTTCTCTGATAACAGGCTGTGCATGGAAACTGCATTTGGAAAGGGGAAATTGTACAACATGACTCTTTAGTCAAAGCAAGTAAATGTAACCAAGAGTAATTCAATTCCTAATGAAAATCTTTCAGGTACAAAGGCCTGGCTTGGCTGCCCCCTTGGCTGCAGCTCCCAGTGCTTAGAGGTGTCTCCAATTCAATTGCTGGCACAGGACTTACTAATGGTTGGAGACTTTTGTATTTGGAAGATGAATAGTATCTCAAAAGATGAGCCTCAGCTCTGACCAGCACCAGGACTTTACAGACAGTGCTTTTAACAAACTCACTTGTAAAGGATTTGAAGTGCTTTGCCTGCTCCCTGCACTACATTGCAGAGGGGACTATTCCCACTTTTCCTGGCCAGTGCAGAGGACTTGATTTCAGAAATGCATATTTACTGCTTTTTCTGCCTCTCTGCAGTCTTCACCTGGATAGAGGCTAAAACTATGTGATGGTGGGTGAGGAACCTGATTTTTGGGTCTTTTTCCCTCTGGCCCCCCAAGGTGGGGAGGTTCGCAGTCACGGCTCGGAGAACGACGCGGTCACAGACCTGGTGCTCTCGGGTCAGCCAAAGGCAGCAGCTGACACAGCACCAGCTGAGAGGGGAATTAATAAACAGCTTGGCTTTTTGCACCCAAAGTCTACCTGGCTTCTGTTTTAGACACCCAAGTCTCACTTCAGACCTTCTCCTATATGTTTAGAGGCAAAATGTAATGGCTAAGTAAAACCCACGTCTCTGGATCAGGTTTCAATTTCTTTAAACATTTGGTTACATCGTGTCTGCTCCTAAAGAAATCTGATTTGCACTCTGGTACTTTTTAGTCTGCCATAGGCATTAGAAGCAAAAGGCAGCCTAAACCTCAGAATGTAACCTGAAACCTTTTGGAAAAGGAAATTTGGATTTATTCCACTGGAATTAGGACAACACCAGATATTGAGATCGGTTGGACTGCAAAATCAGCCAAAGTTAGGGTGTGTTGAAAACAGTAGTTTGGGTTCAGACAAGTTCCTTATAATGAATTATTCATGGCACTGGACTATTAAGAAGATTCTGATTCTCTTCTTTAAGACATGAAACTTTAGGGATGAAGTTACAGAAACTTTCAGTGATTACAAGTTCTCACTATCCCTCAAATAAGCTTTTTTCCTTTTCTTTTAAAGCTGAAGTTCATTAAGTTTTTTGAGAATCTGGTGGCTTTTAATGTATAAATGGAAGCTGATCCATTTGTTAATGGTCTTTTACAGCAAGGTAAACACATGGGTCATGAAGCAAAAAATTGATAAGTTCTGATTTTAACTGTATCCTAAAAGTGTATGAACTGTCTGGGCTGGGGTAAAATCAAACTGAAATCTGTAGTGGGATCTGGCCTTAATCTTTATGACTTTAGGCACAAAAGTTTGGCATATGCCCTCCCTCTGGAGACTGGCAGGCCATTCCTCCTCTGCTGGCTATAAAGGGCACACAGGCATTAACTTCAGACCTAAGTTTCAGATGCCTAAAATAAGCAGATTTCTGGATAATTTACAGCAATGGGCCCTGAAACCTTTCAGGCAGCATCTTTATGACTTCCCAATTATGTTTTGTTCTGCAAACAAAGAAAAGTATATAGAAATATACATGGAAGAAAACATGCTGTGTCTAAAGGCACATTCCCTGTAACAGGCAATGCCAACCCTACAAAAGAGCATTTGCAGATGAATGTGTCAGTGGGAAAAACCTTAACTGGGGTTTTGTATTCCTCACAGGTAGAAAGCCTCATGTGACTGGTGACCAGGCATTGGAAACTTCATTCTGAAGGAGGGAAGAAGAACAAAACTGTGGTTTTGGTTTTGTTCAAGTTTTTGCTTGGTTGTTTGAGTGATAGATTTTTATTGGCTTTTTATTTTTTTAAAGTAAAATAATGAAAAGTAGAATTGAACATGCATAGAAGACTTCCATGCTGTCTTCTATTGACTCTGAGTGCTTACAAAATTTTGTCCTATATTTGAGAGAGACCTGTGCTGAAGGTAGTGCCTGATCCTCATGCATGTAGGCTCTATTTCCAGTCTTCTCCTAAGTGAATAGCCTGCTTTGTGAAAACTTTTTTATTGGTTAACTTTCCTATTTTCTTTGAAAAAGAGCAGATCTGCCAAATTAAACTGAGACCTGCTGAGATAATCACGTTGAACTGGAAAGGGGCTGTACCCTTAAAACCCCTCCTGGAGCTAAAGGAACAGCTCTTGGGTGAGGTGGTGGCTGGCAACCAAGGTGGGGGAGCCCTTGGGAGAGCATTAATTCTGGAGCAATTGTGTGGTGCTGAGATGGGCTGTGACTGACTCCTGCAGCATGCAACACACGTGCCCAGTGCTCCCTCAAACCTGCTGTGCCCTGGGCTGCTCACAATGGCACCACGTCCTCCTGTGGCTGTCTGCAGGCAAGGAGCAGATCCAATCACTCATTCTGAGAGTGCTCATCCACCCTGCTTGATCACTGAGCACTGGGTCTGCATTGCCCCCTGGGGAAAGTCTTCATTTCTTTCTGTTTTGGACCTGCAGCTGTAGTACCTGCATTGAAGGCTCATTTCACCAGAGGAAAATGCATCAGGTTTCTGTGTAAGCTATTAGGAATTGGCTTTATTTGAACCTGTGAGAGCAACATGGAAAGTACGGGTTGTGAAGGCTGTCTGCAGTGATTCCCTGGGGGTGTTGAAGGGGCGATAAGAACAGATAAAAGTGGTCCAGAAACAATGAGCAATAAACTGGGAGGTGCCTTCGGAACTGGAGAGTGAACAGCTGCTCTTTAATTCACTGCGCCTGTATTTTTGTAGCTTTTTCCTGTGCAGAAGAAAAACAAGTTAACAGTGTAGGTCTCCTGCAAACTCTCACAGGGACCTGGAACAGACCTTTCCACATGCTCCAGTGAATTACCTTCTGCAGGGAATGATGTGGGGATCAATGGCCTCCTCTTCTCCTCCTGTAGTTGTGAAGAGTCAAGCAACAATTAATATGCTCCCTCAGTTGGCAGAAATAGGGCATGAGATGTGAAAAAAGGGAACATCTAACCAAACTCAAGACTGACCAGAAGGTGTGTGTGTGTTGTGTGCAGTTCTTCAGATGTTCCTCTGGAAAAATCATGCAAGACTCTTGCAAACCCAACAGGATTGACAGTTTATTTCAAAATTCCCTCCATCCCTGACACTCCATGAATGCCCACGGGAGGAGGTGACCTGTGCTGGCCCAGGGGCTCTCCATCCCTGTGTGTGCTGAGGGACAGCCTGCCCCACCTCAGCTCCTGAGGGCTTTTCTCCTGTGGTGCCCTCAGGGCATCCCCAGGGCAGCTGCAGCACAGAAGCCACCAGTGCAATCCATTTTAATCTCTGCAATGTGCAAATCCCCTTGAAGGTTTCTGCTTGGCAGGTTCTCACTGGACACATGTTTCAGCACAATGGTTCTGCTGCTGTTTCTTTACTCCACAAGTGGACACTCAGCATTTGGATCTTTGCCATCTTTCTGTGCCTTCCCTTTTGATCATACTGATCATTAGTTTGTACTTGTTGAGATTTTCAGCTTTTGTCACTAATTGCAGTGGTTATAATGATATAATCGTTTGCCAGATCTCTTTTAATTCAGATTTATATTCATTTAACCACAGCTTCTCTCAATTTCTTTTCAGCAAAATCCATTTGTTTAGACTTGGGCCCAAATATTTTTTTTCTGGAAAACATTGAAAGAAATGGTCCTGGCTGCCTCCTTTTACAAAGAATAATTGGAAAATATAATATTTCTTACTTTACTGAAAGGTATCCAACTTTTTGTACGAACTCCCTTTGATTTTGATGAACATTGGAGAGAGTTTTTATTCAGCTTCATTCATATCCGGTCACTGCTATTGTTTGTATGATACACCCACTTGCTTGCAGAGCTCCAAAAGTGGTCAGTGTGGGGAAAAGCATTTTTGAAACATAAATTAACTTAATTCTTTTAGTTACAAGAGAATGTTTAAAACACATTGGAATTTCCCAAATTTTCTTTCTTCCTTTTTCCTCTCCCGGTGTTCCCTTTTTGGGAAAAACAAAAGTATTTTTAATTTTTTCAATTTTCTCAATTTTGCCATACTAGAAGAAAACTTAAAGATATTTAGGAATTTTTACTTCATACAGAAAGATTTTTCTTGACAAATCAAATTCTAATTTGACTTCAGTGCCTGTAGAAACCTTGGCCAAATTCCCATATAAAGTGTTGGGATCAGATTTTAAAATTTCCCCCCAGAATATCTTTAATACATCAATACTCAGGTTTCAAGAAACATAGCATCACTTTGCCTACCTTACTTGAAATCAGAAAGTTGTGGGCAGACATATGGAAAATATTATTTCCAAAATGACACAGAACTGGAAAAACTTATCATTCTGTACTCAGAGAACTTCTTTTTTGTCTTTAGTGGACAACAACTTTTGTTTCCATTACCATTAATTTACACCTGTGTGAGGAAGAAACATAAATGTTCCAAACCAAATAAGCAGAAAAAGAGTGGAGATTTGAACAATAGCTAAAACGACAGCTGAGACCATACAAAACAAATCTGGTTTTTATCTCCTGTAGAAGTCTCTCTCATTCTTGCCATACACCATTGGCTATGATCATCCCTTACCACCCTGTGTCCTTTTTGGATTGTGAGGTATGCAGAACTGGAGCCTGTCTTTACAATTTTGCAGGCTGACATGGATATCAGTAATTCTGTATAAATATGGCCCTATGGCTATGGCAGCCTCCACATTCACAGTCCTTATGGGTGGTACTCTCTGGCTTCTGGGTCTGCTCTGGGACTTTAGAAACAGCATCCAACAAACACCAAGAGCTGAGGAAAACATTTCTCATTCACCTGTCAGGGCTGACTTTGCCAGCTGAACAAATCCAGTTCCACCCAGCAGAGATATTGGTACACCCAGAGCAGTTAGGAAAATATTATAGAGTAAGAAAGTATCCTTATAAACTGGAATTCATATGTATGTATAATAGCAAGTCCTTTGAGTGAAAAGGCAAAATGGGCAATTTCAGGTCATGAAGGAGAAAGTCAGTGGTGCTAAATACATGAAACTGAACTGCAAGGCCTGGGAATGTGACCTAATAAACGAAGAATAAACCAGACAGAGAGATAAGAAGGGCTTTTTTCTCAGAGCTCTGCAACTCACACAACTTAATCTTTGTAAGGGAGGGAAGTGTTGCAAATGCTGCCTAATATTTTTCTGAAGCTCATGTCCCCTGCAAAAAAACCTGGTAACCATGCTGAAATGATTAGAGTGATTGTACCATGAAATGGCTTGGATTTGCTCATCTGGCTTCAAGTTCAGAGGAATGACCAACAAGCTGACTTATGTTCTTAACAGTGTAGACCCAGAAGGGTTCAAGCAGATGTTGCAGGCTTACTCCAGGCAAATACATGAAGTTTTGTGGTCTCTCTTAAGTGTTTGCTAATATCTACCACATTGCAAAGTCAAACGTCCTTTCTCAACAGAGCTGACTATTCATAATACAATACAGATGATTTAATCTGTGGTTAGGACTTTCCATTTCTACTAGAGCTGTGTAAGTCTGAGCTGCTCAAACTTACATTACACCAACATATAAATGAAAAAAATAAAGAAAAGTCAAAGATTCCTGTCAGTCCTAAACTCTGAAACCATGCCAGTTCACATATCTGCAGCTGGGTTTTGCAGTGATGCTATGACCCTGTGCCTGTCCACGTGCTACTGTGACATTGCTCCTTCAAGGCCATAACTGAATGAAATGGGAGATTTTTTATGGAAGTTTTTGATGCCATTAGAAGTAAGTAAATTTTCAGAACTAGAGGCTCCAGGATCTCAAATGTACTCGATTCTGTTGTTTGCATCAAATGTTCATCCACTCTCCTCTCTTATTTCTGATTCATACAAAAAATAATGCTGACTTTTAATATTGAAAATATCATTTGCAATTAATTGTCAGGTAAACAGTTTTAATACAATCTTTCTTTCTAAGTTGATTTAAATTCTCTTTGCAGCCCTGACCATGTTGTAATCCTGAAGAGATTTGTGTTGGTTTATTTTGGTTTGTTCCCAGAAAAGGGGTTTATTCAAAAAACTTGAAGCTCCTAAAGAACTCAAAGGATTCTCTTTTGACATTAGTGAGGGTTTTGGACAAAAGCATTGGGTGATAAAACATTTAGAAAATCCTAAACAATTTGTTTTGACATCTTTAAACAAAGACATTTATTTGGTTTTGCTTGAAAAACTGTTTTGGATAATAAATGAAGACAGAGGACAGAGAGATTTGAGTCATACAAACAATATATTTTGTGTCCGAAGAAATACAGTTTCTGTTGGTTTAGCAAAATAAACAATGAGTTTTGGTTGACTGAAGATTATTTTATTTATATTTTTTTTTCAGTTTGGGCAGAGCATAAAAAAAAAAATCATTAATTTCCTACATAGCACTACTCCCTGTAATTCCCAGAATGAGGCAGAACAAAATAAAGTTTATACCTTGGTTGAAACACTGGCCACTTTGAAATCAATGGCAGAATTCCCATTAATTTCATTGGGGTCAGGCTTTTACCTTCATCTTTAACTTACAGCTCAGTTTTCCTTCATTATAGAGTGCAGAAGTGAAGGAGACTTCTTTTGGTTCAACTCACTGCTGGTGAATCTGTCCCAAGAGAAACATGCAATACACACTCTCATTTCTGTCCTAAAAGAGCACTGCAAAAAGCACCAACTTTTATAACATATATGGGCATTTTTGAATGTATCTTAATGTCTTTGTCTATAGTAAACCCTGTTTAAGATGTTAATAATTTTTGACAAGCACTTCCCTTGTGTCTGGATTTTGAAAGGAAAACCTAGAGCATAAAATGTCCTTGTTCTAGTCATGCAGTGGATTGAAACCAGCAGAAGCTGATAGCAAACAGCTTTTCTCAAATGTAATTTCAGTTTGCTTTCCCATGGATTTCTACTTTGCCTTCTGCTGCAAGCTGGCAGCACTATTTAAAAAGACAGGAAAATAATCAAACTCAGGAATCTCCTTTAAATACTAATTTCTTTTTATAAGATGCACTTTCTCTCTGACATCCAAAAGCATGGAGGGGAAAAATTGTCTTTAAAAAAGCCTTTAGAGGTCTCTTTCTTTAGAGCATGGAGCAAAACAGAGGGCCCCCAAAGTGGGAGCCTGCACCCTGGAGGGTCAGAGCAGCTATTTCCTGTTCCAGGGCAGCCCAGCATCGTGCACCTCCAGTTCCTTCTGTTTATTGAGGCAGTGGCAAGTCACAGGAAAAATGCACTTTCCACCCCTGGATGAGAATAAAGCAGCATTAATTGGACTGAGGTTTATTTTTGTGCAGCTTTTCAGCTGTGGCCTACCTGAAATTAATTTTTTGAAAATTCAGCTATTTTTATGACAGAGCTGGGGATGCAATGACTTTTCTAGGTCCAGCAACTCATCATATACACCAAGCCATGGTAGCTGAGCACGTGCTCTTTGTTACTGAAACTTGACTGTGTATCTGAGACCTTGGGTGCCTAAAAATGTCAGGGTTGTGTGTCTTCCTATCTTACAAAACACAGCTCTGTGAGAAAGCAGAAGTTAATGGTCAAGGGGGTATAGTGGGATTCATTTTGTCCTAACTTAAACACCTACAGATGGCAGAGCATCCCACCCTACTCTGCAGTGACACTGTGGATGAGATCTTCACTGATGGTCATGGAAGCTGAGACTACTTGCACTCATCTGGACACTTGTAGGTATCCTCAGAATCTGGGGAAGATTTTTTTCACTTTCATTTTGTCTGCTGGCATTCTCAAAGTTAAAATTTAAATTAGATGTAGATAGTTATTTAGTTTTGAACATGTTACCTATATAACTGTGGTTTTCACCAATTTTCTACTGCTGTCATTGTTATATTATTCAAGTCTTGCCTGTACTGAACTTGGTTTTCCTTTGCTCATGGTAATATGTGTTTATGTTTTTAAGTAAAATCTCTGGCTGCTTGTGATTGGAGATTCCCCAGGGAGGCAAAACTGATAACAGCTTTCACCTTAAACCAAATTAGGAACACAAGTTTCTAACATAGTGTTAAAAAAAACAAGGAAGCAAATAAAAAAATGTGAAGAGGAAGTGAAATTCTAACTTCACATTGAGTGACAAAGATCCTGAATTTATGAAGACACAAGAATCATGTTCAGGCATCAATCCATAAATGCTAAGGCATAAGAGAAATTAGAGAGAAAACAGTTACAGGACTGAGTAGAACATGTTTTAATGTAGCAAATGAAAGTAAGAATTTTAGCTTTGTGAGGAGTCATTTGTAAATATATATGTACATCCTGCACCACATGTTTCCTCCTCTTTCCTACTGGACCAGCCTATCCCTTCTCCCCATTTCTGCTGTAGCAGCAGCCCGGTTTTTCCTCTCCCTTGCTGTGGCAGCTGCAGCCCCACCCTCCTCCCTGCACCGAGAGCACACAGCGATTACACACGTCTACTGCAAATGAGCATTTTCCTTCTGCCTCCCAGCTACAGATTCCCATCACAGTATACCCCTTTTTAAATCTCTTCTTTATTGAGTTCCATCAGCATAAGGCCATTGTTAATACATCTGTTTGAAATAAAAAATCATTTCCCTGTGTCTGCCACCCTCTCTCCACTACAGAGTCTCACCCGATCCCAGGTTCCAGCCGTGATTAAGCGGCACACATGTGTTTCAAATAAAAGCTATCTTCTCTTCACACACCCTGCTCCCTCTCACAGCTGTAGATTTCCCTACTGCATTATCCTCATTTGTAACTTTTCTGCCTTGTTTTCAGCCATGATCTCTCATCAGTGTTTTCCGTGTTGTTTAGATTTTCTTATGGACGTGTTTAGCACCTTTCTTTCAAAGAAGAGGCTCAAAAAAGGTTATATCACTATCACAGCCTTCATTTTAGACCAGGAAACTCAAGTCTGCAGAGTTGGAGAAATTTGCTGCTTGCTTCAGAGTGGGTGCAGAAGGCTTGGGAATGGCATCTTGGATTCTCTACTGGTGTAGGCTGGAGCTGGAAGTCCAGATCTGTGGGCTAATGGGCATAGGCCCTTGTGCTGGATTGCTCTCTCTCCCTTCTACTCTTTTTGGAGACAGGTGTTTCTGGGAAGCATTTCTTACCTCTGCTTTATAGATAAGATTTATTGTGGGTTATGGAAGCAGTGGGTTTCAGACCTACAGGCACATCCTTTCATCTGTTATTCAATGGCCAGAGATAGTGTTCAGTCTGTGGAAGATCAGGGCACGGGCCCATCCTTGCTCCCATCTGCACAGCAGATGGCTTGTGCATGTCCCCAGTTTAACCCAGCAGGGCTCTGGGTTACTACCCTGGCTGCTCATGCCTCCAACTGCAATTATTCACACCCAAACTATGTTTCAGTCTATGATGCAAAAACTCTCAACACTGAAATACTTTCCCCTTCCTTTGGCTGTGCTACTATGAACACAACCAGAACATGATGGTGAGACAGTCTTTACACTTGCTGCCTTTATATTGTATTCCAAAACTGGTATTGTCAGCCCCAGCTACTTAAAAATTATTAGTTTGTTCTCCAAAGCATTGCCAACACAAAAGAAGTAATTAGCAAGCAGTTGTGCTTGTCTGGCTTCTTGCCTTGAGCCAAGATTTTCAGCTTTCCTCTGTGACTGGAGTATCTAGATATGTAAATATTGTTTTATTCTTTTTGTAAATGAATGCTGGAATTCCAGTTTAATCTCCTGTTTTGGGAAGGTGGTGCTTTAGGAAGGAATCACACCCTTTGTTGTTGGTCCCACTAAATACTTAGAAATGCTGGGAACATGTTGCAAGACTTGTCTCCAAAGGAAAATTTGTGTATGTACCAGATAACATTTCACTAAAGGTAAAAACTTCTGGTCATCTGTGTCACCTGCTAAATGTCATTACCTGAATAACAGCAAAACCAGTGAAGGAAACTTCAGAGCATTATGTAATTTTGTTTGTAGAACATTGCTTTGAATAAAGGATTGACAAGTGGTTCACGTCTTAAATAATTTCTCTATTGTGAAATAAGTGTATTTAATTTTAAAACAGTTTTCCACAAAAGAAAAAGGACAGTGGAGAGGACAGTTATCTTGAAGCAGACAGCTAGAACCACAGTATAAGAGACAATTTTTCTGACTATATTGGTAGAAATGCCTATGGTTTTCCTGATTTTGCTTTTATTTTATGACCTTCATGGCTGACAAACTCACTAGAATTGAAATATTTAAATATTAAAGAGTTGAATCTAGAGACAATTCATCCGATAGAATAACAAAATCTCAGAGCAACTCAGAAAACCTGTCCCAAAAAATTGGAATAGTATTTTTATTATTATTGTTATTGTTATTATTATTGCTGCTACTAATACTACAGTAAAGGAGTATCTTAAATGTGGGACCTAACTTAAACATTCTTAGGTTGGATTTGTCCCCATGGCCTCAGTCAAACTGGAAACTGATAAACTGAATTTGTCTGAAGCAGCAGACCTTGACTTACCTCTCTCATCTCTTCACTCTCTCCTGTTCAATTGACCCCAAATGCTAAAGGTGTCTCCGAGGGAACTTTATGATGTAAGAGAGACCAAACTAAAACCTGAGATTTTTATTTTATTGTTGTTCTTACGTCTATTAAAAGCTGTTAGACAAAAACAAATCATAAGTGATTTATACACTGTTGAAGAGTTTACAACAATAATTAGTAATTTCCTGAGTGTTGGCCAAGATGGACAGTTTAGTCTTAGGCATAAAATAAGAAATAAAGCAAAGTTAATAATAACTTTTCCTTTTGTTGCTGTAAAGTAGGGAGAATTGTAATTTTCCTGTTCCACCTTGCTTTCTGCAGATTCTTGAAGTTCTTTATTGACACAGTGGAGGGTGTGAGTTTAAAGGAAAATGTTACCCTTCCATGTAAAAAGTGTATTTCTCTGCATGTGCATTTCCTCAGCTCTGCTTGTGAAATCAGTACTCATGAGAGAACTCCTCAGAGCTCTCTTTGTAACATTATAGAAAAGAAAATTGTGGGTTTGGCTCATTTGTTGTTCAAGGAATTGTTAAGTGAGTTGCAGATGCAAGGCCAAATACTTTTCTGACTCGGCCCTCTGCAAGGACAGAAACTTTCTTGGGATCAGATCAAAAGACAAGAGAGCAAAGCAAGACTTGCAGAAGTTAGAATTTGTCTCCAACCATCTTATATTTCACTGCTGGAAGTGGTACATCAGCAGGAACTTGGGATAATACAAGTATACACTCTGACTTCCAAACCCCAGTTGAATGTTCAGGCCTGATGGGAGAAGTGCTTTATCTCAGATAACCACTCACATCATCCCCTTGCTGGCTCTGCAGCAGAGTTGTGGGAAGTTTCTCTGCAGGTGAGCAGGTGTGTGCATGGTGCAGGGTGTGTGCTGCAGGCTCTGCAGGACCAGCAAGCATTTGGCAGCAATCACCCCTAACAGCTTCCCCTGGACAAGCCCAGAGACAGCCTTTCCTTCTCTACTCCCCCCACAACTGTCAGTGCATTAAGGAGATAGCTATGCCTTCAGGCTCCAAGGCATGGGTATTTTCATTCTGAGCCCTGTATTCCTCTCCAGTTATCCACATACATGCAGCTGGTTTCATGGCTGGAATATTCTGTTTCTCCAGTGAAGCAGAAATATTTCACAGATTTTTTTTCTCACAGTTGAGCTGTTCATGTGTGCTATAAACTGTGTTCTCTCTGTCTGGATCTGCTGACAACTAAGAAAGGCTGAAGTGCTGCTGAGGCCTTCCTGCACCTGGAATTATCCTACCAACCTGTCTATTTTCTTTGAACTAATATTCTCCTGTCATGTTTTCTTAAAACTGGTCAGTCATTTAAAAACTCAGCTGTGGAGACAGACACACAGAGAGTCAGATAAGGCAAGACTTGTTCCCTTGGAAGACTGGACTAAAATGACATCTCAGTATGCTGTACACACATCCTTCTTCCTGCCTGGGATCAGCTATCCTACACTCTGAGCCAGCATCATTCAAGACATGTGCACACAGCCATCAGCAACACTGCCATGTGGAGGGAACATTTTATGCAATGCAGTGGGGGAATTCCCAACACTGTTTGGTCTTGTTGCTGTTTGTCTGTGCAATAGTTCCATTCTACCAGTTTCAAGTCTCTGTGGTCAAAAGCTGGGCAAGTCTCACTCCAGCTCGTTACAGGACGTTTCCAGGCCACTTCACACCCAGAAGCTTTAATGAGTCTTAGAAATCACTTAAGTTTTTCAATCCGTTTAAAAGTTAGGCTTCTCATCAAAGGTGATCGTTGTCCATTCTATAGTCAGTAAATAAATTCTTCCAGGAGAGCCACTCATCCTGAGAGAAAGAAGTGGTGCTAAGAGCAGGCAGTGGTACATTTTCAGACCAATCACACCCATCTGTGTCTCTCCAATGGCTGGAGAAGGATCGATAGGCAGATATGTGTTGAGATAAAACCTGGACCTGTTGGCTTCACTGGGAATTGCTCACAGCCCCTGGAGGTGAATATCTGTCCTCAGGTAACAAAGTCCACATGTCAAACAGCCTGCTGGTTGTGTAATGCCATGGCCAGTAGGGACCATGTTATGGCCATGACAAATTCCTTTCTGTTAGTGAGACAAATGGGAGTTTAAAAGAGAAATAGAAACAGAGTGTTTTTTCATGTGGTCTAGTAATTTTTCCCCTAATAAGAAAATTAGAGGATTTATGGTATTGCCTTGCTGCTGCTTCATTGTTTCTCTCCAAACCACCACCAGAGGTAGGCCAATAACATCATCTTAAAGCAGGAATTAGTGTGTCAAAACTGATCTTGCCTTAACTCTCCATATGTTACCATGCACTGATGAGTGACAAACAGAAAACACAGTCTCAGCATTCTCTGAAAAGGACTGCTGAAATATTTGACAAGCTTCAGTCAAACCAAGCTGTTTTCTTCATCTTGAAGCCAACTTGCCAAACAATCTTTTGACACGTTGTGGTATTTTGTGTTGGATTCTTCAGTGCAAGAAGGTGTAAAACGGTCAGTGTTAAGTTACCAGTCCTCTCTGCTATGTTGCTGTAACAGCACCCCATGTTGGAGTTCTCAGTTTTTCAGCTGCTCATCAGAGCAATTCTCTGTCATAGCTGTGCAGTGTCTTAAAGATATTCCAGATATTAGATATGCTTGATACAAGGCAGCACCGACATAGTATATTTTGAATGTATTTACCATGCTCATTTTAAAACCTCAGCTCTGGTTCCAAATACTTTCAAACTATTGTAATGGTTTAGATTTTGTTCTTATTTTTCTGAAGAGTCTGTTTCTTTTCTCTCAAGCTTCAACTGGGTCTGTTATATACAGTTTTGTGACCTGATATCTGTTATACTCTGAAACACTGTGAGAAATTTCCAAACACTCTCAGAAGCAAAAACTAAAGGTCCCAGCTCCTGTCAGTGAGATGAATTATTACTGTGTTCAGTTTGTCAAAATTAGGGTTCATGTCTCTCCCACCTTTCGTTGTGAAATTTGCTTCACAGACCTCTGCTAACCTGTCCCCATGTTCCCCACACTCTCTCATTTCCCTTCCCCTCACTATCCACCCTCTTTTGTTCCATGTGGGACCCCAGTAGCCCTCTCTGCCACACCCCCAGAGGTCTCCCAATGCCACTTGCCTGCCTTTTCCAAAGGTTGCCATCCTTTTCCAGAGGACATAATTCATAACATTTTATATGGAACAGCTGTTTCTCAAGAGTAAACCAGCTGTCTAGCTAGACAGCTAGAATAAACACAGAATAAACCAATTGTCTAGAATAAACCAATGGTTTGTACCTTTGCAAATCACTTTTCTACCACCCAGGAATAGACAGAAGAGAGCCTGGGCTTTCAGCACATCTCTTCATCACTCCTCTCATAGGACATTTTTACTTCTATCTATTCACTGCATAAGTGAAATAAACATCTTTCACTGCCCATCTCTAAGGTTATAATTTTCTCTCATATTTTTGTGCTCTGATGTTTCCATCAATTCTCTTGTTCTCCAAAATAAGGTGAAAAGAATTGCCAGCAAAGCTGTTGAAGTCTAAGTTTCTAAAATTACTTAATATTGCTCCCACTCCCCAAAAATCCCCAAACTATGTTTTATTAGCTTGAATTTAAAAATTGCAGACAGCCTGGTCTCAATCTCATCTCTTGCAGATCAGGCAGCCCTCCTGCAAACCCAAACCAGCAAACTCCCTAAATCTTGAATGTGGTTGCACAGATGGCAGAAAGAGGCCATGTCTCGTTCATCAGAGTGGTGTGAAGGTCTTCCTGTCTTTGCAATTTGCCTGTTCCCAGATGTTCTCTCTTGCCCTTTATTCAGCCTTACCTTGGGAAGGTTACTGGTGGCTCTGCTTAGGGATTGTCCTTTTCAGTCCATTTGTACAGCATCTGTCATCACTGCAGGGCAACTCCCTTGTGTGGCTTAACAGAAATCAGGTTAGAAATGCAGAAATCCAAGTCCCTTTGACCTCTTTTCTGCATAGTAAGTTCTCACCAAACAGTTATTGCTGGGGTTTTTTTTTGACATGAATTCTGGTGGAGCAGGACAAAGACATGGGTGATGCTGAGACAAAGCCCATAACTGCTTAAAAACAGGAAAAAGAAAGGACCTTCTTTCTGTGACCCTGGTTGTTACAGCTACTTTTGGCTTCCTAGAGCTCAATGGACACTTCTGGTTTTTAAATAAGAAAAGCTGTATTGACTTTCATTGATATTATAGGAAGTGTCCACCAAAGTGTCCCAAAGATCTCTGTTGCAGGAACAGGAAACTCACTTTTGTCCAGCCTTGTCCCAGCTGCTGCCACGTGGTAAAAACACCTTATCTCTGCTCTGTCAGACTTCCCAACAAATGCAAAGTGAATTTCCACTCCAGGCAGGATTTCCTATTAAGCTGTTGGCAAGATCTGCCCACCGTAATTTCTGGGGGAGCTGAGGGCTTCTCTGAGCTGTCTGTGTCTGTGTGGCCTGGATGCCAGCTAAACACAGCACATTTGGGGGCTTCACATGGTAATTCTTCATTGCAGCTCCTACTCCTGTGCTGTCTCCTCCTGTGCTCTTGGATTCTGACCTACACAGATTTTGCTCATACACACTCAGAGCCTGTCTCCTTCCCCTGCTCCTCTAGTGCAGCAGACCAACAGGAGGAAAACCAGGAGCAGGTAGATAAATGTTTATCTAGTGCATGATAGAGTAGCCACACGTCAATGTATTGAATAAATATCCTGTTGGTTCATACAGGAGTTAGAGAGAAGCTGCAAATACAGAAGATAATCCTGACCTACATTACCATTTAATGTGAGCACTTTCTCCATCACCATTCACCACTCTGCTGGTAATTCATAATTGAATGGCCATAAAATTCAACTTTATATGTTATTTCAAGGCTACTTGACATAGGGGTCTCTAATGTGAGGATCAGGATTGGAGGAAGATCAGTTTTAGGAGACCTTAACTCCAAGAGCTTCAAAGATGGTTAACCACATTCTCCTATTTGTATGACTGATTTCTGCCAGAACATCCACAAATATTTGAGGACCTATACAGGAGCATCTTGGGTTCAGTCATGACTTCTTCCAATTAAGGAATAATCTGAGCTCTGTTCTATCTTTCCTTCAACTCTTTTTGTTGCATAGACACTTCCTGATAGCCCAGAACTCTCCTAAACCTTCTGCTTTAGTTCTTTTCATTGAACATTTGAACATTTAAGGAAGGGATGTGATCAGTTTTCCATGAAAATCATGACTATGTCCATTGAATCAAGTCCTTCACAACTTCTTCCAAAATCATTCCATGTATAAGTTAGTGCACTTATTGTGCTTCATGACAGAATAAATAGGGTGTGAACAGTGAGCTTTTGGAGTAGCTTTTGTTAACTTTGCTGATACATTTCTGACATTTTAGTCTTCATATTCAAAAACATGGCCCTGAATTTGCAGGAATGACCATGAGCTTAAAGAAACAGGAGTTTTTTAGAAGTGTATATATATATATTGAATAGCCAAGAAGAAAAGAACCCCATATGGAATAAAACTATAGTGAATTTACTGCAACTTCTCTCCAATTTCCTAACCAGCTGTGGACTTTTGTGTCATCTTTGGGATTTTCCAAGAAACATCTTGCTTTTTAACAAGTCATTTGCAAAGAAATACAGTCAGACAATTTTTTCATCTCTCTTCCATTCTACTATTGTGTCAAAGTTTGAGGAATGAGCAGAAAGGAAGCAAATAAAGAAGGAAAAACATGCCCGTGAGTTATTAATCTGTCTACTGCGTGTTGCCAGTAAATGGGAAGTGTCATAATTTTTTTTAATTTGATCACCAGCACTTTTTTTTTGCAGAAAGCAGAACAGGAAAGGAAACCCCTGTGAACCTTGTCAACATGCTGGGGTTCCTCCAGACTCTGGATGAGGATCTGAAGGGCTCTGCTGCACTTCTGCCAAGCTGCCGAAGTGCAAAGGTCGCTCTACTCTCCCTTGGGACTCATCTGTTTCCATCACATGTACAGATAAGGCAGAGGATTCTTTCAGCCTCAGACAAATGGCAGGAGGCCTAAGGAACAAAACTGTCGAAAAAAGAAAAGCCCTGAGGCCCTCTTCAGGAACGGGTGCTCTGGGCTGGAGGCACAGAGACAGGCCGGCCACATTATCAAAGTGCATCCAGCTGCCTGTCTGGCAGCGTGTTTACATGGGCCACAGTGCTGGACATGCTGTCTGGCTCATGTGTCTTGGTCTCTTTCTGCTTTGTTCATCGAGGAATCACCTTTTCTCTGGGGAATTCTGCCCTTAAAATCCCCTGGCAGCCTGCTCTCACAGTGCCCTGGCCTGTGATTGCCAGCAGTGTCTAAACAGAGGTAGGTTTAGCCCCAGCCATGGGCAGTGCAGTCTTGCACGGATCAGAAATAGCTTGGCTAGATACTTCCTGACTGGAAAAGTGGCAGAAAATGCTGAGGTTCTTCTTCCTTCTCCTGAACATGGCAGACAAAAGACTTTTTGTACTACCCTGGTGTGTCTCTCTGTCTTTTTTTCCCCAATATAAACTTTCACAGGGTACACATGACAACTGTAGGGGTTATCCTGTCCCAAAACTAAGATTTACTGACCATCTTCAAAATATAGAATCATAGAATTGTTTCGGTCAAAAGACCTTTAAGATCATTCATTCCAACTGCTCACCCAGCACAGCCAAGTCCACCACTAAACCATGTCCCTAAGTGCCACATCTGTATCTTTTAAGCAGCTCCAGGGTTGTTGACTCCACCCTGGGCAGCCTGTCCCAGTGCCTGGCCATCATAACAGTGAAGACATTATTCCCAATATCTAATAGAAACCTCCCCTGGCACAGCTTAAAACCACTTTCTCCCAGTCTGTCCCTTGTTACCTGGCCACAGCCTCCTTTCAGGGAGCTCTAGAGAGTGATAAGGTCTCCCCTGAGCTTCCTTTTCTCCAGGACAAACACCCCCAGCTCCCTCAGCCACTCCTTGTAGGACCTGCAGACCCTTCACCAGTTTTGTTGCCCCAGCCCCTCAGTGTCCTTCTTCTAGTGAAGGACAGAAGTGGACAATGGGATTCAAAGCGTGGCCTCACCAGTGCCCAGTACAGGGGGACAATCACTGCCTTGGGCCTGCACTGGTTTTTTTCTGAAATGGTATTGCTTTTTCCAGCAATCTCTGTTTGAGCTCTGGATGTAGAGTTGATGTTTTATGAAATTCAAGAATTTCCCCTCATCCCTGTCTAGAAGACCTGAATATAGATCTGTAATGCCCTCACCAGAACAATTTTCCTGAAAGCACATGCACAGCAAGTCAACAAGCTTGATGTGAGATGCCAGCACATGCATCAGATATGACTGCAGAAGCAAAAATGGGATGAGGAGTTGGCAAAAATGTGTGTGGTCCTCAGGATGTCTACATTCATGTATGACCATGTAAATCACAGAGCTATGAATGTCAAGCACTTTTTTTCTTAATCCTTTGAAAAAGACACTGGATCAACTAGTAAAACTTATTTTTAGATTCAATAAACTTTATTCCCTTCTTTATCATGTCCTGCAGCAAGATTTCTTGCTGTTTGAAAGAAAAAAACCCACTGATTTATTCAAAGGGAAGTCAAAGGCTTTCTATGCAATTTGAATCTCTTCTTATTATTTAAATATAGACAAAATAAATGACTGCTGGCACTTCTAAGTTGTGCAAGACTTCTGGCTAATAAAGGGCTCTGGGTCTATTCACAACTATCAAATATACCTCTATTAGATCCCCACTTGGAAAAGAATAGTGGAAATACCCTGTTCCTCATACCCTTACACTATATCCCTCCACTAAAATAAGTGCTGACAAGATGTTCATTTGAAATGCATCTGAAACCAGAGAATAATGCTCTTGAACAGTACTTTTATGTTTGTAGCAAAGAGTATCTTCTAAACCAAAAAATTTCTTAAACGTGCTCCAAACCTAGATTACTCTCTACCCATTCCAAACAATGAAATATTTATCATTTCTGTCTCTATAAGTTTTTTCTATAAGATACAAAGTTTGTTTCTTCCCACTGATGCACTTGATTTATTGAATGTTTCATAAATTGGATACTACAAAGACTGTGAACTATAAAGATCCCCATCTTAGCCCTGAAGAAGCCACCTGTGAAACCAGCTGCACTCTAGCTCTGACAGCACAGAGCTCTTTGCAGGCTGAAGTAATGCTTCAAGAAACAAAAAAACCCCTATTTGATAACTACAGGTGCTTTGTTGTTGTAATTTAACCTAGCAAGCAGCTAAACACCCCAGAGCTGGTTACTCTCTTCTCAGAGGAGCATTGGAAAAAAAGATAAAACCTATGGGTGGAGATAAAGACAGTTT